>CM059564.1:34580862-34968626 GCA_030386875.1 Morinoia aosen
GGCTCTCGTGTGTGGTGCTTCTGTGACAACTTGCGTCTGGTACATGTGGCTCTCGTGAGTGGTACTTCTGTTACATCAACTTGCGTGTGGTACATGTGTGACGTGTTGTACCCTCGTGTGTGGTACTTCTGTGACATCAACT
Source organism: Morinoia aosen (assembly GCA_030386875.1). Classification (NCBI taxonomy): domain Eukaryota; kingdom Metazoa; phylum Arthropoda; class Malacostraca; order Amphipoda; family Talitridae; genus Morinoia; species Morinoia aosen. The sequence continues at coordinate 34,581,005 of CM059564.1, forward strand.
TGCGTCTGGTACATGTGTGACGTGTTGTACCCTCGTGTGTGGTACTTCTGTGACATCAACTTGCGTCTGGTACATGTGGCGTGTTGTACTCTCGTGTGCGGCACTCCATTTTGCCGTGTTGTAGGTGCCATGTTAAGGTTACATTCGTGTGCGTTGCTCCTGCAATGTTACCGTGTTATGCACTCATGAATGTTTCTTTTGCAAAGCTGAAGCGTTGTACCCTAATGTGCGCTACTGTTGTAAAGTTAGTACGTTATACCCTCATGTGTGTTACTTTAGCAAAGCTGACGCCTTGTACCCTCATGGGCGCAACTCTTGAAAAATTACCTTGTTGTACCCTCATGCATGTTACTCCTGTGAAATTGCCGTGTTATGGGTGTTACTTTTGTACAGCTGATGTGTTATACTTTCATGTGTGTTACTTTAGCAAAGCTGACGCGTTGTGTTACTCTAAAAAAGTTCTCGTGTTATACCTGCATGTGTGTTACTCTTGTGAAGTGTCCCATGAGTGTGAGTGTTCCTTCATGGACTGATTGTTTATAAAATCCTCGAGATGGTTAAATCGAGCGCCGACAACCTGAAGAGACGTAGTTGTGAGCTGTTTAGATTTCTTGGAGATCTGCCGTGTTTGTCAGTTTATCTTCTGGCAATAAGCAAAGCAATCTTGGGCTATCTTCCCTTCTCTTTGTGTGTTATGGCACGTGTCTGTAGCCGCTCGCTGTGTTTAACGAGTAAAATTCACAGTGAAACTGTACAGCGATTATTTGTTCTTGCATCCCATTTCTGAGCCGTGTAGGTAGGTCAGCGGTCGTCTAGGTAGGTATACCTTCGAATTATAATTTTCTTAGTAGTTTCTAGTACTTTATTTTGCAGTCACTTATTTCTTCGATCTCCCATCTAGCTGATTAATCTCCTCTGTTACTATGACTGGTTGAATTATTAATGATCTATTACAGAGTGTCATATTTAATCACTTTTGTCAACCATTCGACAAGTTTTAACTATACAGTGAGGAAAATCGCAATCGACGAGTTTTTGAGCCACAATTCTTCATTGCTGTAACAAATTACATTTTGCTGCACTCGGTAAATTAAGAGTTTTTAATCTCAGTTACAGAGTGGTTTTATTTTGCGTCGAATTTTCCTGGAGAGTTTTGAAGAACTTCAGCTCCTTCGCTTGTGGCACTTCAGCCTTGTTCGACACCGCCTTCAGCTCAGCCAAATACAATTCCCTTTACTTCTCTTCTCATTTCAAGTCAACCATAAATTAAATAAGTTAACCATAAAAGATGTCAACTATAGAAAAAGCCAATTACGCAAAGAGGTCAGTTATAAAAATTCAATTATGAAGGAAGTAAATTATAGAAGAAATGCGTCATGAGCGAAGTGCGTCATGAGTGAAGTGCGTCATGAGTGAAGTGCGCCATGAGTGAAGTGCGCCATGAGCGAAGTGCGCCATGAGTGAAGTGCGCCATGAGCGAAGTGCGCCAAAAGCGAAGTGCGCCATGAGCGAAGTGCGCAATGAGCGAAGTACGCCATGAGCGAAGTGCGCCATGAGCGAAGTGCGCCATGAGCGAAGTGCGCCATGAGCGAAGTGCGCCATGAGCGAAGTGCGCCATGAGCAAAGTGCGCCATGAGCAAAGTGCGCCATGAGCAAAGTGCGCCATGAGCAAAGTGCGCCATGAGCGAAGTGCGCCATGAGCGAAGTGCGCCATGAGCGAAGTGCGCCATGAGCGAAGTGCGCCATGAGCGAAGTGCGCCATGAGCGAAGTGCGCCATGAGCAAAGTGCGCCATGAGCAAAGTGCGCCATGAGCAAAGTGCGCCATGAGCAAAGTGCGCCATGAGCGAAGTGCGCCATGAGCGAAGTGCGCCATGAGCGAAGTGCGCCATGAGCGAAGTGCGCCATGAGCGAAGTGCGCCATGAGCGAAGTGCGCCATGAGCGAAGTGCGCCATGAGCGAAGTGCGCCATGAGCGAAGTGCGCCATGAGCGAAGTGCGCCATGAGCGAAGTGCGCCATGAGCAAAGTGCGCCATGAGCAAAGTGCGCCATGAGCAAAGTGCGCCATGAGCAAAGTGCGCCATGAGCGAAGTGCGCCATGAGCGAAGTGCGCCATGAGCGAAGTGCGCCATGAGCGAAGTGCGCCATGAGCGAAGTGCGCCATGAGCGAAGTGCGCCATGAGCGAAGTGCGCCATGAGCGAAGTGCGCCATGAGCAAAGTGCGCCATGAGCAAAGTGCGCCATGAGCGAAGTGCGCCATGAGCGAAGTGCGCCATGAGCAAAGTGCGCCATGAGCAAAGTGCGCCATGAGCAAAGTGCGCCATGAGCGAAGTGCGCCATGAGCGAAGTGCGCCAGGAGCGAAGTGCGCCAGGAGCGAAGTGCGCCAGGAGCGAAGTGCGCCAGGAGCGAAGTGCGCCATGAGCGAAGTGCGCCATGAGCGATTTGCACCATGAAAGAATGATTTAAATTAGATATTCGCATTAACTATACAAGTAGTTGCGTTTTATCGTTTTGAACTTGAGTAAATTTTGATAAAACGCTATTTCATTCGTAGCTTAATTCATTGACAGATTTTTTGCTGAAGAATTAATTGTTAGTCCTGTTGAGATTTGTTCTCACTTCTAAAAGGCAGTTCTCTTAATTCTTTTACCCGGAGGTAATAATACTGGTGATACTGATCATAGAGTAAAATATATATTATTGGCGAACCTGCAAACATTCAATTCATTTTTAAACAATTATACGAAAATGAAGGATAAATATTTAACAGGAATTCAAGTATCAGGTACAAAGATCAAATTAATTTTTGATTTTGATGATTTTGCTGCGTTTTTTCCTAATTTCTCAAACACACGCTTTCGAGTTAAGATTGTGTGTATCATTAATTGTGTGTATCATTAATTGTGTGTATCATTAATTGTGTGTATCATTAATTGTGTGTATCATTAATTGTGTGTATCATTAATCTTGTCGACTTCTTGTATCAAAAATTTTTTAGTTTCATTCAATTTGAACTCTGTACTAAATGTTACTCGAAGTTTTAGCTATTACCTCAACCTCCATTAATTAAAGATTTGAGAGCCCCTCAGGGGGATACAACTATTGTATCTATGGGAATTAGCGCTCCCAGGGGAAAATGTGAGGGCCCGAGCTGAGAGTTAGGTAGGCCTTCTTTTTGTTGAAATAAAGTGTTTTTGGTTATGTTAAGGACCACCTTTTTTCGGTTCACTACTGTCCTGTTTTACAGCACCTCTGACTTTCTTCTTCAACTTTTATCTTATTTCATGAACTTCTTTCCCAACTTACTGTTTTTATGCCCTTTCTGCATAGATTCCTCATTTTCTTATCTCCATACTAAATGGTGCCTTCCTCCTTCCTCTCTTCGATACGCTCTATTTTTGCAGCGGTTAGGGAGGCTTAAACTAACTTATAATCTAATCTAAAGATTTGAGAGTAAACAAAGAGCACAGTTTTTCTGACACCTGAGTTTAGTACTCGCGCTGAAACTTAAATGTTCTGCATCTGCTAATAGTGCAGCTGTTCTCACTGTTGCTGGAACTGTTCTCACTGTTGCTGGAGCTGTTATCGCTGTTGCTGCAGCTGTTCTCACTGTCGCTGCAGCTGTTCTCACTGTTGCTGCAGCTGTTCTCACTGTTGTTGCAGCTGTTCTCACTGTTGCTGCAGCTGTTCTCACTGTTGCTGCAGCTGTTCTCACTGTTGCTGCAGCTGTTGTCACTGTTGCTGGAACTGTTCTCACTGTTGCTGCAGCTGTTCTCACTGTTGCTGCAGCTGTTCTCACTGTTGATGCAGCTGTTCTCACTGTTGCTGCAGCTGTTCTCACTGTTGCTGCAGCTGTTCTCACTGTTGCTGCAGCTGTTCTCACTGTTGCTGCAGCTGTTCTCACTGTTGTTGCAGCTGTTCTCACTGTTGCTGCAAATATTGGTACTGCTACTGCAGCTGCGTGTGCTGACCCACAAAGTTCTTCTGTTTCCTCAAACGGTCCTCAAGGCATCCATTAGCGGGTGCTCCAATCTTCTTATTACGCACGCATGATAATCCTACACTGCTCTGCACCAATGCTCCCATGCTAGACCTTCCAGCGGTTTACGTGTCTCCCGGCGACAGCATCGTCAATAATGTCGCTACTCTGGCATTAATATCGCGAGTGACAGCGCCACTTTCATATTCTGTGGCCCTTCAAGCTTGTCTTTGGTCGTTAATGGTGTCTAGTGCCTTAGGGTGCTCTGGAGGCATCAATGCCCCGCTGCGCAAGTACAGTTTTGGTTCCCGGCGTTACCGCGGTCACCGTGGCCGAGTGGTTAAGAACGAACCTTCATGAGAAGGTGACGGCGGTTCCAATTCCCGGCAGTGCCGCCGGGTGTTTCTCCCCTTGGGAAAAAGAGAGAACTCAGCCACAATTCCCCCCACTCTACCCAAGTGTCGGGAATGGGTACAGGCTTGACCGGGGGTAATCGTCCTGGTGTTAGTTTTGAGGCATTTGAAAACCAATGTGCAAGATGATGTGTATCAGGCTTGTTTGAAATAAAGCATCCCTCCGCCGCATTCCTGTCCACAAGAGGCTTTTGTGGCGCTGTCCGGGTGCCGTGCGTCTTCTAATTACCTCCCATTCATCGCCTCAATCGTGATGGCTGAGGATTGCCCGGCCTTCTTCATTATGAGCTCCCCTCGAGTAAAAGTTTGAGTTATGATCGGGCACTCGAGATCAGCTTTGGCGGTGCTGCTGCAAGTGCATCTTCTCCTCTACCTCATGCATGCCAACGTAATGCAGGATTCTGAAGATGTTCAGCTTGGAAGTTCTGTGCCATCACCCTGACGTCGTGCCGCAAATTCAGGGTGCTTGGTCTGTCCACGTATCCCTCATGTTTGTGTTAGCCTTTCTGTTTTCAAACAACAGATTGCTTGTTCGGGGTAGCTTGAATGGCCCTGTGTCTGTAAGACTAATATTTATTGATGGTGATACCGTTCTCAAAATTTAATTCACTATGTGATTTAGGGGCTCTAGAATTAAACTTTCGGCAAGAGGTCCATCTTTTTATGCGAGTTCTCCGAACCGAGAGTTTAACTCTGTTTTCTCGTGTACAAAAAAGAACAAAGACGTAGTACTGTGGATTGATTCGTGCTACTCGTCATGTTAAAGCCCTGACCCTTGAGGCAGAATTGCACACCTGCCACACTCTGATCTTCCTTTCAAGGGTCAAAAACTCTAGGGCTCTAGCATCTCGAATCTCTCACTCCGCACAGCGGCATCTAAAAAAACATTCGATATTTTCGTGTGCTAATACTAGTTGAGTTAAATATATGGTGTGCTAACTTTGAAAACGAGACTATATTCATGCGAAATACTTTACGTTTGGAAAATAATCTGAGTGGTAAATGTGGTGTGTTAACCTTGTAAAAGAGGTGAGATTGATGCAAAATGCTTTACGTTTGGACGTATTTCATGTAATTGTCTAGACACACGTATTTTGTTCTCGTTCCCTATTTCAATTTTGGCAACTCTGGTTTCCTTGATGTTTTTGCGTTGATGCATGCTCTTCTATTTGGGCAGGTAGAGTTTTGAAGACTGGGAGAACAAATTTTTTTAAAAAATTGTATTTTTCAATGATTTAGAGAATACTAGGTCGCGATAGGATACTAGGATACAAGTGCAACAGTATATAGTTGTCGAAATCCTGAGTTTACCGTTCATATAACTTTTAAACGACATTTATGGAAGTGCTATCGTATCGTCGCGGCATCACCCGTTGTTTCAAGGTCGGACTGAAATTTCATAATCTCTTCGCCAAACCAATCATTGAGTGCTTCTTTCATTAGAAATACGTTCATTTCTTTCCATTACAGTGTTTAATTATGGTAGTCGACGGATCAAATGGATAGCTCCACACAAAGATATGAGTTCTGTTTCTTCCAGTGATAATCCTCTTTAACAATGTCGGCTGACAATTCAGTGTGGCGACGTGGGCTTAACATCGTGTCTACAGAATCGTTTGTGAGGTAAAACAATTATCTCACTTATCTTCTAAGAAAACCGGAATTGGTGCTCTTGAAGTTGTGAAGAGTTTCCTTGTAGACCAGAGGTTCTCAGCCAGGGATTAATTTACCCCTGGTTGAGGTAAATTTAGGCGTTATGTAAAAATACGTAAAGCCGAGGAGGTAAATGATGGAGGAAAGGTTGAGAATGGCTGTTCAATACGTCTTAGATAACGTTTTTAGTGGTTTTGCTTTCATAATTCACGCTACCACCTGAATAGAATACAATTGAGAGCAAATGATTTTAGCTGAAATACCCCTTAAACCAACATCTAATCTAATCTGAAGCTGAAATAATCCAGAGAACTCAACTTCGATTCACACAGAGGAAAGTACAGATATATTTTTTGCATCCCCTCAGGGGGATACAACTATTGTATCTATGGGAATTAGCGCTCCCAGGGGGACGATGTGAGGGCCCGAGCTAAAGGTTGAGTTGGCTTTCTTTTTGTTAAAATAGAATAGGTTTTTGTTTTGTTACGGACCATCTTTTTTCGGTTCACTGCTGTCCTGTTTTTCAGCACCTACTACTTTATTCTTCAACTTTTTCTTGTTTCATGATCTTCTTTCTGAGCTTTCTGTTTCTGTGCCCTTTCTGCATAGATTCCGCGTTTCCTTAACTCCCATACTAAATGGTGCCTTCTTCTTTCCTCTCTTAGGATAGCCTTTGTTGCGGATAGGGAGGCCTAAACTAACGAATAATCTAATAATCTAATCTGTATTTTTTGCAAGTGCAGAGGAGTGAGTCTAGAATCAATTCAGATGGGAGACCATGGGTTGGTTCAGTAGCGGGTCTTGCGCCGAGCTCTCACTACAGCGACGAGATAATTGATGCTCAACACTTCGCGAGGGCGTGTTGTGTGGGACCTATAAGTGCCACCTTGATATGCAAGGCAAAGCTCATCTGCTTTCGTTGTATAAGTGTTCATTGTAGAGATACAATGATGGATTTAGTGGGACACCCAGCACCCCTAGAGAGAAATGCCTGAAGTTATTTTCCACGCCCATTCAGGGGGATACAAATGTTGTATCTATAGGAATTAGCTCTCCCAGGAAAATATATGAGGTCCCGAGCTGAGAATTAGGTAGGCCTGCTTATTGTCGAAATAAAATGTTTTGTTATGTTACGGGCAACATTTTTTCGGTTCACTGCTTCCCTGTTTTTCAGCACCTACTACTTGTTCCTTCAACTTTTATCTTGTTTCCTGAACATCCTTTTCCAACTTACTGTGTCTTTGCACCTTGTGCATAGATTCTGCGTTCCTTCAAGTCCATACCAAAGGGTGCCTTCCTTCTTCCTCCCTTTGAGACACCATCGTTGCGGTTAAGGAGGCTTAAACTAACGTCTGATCTTATTTATTTTCCACCTCCTCTCAAGCCGTGACATCGTTTGTGGATCAACCGTCCTCAGCTTCGCCTGCTCGGCACGAGGGCACACAGGCTATTCCCCTTGCAGCCGAACTAACTCGTTTATTTGTGGTATAGGATTACATATACAACATCCTAACGGACGTAGAAATATGCCTAAACGAATCAATTACCTTGAATGAATTCCTATTATGAAATTCTCCTGATAATACCCAATTCAAGTCTTATAAATATAGGAAGCTCAGGCATCTTAAAGCCGTGCTGCACTGCTGCCGTGCTGTAATCAGAGCAGCACGTGTTCCTACGTATAATCAGAGCAGCACGTGTTCCCACGTGTAATCAGAGTAGCACGTGTTCCCACGTGTAATCAGAGCAGCACGTGTTCCCACGTGTAATCAGAGCAGCACGTGTTCCCACGTGTAATCAGATCACACGTGTTCCCATGCGTAATCAGAGCAGCACGTGTTCCCACGTGTCCCGCTGCGGGTCATCAGAGGAAGATTCCCGTTAGACATCCCAGATTTGCAGCTTCGGCTGCCACTTCGCACCAGCGCACGGCTGAAACTGATGCGATTTTAGGTTTTGAGTACTTATTTTCTCGAAACAATTTACATATTATAATTGAACGGTGCTGTGTCTCTATTCTCTTGGTGTTGTCAATTATTCTCTCACCTAAATTTAGGTTGCCTACGCATTTTTAGTTATTTAATCTGTAACTATTTATGTATGTCATCAATGGGAGGTTAATTAATTTATTCATTTACCAGCAATTTGTAAAACTTTCTTCTCATTTATTCGTTACTTGCAAATCTATGATGAGATATTCAAATGAATTACTTTGAGTATGCAGAGTCGCTGCACTCTCCCACCACCCTATTTCAACACAGCGTTCACGCCTATCGAGGTCCAGCAGCTCGTTATGCAGACGCTGCAATAAAAACTCTTTCCTCTAAATCAAGGGCTTCTAACCTGGTGTGCTCGCAAGCTCCTGGGGTGTGAAAGGATATTCCAGGAGCTGTGAGACGATATTCCAGGAGGTGTGAGACGACATTCCAGGGGGTGTGAGACGATATTCCAGGGGGTGTGAGACGATATTCCTGGAGGTGTGAGACGATATTCCAGGGGGTGTGAGACGATATTCCACGGGGTGCGAGGCGATGTTCCACGTGGTGCGAGACGATATTCCAGGGGGTGCGAGACGATGTTCCACGGGGTGTGAGACGATGTTCCACGGGGTGTGAGACGATGTTCCACGGGGTGCGAGACGATGTTCCACGGGGTACGAGACGATGTTCCACGGGGTGCGAGACGATGTTCCACGGGGTGCGAGACGATGTTCCACGGGGTGCGAGACGATGTTCCACGGGGTGTGAGACGATGTTCCACGGGGTGTGAGACGATGTTCCACGGGGTGTGAGACGATGTTCCACGGGGTGCGAGACGATGTTCCACGGGGTGCGAGACGATGTTCCACGGGGTGCGAGACGATGTTCCACGGGGTGCGAGACGATGTTCCACGGGGTGCGAGACGATGTTCCACGGGGTGCGAGACGATGTTCCACGGGATGCGAGGATCGAATGAAGTTTCCTTAGTGGTGTGGGGCGAAAATAAGGTTGGGAACTCCTGCTCTGAGTGGAAAAGTTATCTTTGAAAGGAGTCCTACAAAATAAGGGATCTCAGTTATGAATTTACTGTCATCATTTCACGATATGATTGCATTGTACTTTTACCTCTCTACTCCCCTTCAGAACCCTGCTCTCAACCGAGCAGAAGGTTAGGTAGGCCTCACTTTTTGTGAAAGGAAATAGTTTGTTTTTTGTTTTGTTAATGACCAATTTTTTTTGTTCAATACTTTCCTGTTTTTCAGCACTTGCTATTTTCTTCTTTAACTTTTACCTTGTTTCATAAAACTTCCGTTTCATTTTACTGTTGCTACACACAGGAGATCATATGTGGGATCACACCTTCAGCATAGATTCCCCGTTCCCTTATATTCATACTTAATGGTGCATCTGTCCTTTTTCTCTTTGGAACACCTCTGTTTTGGTTAGGGAGGCATTAGTTTTGGAGGCACAAGATATAATCTAACGAAGCAATCCCTAGCCACAATCAGCTTCCGATTGTCATGACCCAGTCACTAGTCTGTGTGCCCGATGTTGCACGACGCTCTGCCGCTGGATGTTCGCTCATGTAGCTTGTCTTAAGAATAATGTGTTCTAAATTTTCATTAATAAATTTCTCATGGTAATCTAACAACGCAACTTAACGCTCCCAAAGGAAAACGAACAAGCCTTGAGCTGAAAGTCAGGCATCATTTCATTTGTTGTTATAGAATAGGTTTTTGGTTAGTTACAGACCGTCTTTTTCGATTCATTGTTGTAATTTTTTCAGCACCTATTGTTTTTTCAACTCCATCTCTGTTTCATAAATTTCTTTCAGCTTTGTTGTTTTCATGCGCAGGGTGTGGGGACACACCTTGATTTTTTGTCGCTGTGCACCAAATCCTGCTTCTGGTGGAGGATCTTCGTTCACTTACTTCCTCTTTCCCCTCCTGGGAATTCCTTTGTTGAGGTTTGGGAGGCTTAATCTACCTTAGAATTTAATCTAACAATGCATGGGGAAGCTTACTTACAGAAGTATATCTATCCCTTTGGATTTCTACGCTCACAGGATGTATTAACTTGAAAATTTCGAGTTCAATTGATTGGAAGACAATCTGTGATTGTAGTAGCCAGCTCTCTTGTATACTTCACTCGTGCGCCACGCAATGTGATGCATGCCACATATCCCGAGAGCTCAAATGTCCTACTTCGCAGTTAATGAACATTTTCTGAGGAAATAAGCAACGATATCAAATATAAAAACACAAGTAAGAAACCCTCATATTTTCCAAGTTTTTAATTTAAAGCCTAGCGCACAACAAAGTTCCCGAGATCATGAAGGCTACAAATATCCAGCGTATAAGGCTGGGGTAAGCCTCGTATGTCCGTCCGAAGGTTGCAATTACCGACCATGTGAGACAGAACCAAGCCTCTCAGATCGTGAAGGAACGAACCCGAGGCAATTGAGCGCAGCCGTGACAGAGCCAAGCCTCCAACTCGGCACTTTAGCTCCCGCACCTTCACCAAGCTTTGTGCGCTCGTCTCCCGAATGTCGTAAAGCTTTTGTGCACTAACTGGCTCGCGTGGGGCGCTGTCGATTGTGTTCCCTGCTGTTGCTTACATCATCCGATGTGCTGTCACGGTGAGCTTGCTTCATTGCGATCTGCGCAAGTTGCTGCGCTGGTCCCATCTTCTCTCGACTATAGCAGACTTCGCGTGTCTTGCATGATGGTGTTGACACGTTCACTGCGATGGGTTAAGCTGAAGTTCAGTTTTTACTCAAATGTAAAGTCAAAAGTTGTTGGAAATTTTAATAATAAAAGCTAATAAAATAATAATAAAAACTGGGTCCATTAAATGCCATTAATTTTAAAAGATTGTTGAAACTTTTTCAACCGAGCCATCGATGGGTCGTTTCGCAGCAGGAAAAACTTAAGCATGACACCGTTGGGTCCTATCGCAGTCAACTGTGAAGTATAGAAATTCGGGGCGTACTGACAACAAGTACTAGCACGCTTGGGGGTTCCCATAGGGAACGGCCTCTACGAGAGGCTTTTTAGTCGGCATCAAAGCTGTGTGGTAGAAAATACAGCTTCAAAATCCCACGTGTGCTTGGGGAGGCTGCTCCGAGTCACCGAATGAGTGTGTGAACTTCTAGAATAACTTCGTTACCGCTGAGCTAACCGATTTTGGGCCCCTTGGTGGCTCTTCTTCACTTTTTCCAATATCCCGGGCCAAACGCTACGACGTCATTCTCAATTTTCAAGTATTATGCTTTGGCGTTCGTAGAGCGGTCGAATATGCAGCGTTCGCGCCTGTGGAACTCCTTGCTAAATTTTTACTGAGCAAAAATATAACTTACCAATATTTATGACTCTATTTCCAAGAAGTGGAGAACTCTCTGACGTTCTTTCTGACGTTCTTTGTTTGAGAGGTTTTAAAGTTTTAGTTGAAAATCGAAAACTTATTTCTGGAATGAATAAGTGTTAACCTATGTCATTGATACAACTCTGAAAAACTCGTAATGATGTCTCTTAGAGGGATGCAACTATTGAATCTGTGTGAATAAGTGCTCCCTATGGGAAGATGCGAGGTCCCGAGCTGATGATTATACTGTATAACCGAGCTCTGTATGATGAAATGCAATAATTTTTTGTTTCGTTACGCACCATTTTTTTTCGGTCCACTATTGTCAGTATTTCAGGACCTACTATTTTTTCTTCGATTATAATCTCCTTTCATAAACTTATTTTCTAACTGCTTGTGCCTGTGTGCAGGAGATCTTGCACACAGGCGTGAAAAGACTCTCCGTTCTCTTTATTTCATTCTAAATGGCGCTTTCCTCCTTCCTTTCTTTGGATAAACCTTTTTGGGGTCAGGGAGGCCTAAACTAACTCAACTAATTCAATTTGAACGTGATGGATGAATATCGCGAGGTTGCACAGCGACCTGCTTGAGAACGTATCTTAGCGCTCCCAGCGGACAATGTGTGAGGGCCCGAGCTGAGAGTTAGGTACAGGCTTTCTTTTTTATTGAAATAAAATTTTTTGTTATGTTAAGGACCATCTATTTTCGGTTCACTGCTGTCCTGTTTTTCAGCACCTACTACTTCCTCTTTCAACTTTGATCTTGTTTCATAATCTTCTTTCGCAACTTACTGTTTCTATGCCCTTTCTGTTTAGATTCCGCGTTTCCTTAACTCCATACTAAATGGTGCCTTCCTCCTTCCTCTCTTTGGATCCCATGTGTTGCTGAGGTAAGGGAGGCTAAAACTAACGACCAATCTAACTAATCTGGGAACGTATCTGTGATACATGTCAACCACGGAGGATATAAAGCATGGACTGAGTAAATCAACTGTGATGTATAAGTAAAAGAAATGTCTCGTTTTCGAACTTTGCTTCGCTCTGAAAAATCTTCTCATATTTGCCTTCAGTGTAGATTTTTAGGAGCCTTTGCCCCTGAATCTGCTGCAAAAACTTCTTAAAGTAAACGAATAAGATTTTTACGGTTCGAAAGAGTTCGTTCCTTCATCACTAAGATTTGAACTTTGATTCGGGTTCAATTGATGGACTCCCGTTTTGTTCAACGCTTGTTCTACGTTAGCTTGTTGAACTTGCATACATAGACGTGTAATTTTGCAATTCACAACAATGTGTACTGAACATGCATGTACGGACATGTGCTTTTGCACTTTAGAACAATTCGTGTCGAACATGCATACATGTACGAGTACTTTTGCAATTTACAACTACGTAAGCGTGTCGAACATACACACAAGCGTACATGTAAGTATACCATAACGCGTTATGAACACGTGTACGTGTAACTCTTCATGCAAGTTAGAATGAAGCACACACAACTTTCTGATGAGCCTCCAGCTTCCCTTTACTTACCACGCTCCAGTTCAGCCGCCAGATGATGTAGACCGCGATGCTCATCTGTAACTCCAGTGCTGGAGCGCATCTGGTGCTGGTGGCGCTTCTGTGCGCCTCCTGTAGTCTGGATACCGAACACCGTGTTCTGAACCCAGACGCTTTGTATTATTATGACGCCTATTGAACCCAGACGCCTTATATTATTATGACGCCTATTGAACCCAAACGCCTTATATTATTATGACGCCTATTGAACCCAGACGCCTTATATTATTATGACTCCTATTGAACCCAGACGCCTTATATTATGACGCCTATTGAACCCAGACGCCTTATATTATGACGCCTATTAACCCAGACGCCTTATATTATGACGCCTATTAACCCAGACGCCTTATATTATGACGCCTATTGAACCCAGACCCCTTATATTATTATGACGCCAATTGAACCCAGACGCCTTTTATTCGGCCTAATGAGATATAGATTGAACCCAGACGCCCTATATTCAGCCTGAATGAAATATAGCTTAAACCCAGCCTCCTTATATTTAACCTAATGAAGTAAAGATTTGCGATATTACAAATGCTTTATTTGACTCTTACAAAGACTTCTGTCAAATGCGTTTCGTTTTTTTTTTGCACAGTTTACATGGTTTTTTGACCACAATGAAAACTTTGCTTCTGGGAGTCCTTGATCTTACTTGTTTGTTATGTTTGGCTGACCAAATCGTTTGTAATTTACAAGATTCATGTACGTTAAAACTCGAGTGCCTATCTGAATTTGTGAATTAGCTTGATGTGCTGTAATTACTTCTTATAAACTTTAATAATATTGGCGAGAACGTCGCATAGCAAAAATTATCCTGACTTTGCATCTTGAAGTTACGGCAAATTTACCTGGTAAATTTTTGTGGAAGATTATTTATGAATAATGGTAAATAGATGACTCTACATATGCCGTCAGGCAGTTTCATGTGACGGTCTGTCTCTCGTGTGACGGTCGACCGTCCAGCGGCGTTGTGCTTCGCCGGAAATTTTGATTGTCATCGCATCCTGTGGTGTGACAGGCGAGCGTGGCGTGACAGGCGAGCGTGGCGTGACAGGCGAGCGTGGTGTGGCAGGCGAGCGTGGTGTGACAGGCGAGCGTGGCGTGACAGGCGAGCGTGGTGTGACAGGCGAGCGTGGTGTGACAGGCGAGCGTGGTGTGACAATCGAGCGTGGTGTGACAGGCGAGCGTGGTGTGACAGGCGAGCGTGGTGTGACAGGCGAGCGTGGTGACAGGCGAGCGTGGTGTGACAGGCGAGCGTGGTTTGACAGGCGAGCGTGGTTTGACAGGCGAGCGTGGTGTGACAGGCGAGCGTGGTGTGGCAGGCGAGCGTGGTGTAACAGGCGAGCGTGGTGTGGCAGGCGAGCGTTGTGTGACAGGCGAGCATGGTGTGACATGCGAGCGTGGTGTGACAGGCGAGCGTGGCGTGACAGGCGAGCGTGGCGTGACAGGCGAGCGTGGCGTGGCAGGCGAGAGTGGCGTGGCAGGCGAGCGTGGCGTGACAGGCGAGCGTGGCGTGACAGGCGAGCGTGGCGTGACAGGCGAGCGTGGCGTGACAGGCGAGCGTGGCGTGACAGGCGAGCGTGGCGTGACAGGCGAGCGTGGCGTGACAGGCGAGCGTGGCGTGACAGGCGAGCGTGGCGTGACAGGCGAGCGTGGCGTGACAGGCGAGCGTGGCGTGACAGGCGAGCGTGGCGTGACAGGCGAGCGTGGCGTGACAGGCGAGCGTGGCGTGACAGGCGAGCGTGGCGTGACAGGCGAGCGTGGCGTGACAGGCGAGCGTGGCGTGACAGGCGAGCGTGGCGTGACAGGCGAGCGTGGCGTGACAGGCGAGCGTGGCGTGACAGGCGAGCGTGGCGTGACAGGCGAGCGTGGCGTGACAGGCGAGCGTGGCGTGACAGGCGAGCGTGGCGTGACAGGCGAGCGTGGCGTGACAGGCGAGCGTGGCGTGGCAGGCGAGCGTGGCGTGACAGGCGAGCGTGGCGTGGCAGGCGAGCGTGGTGTGGCAGGCGAGCGTGGCGTGACAGGCGAGCGTGGTGGTGCAAACTAAAAACAAATTTAACTTAGAAAATTTTCTGTCAACTAAACATTAAGGTGGACTGTCACGACCTGTTTATTTGCGTCTTGTTTGCGCGTGCGTGTTGAGCTATAGTGTCGTTCTGCTGCTGAATATCATTGCCCTATTCCGCTCATAAATATTGACGAATGGTTTATCAGGCGATATATTTAATTTTCGAGGCATGAAATGTGAATCATTTATGACATTTTTTATTGTCGCTAACTGTTCTGACGTTTTTTAAAACTTTCATAACCTGCATGTAGGTAAGGACTCGCTTCATTATTTTTAACTCATTTGTCCATGTAACCGACGGCTATGGATAGGTTGTTGCGAGCCTCCATTTCTTCACACTGTGCGTTATGTTTCATGCATAAATTCTTTAGTTTTATACCCAGCATGCTACCGTCTGTATTCAATGGTACCATACTCAACATGCCACCGTCTTCATTCAATGGTATCATACACAACGTGCCACCGTCTTCATTCAATGGTATCATACACAACGTGCCACCGTTTTCATTCAATGGTATCATACCCAACGTACCACCATCTTCATTCAATGGTACCTTACTCAACATGCCACTATCTTCATTTAATGGTATCATACCCAGCGTGCCACCATCTTCATTCAATGGTATCATACCCAACATACTACCATCTTCATTCACTAGGACTATACCTAACGTACCATCATCTTCATTCAATAATATCATACCTAACATACCACCATCTTCATTAAATAATATTTTACCTAACATACCACCATCTTCATTCAATAATATCATACCTAACATACCACCATCTTCATTCAATAGTATCATACCTAACATACCACCATCTTCATTCAATAGTATCATACCTAGCATACCACCATCTTCATTCAATAATATCATACCTAACATACCACCATCTTCATTCAATAATATCATACCTAACATACCACCATCTTCATTCAATAGTATCATACCTAACATACCACCATCTTCATTCAATAATATCATACCTAACATACCACCATCTTCATTCAATAGTATCATACCTAACATACCACCATCTTCATTCAATAGTATCATACCTAACATACCACCATCTTCATTCAATAGTATCATACCTAACATACAACCATCTTCATTCAATAATATCATACCTAACATACCACCATCTTCATTCAATAATATCATACCTAACATACCACCATCTTCATTCAATAATATTATACCTAACATACCACCATCTTCATTCAATAATATTATACCTAACATACCACCATCTTCATTCAATAGTATCATACCTAACATACCACCATCTTCATTCGATAATATCATACCTAACATACCACCATCTTCATTCAATAGCATCATACCTAACATACCACCATCTTCATTCAATAGTATCATACCTAACATACAACCATCTTCATTCAATAGTATCATACCTAACATACAACCATCTTCATTCAATAGTATCATACCTAACATACAACCATCTTCATTCAATAACATCATACCTAACATGCAACCATCTTCATTCAATAATATCATACCTAACATGCAACCATCTTCATTCAATAATATCATACCTAACATACTACCATCTTCATTCAATAGTATCATACCTAACATACCACCATCTTCATTCAATAGTATCATACCTAACATACCATCTTCATTCAATAGTATCATACCTAACATACCACCATCTTCATTCAATAATATTATACCTAACATGCAACCATCTTCATTCAATAATATCATACCTAACATACTACCATCTTCATTCAATAGTATCATACCTAACATACCACCATCTTCATTCAATAGTATCATACCTAACATACCACCATCTTCATTCAATAGTATCATTCCTAACATACCACCATCTTCATTCAATAGTATCATACCTAACATACAACCATCTTCATTCAATAGTATCATACCTAACATACCACCATCTTCATTCAATAGTATCATTCCTAACATACCACCATCTTCATTCAATAGTATCATACCTAACATACCACCATCTTCATTCAATAGTATCATACCTAACATACCACCATCTTCATTCAATAGTATCATACCTAACATACAACCATCTTCATTCAATAGTATCATACCTAACATACAACCATCTTCATTCAATAGTATCACACCTAACATACAACCATCTTCATTCAATAGTATCATACCTAACATACAACCATCTTCATTCAATAGTATCACACCTAACATACAACCATCTTCATTCAATAGTATCACACCTAACATACAACCATCTTCATTCAATACGGCCATACCCAACACACCACTATCTTAGTTTCTTACCTAACAAGCCACCGTCGACCCGTTGCCTGTCAGGGACCACGTCATGTGCAGGTTGCCTCTGAAGTTCAGCAAGTTGCGTCATGGATCACACGTACGCGAGATGATCTTCTCTCGAACTCGAGGATCGTTTTATGACCTGGACGCAAATGAAGAAGTGCGTAGACAACGCTGTCTTGTTTGCGAGAGTTGACTTAGCTGCTGACGAGGGGGAAATGTCTTACGTGCTCCAAGCGCGAAGCTGTTGGGGGATACAACTGTTGTATTCTCCGAGCGGGCAACGAATACGCCTATTTTATTCGTCGGAATTGTCCCTCCCTGGGGTGCAATGTGAGGCCCTCAGCTGAGAATAGGGTAGACCTTATTTTTTGAGAAGAAAAAGTTTTTTTACTGCAGACCATTTTTTCAGTTGAATGTTGTCCTGTTTTCAAGCGCCTACTACTTTTTTCTCCTCTTCGGTCTAGTTTCATAAAATCGCTTCCTAATTCCGTAAATCCAGGCCTAAGGGATTTCGTTTCGAAACACACCTTGAGCATAGATTCCGCGTTCCCTTAAACTGCTTACTAAATGGTGCTTTCTCCCATTCTTTCTCTGGATCACCTTTGTTGTAGTAAAGGAGGCTCAAACAGATTTTAATCCAATCTTCAAGTGCAGTGTGATCATGATATTGTTCGTAATTACTGTTTGCGTTTTTCTAGTTATTGTGTACAATTTTTATTTGTGTGGTTTTTCACGTGCTGATGATTTGACGAAATGCGTATTTTTTAAATATATATATTTTTTCAATTGACCCCTGAAGTCCGCGTGCTGATACATCTAATAATGATTTAGATCAGTGCTATTCATTGCGCGGCTCGCGATGACTCAATTCACGGCTGCTCTTGAAAAAAAATTGAATATTGAATAAATAACTAATATAATACTGGTTTAGATGATACCTGATGTAACACTGATTTAGATAATACCTTATGGCAGTATGTAGGCGGAAGACTTGATTCTTCCTTCGAGTCCACGTGTTTAAATGCGGCATTGTGTCATGCTTGGTTTCGCGTGTCTGTGAGCTTTCTAAAAGTGAAAACGATTCAAACCTTTACGAGCTGGTTATCTTTTTCAAATGTGTACTACCGGCGTCAGGAAAATTTTTGTTAAATGATTTTAAAAGGTTTATATTTTTTATCTATGAATTTTCTTAAACCTCCGTCACGTAGCACAGCCCATTTATCCATAAATGCTCGTTTTGCATGTCCTGTTTAACTGTAATATAAATGCCCCCTTTTGTGTGATAAGTCACAAAAATACGAGCTAAATAATGCGTTCCTCAGATATTTTCCCCTGGGTTCATGTATTATGCCAGACCAGAACGAATCCAAAATTCCAGACATTGCAGGAGCTTTCTCTGGCATCGGAAGAAAACCCACCTGCCATGTTCTTGCACACTGCAAACTAAAACTTGAATAAAAGTCTATATACTACTTCTAGGAATATTCATTCTTCTTCACTCGAAAATTTGAACCTAAAAAATCAAAACTCGAAAAGTAGCCCTGTTCTTGTACACTGTAAACTAAAACTCTGTACCTAGGCCTATATATTCTAAGAATATTTATTTTACCCGAAAACTTGAAAAGTAGCTCATACCGGCGCGACACCCAATATCGACCAGCATTGTGCGTTTGCGAGTTGAGGTGCATGTGGATGTCTAAAAAACAGTACTCAAATTATTATTGTACATTGTGACCATGAAGCACTTAGATCCTCAGTAATACACGTGTGAAACAAAGGCGATAACTCGCGTAAGGTTTAAACAACTGCGTAAAGTATACATGAAGTAACTGCTAAGAAATGTTATACCTTTGGCGTAAATTCACTTGGTTCACGGTCACGGACCTGAAATTATAGGGAGGATTCATTAATAACAACTCCCTTGACTTCCCCGTAATTAGGTGAACTTCGATTGATTCACAAAGAAAAAGTTGCGGACTGCAGTGCATCACGTCGTTGTTCGTCCTCAAATGCGATCGCAGTTTCGAAAGTACGACCAAACTGTGCCCTTGGTGTCACCATTGTATTGTTTAGTTCGTGCTTCCGCTGCACCTGTGAACTTTGGGCCCCAGCTCCCGGCCTTCCTATTGGACGCCACCGTGCGGGCCTTAGCTGCAAGCTTACATTGAGGCAAGAATGAGAGGGAAAAGCTGCGACTTGAACTTTACGTTACACTTGTGGTCGTCGGATATGGATACAGTTGTCTTCCGAGACTTTGCCCTCCACAAGATATTTTTAGAAAACCTAAAAAAGCGTTTGATTGTATATGTTAATTTTATGATGGTGAAATAGTTTCTAAATTGTGAGATTATTTTTGCAACTGTTGATGTTTTACTCTGCTTGAAATCCTCTAGTTTTTCAAATTCTAGAGGCAAACAAAGAGTTTTTGTATCTTAATTCTTCTATTCATTCAGAAATGTGTTTCATCCTCAGGGGCATGGGTTATAAATGGATGTCATTTGTTACCAGCCTAAAACGAATTTTTGGGAATGCGTTTTATAGAAATAGATATATGTGTAGTGGAAAAAACATGAGTTGTATGTACTCCTATACGACCTTAAACTAAATAAACTTTTGTGTGAAGTCCAAAATTTTTCATTTCTGAGTCCCATTTGGGGAATATTATTATTATTATATCTGTGGGAATTAGTGCTTCCAGAGAAAATATGTGAGGTCCCGAGCTAAAGGTTAGGTAGGTTTTCTTTATGTTGCTATAGAATAGTTTTTTGTTTTCTTACGAACCATCTTTTTTTCGGTTCTTTTAAGTACCTACTACATTCTTCTTCAATTTTCATCTTGTTGCTTTAGCTTCTTTCTCGACTTGCTGTTTCTATGCACCTTGTGCATAGATTCTACGTTCCCATAAGTCCATACTAAAGGATGCTTTCCTCCTTACTTTTTTTAGAATGCCTTTCTTGCGGTTAGAGAGCCTTAAACTAACATCTAATCTAATCTTCTATTTCTTAGTGTCAAAATTATATTAAAAAAAATAATTGGCAAGCTACTGGATCGAGTTGAGTCACGACAGAGAGGACTTGCGTTAATTTGAAGGGCATTTCGGTGACGGAACTCATCTCTAACGTGTTACACGTCAGTTATTTTTTTCGGATAATATGTTCGGAGTATCTGCTAACAAAAAATTGTAGTAAAATTAGCGGTTCCATCTGGGAGAAGTTCTTGACGTTTTCTTCTGCATTGAATACCGCATCGACGCTTACTTTCATCCTCTAATTACATTTTAGTTAGTAATACTTAATTACTAACGAAATACTGTAATACGTAAGGCATTTTAGTTAGTAATACTTAATTGCTAACGAAATGCTGTAATACGTAATACATTTTAGTTAGTAATACCTAATTACTAACGAAATACGGTAATACGTAATACATTTTAGTTAGTAATACTTAATTACTAACGAAATACTGCAATACGAAATACATTTTAGTTAGTAATTTTGGAACATTATTTTGACGTATGCAATGTGCAGAATGGAAATTGATTTTGTTTCACGCTGAAGCTTCCAATTAAGAGTAAAGTATCGCTTAATAGCATCTGATAAAAACTAATGTCGTTCAATAAAGTCAAAGTTAGTTGTCATGGACAGAGTGGTTAAAATGGGCCGTCGTGGTGATTCCTCTTCGTAGAAATATAACTATTTCTCACTACGAATTACGACTGTTCCTTGGTAAATTTATCTACCGTAGAAGTAAGACCAAACTTACCGTTTATTCCCACAAGGGAAGATCATGTATGTGTCAAATTACGAATGTTCCTTATCAAATCTGTTGACTGTACAAGTTTATACAACTCTAGTCTTTATTCCAGTACCAGGGAAACTATGTAGAGGTTGAATTGCGAATGTTCCTCAACTATTGTGTCTGCAGTATGAGTTGAAATAATCCTATGCATAGGAAAAGGCCTCGTCTTATGCTCCGTATCGCTGACCCAAATAACAGAAGGTAAACAGCCGATGTGGAAGGTTCAACGAGCCGTGTTGCCTGCGTGTGAACACACAACAACCAAGGATTTATGTAGCTGCTGTTTACCAAAATTCTACGTCTACTCCTTGTCAAACATCGAGGTAGTGAAGGTACACATATCCCTGTGGAATAAGGACAAATCTTTTTCTCAGAAGTACATTTTTTCATCGTTTTTCAAATTCAAACTTTTTCATTTTGCCCCCTTATAAGTCTTCCCTTTCACCCTCAAGTGATTTTTTTTCTCAATTACTCAGAATCATTCTTTGCATTTCACTTCTTAATCAGGTTCTTTCATTTTGCTTCTAAAAAAAAGTTTTTCCCATTATTCTTCAGGGAAGCTTTTTCATTTCACTCCCAGGCCCAGAAGCTGCAAAGAATCTGGTCTTTGTCCATAAAATCTAATGGTTTATATAATGAAATTGTCAAGCGTGATCTCGTGAGAAATGCCTCGTATTTTTCACGACAAATTGTACTACTTTACTTAGTCCGGCGAGATACCAAATTTAGTAACATATTCCCTTTTGAATGGAAATTCAGTTCCCCGGCTACTAGAAATACCAGTGATGCGTCTGTGCTGACAATTGCGCTTTTACTGTTCATGGTTTTCGATCATGAGAGATGGATCGTTTTTAAGACAAAATGTACTACCTAACCTAGCCCGGTGAGATACTAATTGAGCAGCGATTGAACAATTTAAAACATCGATTTTCCACCAGAGATACAGAATTAAGAAAAGAATTAGGAAATTCAGTCGTCCGGCAACTAGAAATATCAGTTATGCTTCTACAGCGATCATTACTGAGAAATTTTTGTTTGAGATTTCTCTCTGTAGTAATTTTTCGTGGTGCTTTTGAACGTCAAACTGACTGCATACGGCGCTCTCTACGACTGGAAGGCCTCGCTCTGCGGCACTTGGCTGCCTGCAAAAATGGGGGCGTTCACGCTCTCGTGACAGCGTGAGAGCTGGAGGTGGTGGTGGTGATGGTGCTTAGTGTGGTGGTTGTGGTGATTATTTAGTTGTGGTGGTGGTTGTGGTCGTAATTTAGTTGTATTGTTGTGTGCTATTAGTGTGGCTTGTCGTGTCTGTGCTATTGCCACGGTTGTTGCTATTGCCGTTGATACGCTCGGTCCAGCTGTTGGTGTGGGTGATGTTGCTACGGTTGGTCCATGGCTGTTGATACCGGTGCTGTTACTACGGTTGATGTAACTGTTGGTACGTATGGTGGAACTATTCGTCTTGGTACTGGTGTTATAGTTGGTCCAGCTGTTAATATCGGTGCTGTTACAACGGTTGATGTAACTGTTGGTACGTATGGTGGAACTATTCGTCTTGGTACTGGTGTTATAGTTGGTACAGCTGTTAATATCGGTGCTGTTACTACGGTTGATGTAACTGTTGGTACTGGTGTTCGTCTATTCGACTTGGTACTGGTGTATAGTTGTAACATCTGTTAATGCTAGTGCAGTTGCTACGTCTGGTGCAGCTGTGAGTGCTGGAACTGCATTAAATGAGGCAGTAGGTGTTGCAAGCTGCAACTGGTACGTCGTAAATCTCAGCTCCGAACTCCTACCTAGCGTAGCGACAATACACGCTCTACACGCTCACCACTCAAGGAATAAATTTCACGATGAATTAGGCAATGAAAACTTTGTGCTTCTAATTAGTTGCAAGTTTTTCATCGCACTCTCTAAAAGAAATATCTCATTTCTCATATTCACGTTACATACGTTTGTTTGAATCCCGTCACATACGTTTGTTTGAATTTCGATATTTAATTATAAAAGTGCCAAGCGTTTTTGAAGGTGGTCGATGGTCTCACTTTAGAGTCAGTCCTTGACACGCACTCCTTTACCTGTCGTTTCTGTATTTTCGTTTTCCTTGGGTTTTCTCCTCATTCTCAACACTGTTTCCTCAAATAAAAATCCGTTTTTTTTTAATTTCTCCTGTTTAGTTAGTAATTCCTGTTCCTCCCCCTATGTCTTTTGTTTCCATTTCGATTTTTCATGTTCCCACCTACATCTCCATTGTTTTCATTTCTCATATCCTCGTCTCAATTTTCATTGTTTTCATTGCCATAGTTCTTGTTCAAAACCTCTATTTCCTTCGTTTTCGTGTTGATTTATATTGCTCCCTTTTCAAATTCCCGTGTTCATAACCTTACTCCTCTACTTCTAATTATGTTTTTCCCCCGACCTTTTCCATTTTCCCCGCTCCCACACTTATTCCCTCTGTTCCCATCCGTCTTTCTCTCGTTTCAGTCCCACAATAACGAAGCAATAAACGCCTAAGCTGCGGTCGAACGCCACTCTTTAGGACGGTGAGTTGTGGCACTATTAATAGTTGCGCAATGCTCGTAGCGTTACCGGGACCTCAGTTGTGCAGTTCTGTGTTCATAGAAGTGCTTCAAATGTACGAGAACATGTACTAGAAGAAATACCGAAAACGTTTTACAAAATACCGAAAATGTACTAGAAAATTCCGAATATGAACTACGAATGCCGAATATGAACTACAAATACCGAATATGAACTACAAATGCCGAAAGAGTACTAGAAATGCCGAAAATGTACTAGAAATTGTACTCGTGCTGAAAAATTTACTGAACGTGGTACTCAGAGCCTGTACTCGGCATTATACCCATTATTTTCGGGTTTGAGTGCTTCTAAGTGCGCTGCAGGATCTGTCCCGCGAAGCGCTCATTCACTGTACCCAGTAATTCGAATTTTTTGTTTTTGAGTGCTCCTAATGTGCTTGAAAAAATGTCTTACTAAAAACATTCTGAAGAAAAAAAACGCAGCTGGTAGGAAGTTATCAGAAAAGGCTTTAGTAAATTTCCTCGATAGTTATTTTACTGCTAAAAACATTGTCGAGTTTGTGTGTTTCTTATGCGTTCTTGTTTCTATTTCGTATCTTAACTAAGGTTTCGAGAGAAGCATAGCTTGTTTGTTAAGCTAAAAAAAATATAACTCTACCGCAATTTTACTTGATAAAATCTCAATGTTGATGATGTGTTTCCATATTACTTTTTGCAACTAATCAACTGAAGGCCAGCGTACTCGTGAGACGAGTTTGCTAAGTAATGAGGCCTTTAAAATGCGTTAATTTTGGGTAACTCATCAACGGACGACCATCGTACTAGTGAGACGAGTTTATCAAGCCCAGTTAAAGCCCAGCCCAGTCCAACTGGTGATATTATCAAGCCCAGTTAAAATATCACCAGTTGGAGAATTCGTGCCACTTGACACATACTCGTGTGTGTTTGCCAGTGCGTCTCCGTGCTTAGAAGGCTTTGTTTTCCCTACTTCTGGCGCCTACGAGCACTCTGCTCAAGTCACGTAGACCTGCGTGTGTTGCGCAACTTGTAGCCTTCGCCTCACGTGCGAACTTCTTGGGTAACGCGCCGTACTCGCCCGGCGTGAGAGCCTGCGTTCAGTTCTGCGTGTCGTTGGGAAATTTCTCGTTCTTCGAATCTAACTGACCAGACCTGCTAGGCTTGTGTCGTTCTTTCCAGCGATGTGTGCTGTGAAGAATAAATCGTAGTGAGAATGAGTTAGACGTGTCGCTCTTTCTTGTGATGTGTGGTGTGTAGAGTACATGGTAGAGAAAATGAGTTAGACATGTCGCTCTTTCTTGTGATGTGTGGTGTGTAGAGTACATGGTAGAGAAAATGAGTTAGACGTGTCGCTCTTTCTTGTGATGTGTGGTGTGTAGAGTACATGGTAGAGAAAATGAGTTAGACATGTCGCTCTTTCTTGTGATGTGTGTCATGCTGTGAAGCATACACAGCATGAAGAATGATCATTCAAAATTTTATTGTATTTTAGTACCTTTGAATGTGGGCCTGGAGTATCAACTAGGTGTTTTCCCTGGGTACAGCCGAGATTTCGGTTGCTACTCAAGCCTTATCTGGTTTTGCGTTTTTCGAAAGTAGTGAAAATTCGCCTTAGTGCTTGGAGTGCTTGGTGCTTAGTGCTTGCACTGCGACTATTTTGGGGAAATACTCTTAGTGACAGGGGCAATAAATATTATTTATTCTTCATGGACTTGTGATGTGCTACATGTGTTATTTGTGCGTGCATGCTACGGCGCAAGTGGCAAATAGAACATAGAAGAAATTTACACATTTCACTTATCTTTTTTAAAAATCGACAATCCTTCTGTGCTAATTACAAAAAGGGAGTGATATTTTGAAAAATTAGCTCTATCTTTTGTTACAAACATGTTGAGGTTTTCGCACTGATGGTTTTTGAGATCCGTATAGTTTTTATTCTCGTGTTGCATATTACACGAATGTTTGGATTTTCTACATCACTGGGAAGGACTAACACTCATTCAAGACTAAGCATAAAACCTCATTATTTTGTATAATGAAAGTTAAATTAATGTCTATCGATTTTGGTAGCATGGCTACCTTGTTTAGTGACTTGAAAGCACGAAATTCCTATATACAAGGTCGAAATCCTTATATAAAAGCAAGAAATTTTTATATTTAAAACGAAACTCAAAAACACTTCAGAGCCTGATGAGCAAGCGAGTGCGAAACGAGTCCCGAGCAATAAATTTTGCCGGCTACTTCAGCTTTCGTTGTCCAAGTAAACAGAAATTGCAGAATCTCTCCAAGTAAATATACGCCTCCTCATGGTCAAACAATGAAATGTCAAGTATAGCATCGCTGGGAGCGCAGACGACTTTGTTTTGCAAGAAGTAATGAACTATTTACACGTCGAGTTTTATATTTATTTCCATGCGGCTTTAAATCTTCTCGAATTCACGTTGATTCTATAAAGAATCGCTTTCGAGCTCGTTCCGCACCGCAGCCAAACCCCAAAAATCGATTCTACTTTGCTTCAACTAATCTTGCTCTGTTACATTTTCCATACCCAAAAGTCAGTGGTAACATTTTCAATGCCCAAATGTCAGTGGTAACATTTTCCATACCTAAAAGTCAGTGGTATCATTTTCCATACCCAAAATTCAGTGGTAACATTTTCCATACCCACACCCAAATTCAAAAGCGTAACACAAACTACTCCTGCAAGAACCGCCGAGCTACTGGTGGAAAATTATCACTTTGCATTATGATTCTCCAACTCTTGAACCGTGGGTTTCACGACCCGCAAGTGCCCGTCGAGGGCAGCCGTCGTAGAGGCACGATGAAGCGAGGCACTTGGCATAAGCGGGGCCAAGTGCCTGTATTTTGCAGCACGTATTACATTAGCGGTATATCCCATCACTTCAGTGGTCAAGTGGGCGTGACAACCTGAGTGTCTACGTAGGCACAGTGCCCCGAGCTTTTATTATAGTTTTGTGGCTCTAAATGTGAGGCTTTGAGTCTTGAATGTCTTTGACACTTAGCCTTTAGCGTTATTCCCTCGCTGATGAATAGGAGGGTGGAGTGGAGTGGAGTGGGGTGGAGGTGGAGGGGGTGGAGGTGGAGTGGGGTGAGGGTAGAGTAGGGTGAGGGTAGAGTGGGTTGAGGGTGGAGTTGGGTGAGGGTAGAATGGAGTGAGGGTGACGTGGGGTGAGGATGGAGTGGGGTGAGGGTGGAGTGGGGTGAGGGTGGAGTGGGGTGAGGGTGGAGTGGGGTGACGGTAGAGTGGGGTGACGGTAGAGTGGGGTGACGGTAGAGTGGGGTGACGGTAGAGTGGGGTGACGGTAGAGTGTGATGGTTCCTATATTTTCTCCCACCGATGCCGTACCATTTGTAATAGTTTCTTGGTGGTGTCGCGATACGTGAAAAGGGTTACTAATCACGCACGCAGGGGGAGTCTCAACCCCCAAACATGTTATAGTATTATCCTTTATGCTTGCGTACACCTGCATACCAGACTTGGAGAATAAAAGAGTTAGCAAGATTAACACGAATTTATTGGGAAACACGTGGATAAACACACAAGGCATGGGGACGAAATGATTTGAAATGGCACAACGGCGTCAATGAAAAGTACGTAAGTTTCTACCGCCGCAAATATTTAAACACGACATGACACAAAGGTGATGCTTACCGAGCATTCAAGTTACAAATACTCCCTCGTTGACAACGATTCACGCATCCACAGTAACACAAATCATAATATTTGCGAGAATAACACATCACGATTCAACCTGGAATTGTGACACGGTGTCGAATCATACAACGGGAAGTCGATCCTCGACTAAATAGACACAGGAAATTGATAGCCAAAAATTAGATGATTCCTCGCGATACTTTGAAAAGCACTTTTCTGTGTGCTGATCTACATCTGAATTTGAACTTCAATCACCACCTAAAAGAGCTCTCACAACTATAAAACACTCGCCCTTTTGATAATAAATGATTCACTGATGGGTATCCACTGCCGATGCTATTGCTCACTGCTGATGTTCCGCGTCGTTCACAGCCGATGTTATTGCTCACTGCTGATGTTCCGCGTCGCAGCTTAGGCTTGCTGCTGGCGTAGGCTGATCTCTTGCTACCTCGCTGCAGTGGTGCCCTCCCCCGCTTCTTTCTACGGGTAGCTGATCCCTTGAAGCGGTTGTGAGCTGATTCATTGCAGTTTCATGCGTTGAACTTTGCAGTGTTGGTGAGCGATCTTAACTGTTTGCCATTTGCAATGTTGACGACTGCCGCTGAAGTTGATTGTGAGTTCGACCCCGATGCACAGATGTTGATTGCTCTTGGTTGAATCTCCGACGCGTTTATTCATGACGATCCCCGATGCGAGGCTGGTTTACTTCGATTAGGCTTCCTTTGTAAGACGGTGCTCCAATGACTTCCGACGTCCAACGTTGTTTTATGTGCCTCGAATTATTAACTTTCAAGTTGCAGTTGGGTATAAGGCCAGCCGACGAGGCTGGCCTATTGTGTAGAACACCCTCAGACGTCTTGCGCAGTCTCTCACGTGTGTTCAAAAATTCCTCACGAGGCTTCATCTCGCATCTTTATATGTGTTTCGCTTCCCTCTTTCGAGATCAGTCTCGAAGCTTCTATTCTACAGAGGCATCATCTGTATCCTGATTGGCGGCATTCTTGTTTGTTCTGACGTTTGGGACTCCCATTGGTGTGGGCTCAGACACACCTTCTTGCGTCATTCCTTTGGCAAGCGGTGATTGGCTCAGGTCATGCGGGCCTCTGTTACTCCGTCACGCCCGCCTCCTTGCTCTCCAAAGCCTCGGCTTGTGTTGTGCCTGTGTATGTGTGCTTCGATGTGTGTTTGTGTTGTATGGACGCCTGGACCGTAGAAGTTTGGACGAAGCGCCAACCGCCTTGTGACACCTTGATATATGACATCCTGTTTCAAGCACTTGAGAGCGCTGCCCAAAGAGCCGACCCTCGCCGATACGACACACAACACATTCCAATGTTTGTAGCCCCGCAGAATGTTCACCCTTCTTTAAAATGTTATAGCATCGCGGAATTTTAGCCCAAAAATGAAATTTGATGTGATTTTGCCAAATATATATATACCTAATTTATTCTTTTTCACCACACATCCTCGCGCCCTTCACAAAATTTGAGCCATCGGTTCAAATTTTCCCTATGACAATATCAAAGTATTATAAGATTCAAAATTTTCACCCGTTAATTTCAATTATGACCGTGACCTACCTCTTACGTTAAAATTAGAAAATGTTCCCCCCCCTTTTCCAATTCCTTCGCTTTTCCCGACATCAAAATATCCTTACATATCACCTCCTGGTTTACCTTCTTGCAACACGGCGATGTTGACGCATTTATAAAAGGTTCATTAATGCCTGACACACACACTACATAATTGAAACACACATTTCTTATACACATTATTATAGAACGCAAGGAGAAAAGAACACATCAAAGATAACTCATAATCGGACAACCTCAACGCACAAATAAAACGCACACGACATATTATTCTCGACTTGCTCTCGGCAAATTCATCGACATTGATAAACATATAAATTAGAGATCGAAAATCGGCGAATTTGTTACAAGCAGAGACATCCTTTCAGCTTTCTCGGATGCAATCCACCCAAAAACACAATCTCAATGGAGGCAATTTTCCAACCTCAAATCTTTTCTTCATCATAATTATTATTTCCTCCTGTGGTTCAAAGTAGACGTTTTCCTTGCAACAAAAAAACTTGCTGTTGCTCCTCCTGCGCGCCTAGCTTCAGCTTGTTGTTGTTGTTCCTGTGACTTGCTGCTCCTCGGCTTGCTACTGATCCTCGGCTTACTACCGATCCTGGCTCGCTACTGATCCTGGGGAGGGGCCCCCTGCTGAGAATCGAAGTTACTGAAGCTTTCCATTAAAAATTCATCCTTGGCGTCACGTGAACTCGTGGGATATTCCGTAGATCCTCGTTGCGTTAAATTGCGGACAAATCCTGTAGATTACGGCGTCAATACGCGTAGGACTCCCACGTTGGAGCTCATAAGCTCTTTCATTATAATTGTAGAAAATGAAGCACATTTATTTGCGAAGACCTTCAGGTTTTGTTCTCAGTCAGCTCGGCGACTAGCATGACATCAACCCCTTAGGTTCGCGTTATAGTGCTAAGATCAACTTCCGTAAATACGCGTTTAATTGTCTAACATGGTTACTTGGTAATCGAGAGACAGCGCATTACATGGTCGCTCAACGTAAGAATGGTTCCTCGGTTTCCTTCAAATCTGCCTTGAGTGAGGCGGACGTGAGCTACGCGAAGAATTCCTACATACATACATAAAATATTTAATTTCCGGTATCCTCAACCAACTCTAGACAAAGCCGAAATTCGTTCGACGGTGTTACTAATCGGTCAAATCACCTCACAAGACTATATGAACATTATTACACATGATGTACGAACTCGCAGGAGATTTACCTTGTAGGCCGAAATCCTGAATACGCACCAATACAAAAAAACACATACGAGTATACATTGGGTATTGTCAAGGCGTCTAACTTTACATTATACTCTGCCGCGAAGGCTTTTCTAACGATCAGACATTATGACAACACCGACACACCAGAAAAAATTACACATACATTGGGTACTATCAGGTCATCGGACTTTACGTTATACTCGGCCGCGAAGGCTTTTCTAGCGATCCGACATTCTAACAATACCGACATACCAAAAAAAAATTACACATACATTGGGTATTATCAGGTCATCGGACTTTACGTTATACTCGGCCGCGAAGGCTTTTCTGGCGATCCGACATTCTAACAATACCGACATACCAAAAAAAAAAAAATTACACATACATTGGGTATTATCAGGTCATCGGACTTTACGTTATACTCGGCCGCGAAGGCTTTTCTAGCGATCCGACATTCTAGCAATACCGACATACAAAGAAATGCAGAAATAAAATAGACATAACACAAAATTTATCCGATTCTCAGCCCCAGATTCAGAGCAGCACATTTAAATGATCCCACGTTGCTCGACGACATCGTTCGTACATACGATTTGTATATATTCTTTCTGTTTCAAAGTTTCACTAACGTCGTTAAACAACGCATTAAGGGAATTATCACCCTAATGATTATCATGCCTACATGACAATGAACAAAAAATGAAATTAATGACGTATACCAATGATGTTTGAGAATGACCAGCGTCAGCGTCAACAACATTATGGGGAAAGAGTGATCAAGAAATTCCCACACAACGGCGCTGACACCTTCACCAGTTTGACTCAGCTAACTCGTCATTTTTGATACGACACATTTATAAATCAATGTTACTGATCATACTCTCTCAGACATTTCTTACTTTCATATCCTACATTATAACCTCACGTAATACCACACTTAACTTCACGCACAAGAGAATTTTATAGCCTTGGCTCAGAACGGCCATAAATTACATAGCTTCGCTGCACCGCAGACTGTCACGCTGATTCTTATTGTTAAGATAAATTCCATGTGTTCACTGCAATGCTTTTCATTTCAATTCTCACGCTGTATTAAATCCATCTAACAGAAGATAAAGTCTCCATAAGGAATATTGTACATTTCCGACAATGTGAAACGCTCATATTTCCGTGAAGCTAACTCGTTAACTTTGCTTAAGCAAGAACACACTCTCAGTGTTACACAATAATTCAGTTTGAATTACCGACGAGAATGGACAGCATCATTTAAGAGTTTATAAAATTATTAAATGCATTACGCTTGCAACTTCAAAAACGAAATTTATACATCGAGTATTGTAGCTGACTTCATGAAATTCTCACTTTGATACAGCAAAAATCCTCCTTGATACAGCAAATCTCCTCTTTAATTTTCATTAACTCCTTAGGAACAAACTCCAATTGGGTGGTATATTCCAGTGTTAACAAAATTATTAAGAGTTTCAATTCATCATGGTGAGCATCAACTTGAAAGTTCCTATTCTTGGCAATCAACGATTTAAACAAAAATGCGAGCTCAAAATTCAATACGCGCTCAAACTGATACAGAAAAATTATTTTATCGCTGACATGTAACCGTTTAGACTACAAAAAAAATTGCATTTAATCCACGTGTTTACCTTTTAAAATCTACAGACACTTAATATAATAAAAATTCCTTCCTACCTGAAGGCAGCTAGGATTGAATAATTTTAAATTACCACGCTCTACCGTCGAATTCACATCAAAAGGAAATTTTTAAACATCATGAATTTATAAAAGTTAAGGAAGCAAAATTTTCATGCTCAGTGAATTTGATATAAAGGTATATATTGACTCATGTCAGTGTCGAAATGGATTGTATAATTGGCAAATGGGAAAATTACCCAAAATATTCAATGATTTAGTGTATTATTATTGAAGCAATTATTTAAATTCTCACTCTGATGTACTGGAGCTTAGCACAATGATATTGTGAATAGAAACGGAGGACGAATTTACTTTATTTAACACACGAGCAGCGGTGTAATTTCTATCTAAGCAAATAAAATTAGACCACGAACTAAATTCGCAGCATCGTTGAAAATCATCACTTACTTTAAAACACTACATTTAATTTTTATCCTAAGCACCGCCACTTAATTCATTCAACAGTTTGCAACAAGAATTTACCACCCCTTTGATAGCAAGGAAATTGATTCTCAAAATTCCCATTACTGCTTCTCAGCAGATGTCAATTTAAATAATTGAAGCACTCAAATATCAACGAATGAAAATATGAATTATGTTGCTAAAGCTGATTGGAGAAGCTTGATGAACACGAGGCCAAAACATTCTGCAAATTATTTTGAGTAAGGTATCATTAAAAATGAAAATTCCAACTAGATTAATTACTAAATGTCTCAAAGCCCGAAAAATGTAAACTTGTTTCAAAGATTCACTTGAGATAAGGCGTTGTCTGCTAAAATTACGGCGTTAGTTTCCAGAGCCATCGCTGCACACCTAAATTCAGTTAAACCTAAGAATTGTGCAGATCATAGAAAATGCAACCAAAAATTCAGCACTCAAGAAAATTTTATAGAACACAGCGTCAAGAAAATAGAGCAAGTATTCTCCTAGTAAACGCAGCAGAGCTTATCTACTGATGCACAATGGTTATTTCTACTCATAACACATTCAACTGTAAATTTACACTGAAGAATGAAGGATATTTAAATATGATGACTCACTGCAGCATTTGACAGGATTTTGATGGTTTTGGAAGTTCAAGGAAATGAGAAATGCTCAGGAAACCATGCTCCATCATTCTAAATAATTGGGGCTAGATTCGCTGTGGAAAGTTAAATCAAGTCAACTCAGCATTATGACGAGCTTGAACACTTTGTGTAATACTGATGAAGTGAGTTTCTTATTTGATTTATAAAAACTAATGTTAATGGATCACTCAGCTTCAAATGACTTAGTCGCGCTCGTTTAAATTAGCCACTTTAGGAAATGGTCTGGCTACGACCACAAGAATTTGGTTTATCGCCTTACGAGCAGTGTCCAGTGCCTGCCTGTCTCCTCATACTCTGGGCCGTCAATTAGACGGCACTCAAAAATGCATCGAGAAAAAATAATTCAACAGGCAGAAATTTCTATTTAACATTGAGCACTTATATGATTGAATTGACTGTTTGATCATTACACACACAAAAAAAATATTCGGACACCGCATAAATCATTTAAAAAATTCACCCATGCTGACAAATAGATATCACGAAGCACACAATCCAATTTGCATTTCATCCTGTTACGGAACGTGGCCAAATTATGCTGCCTCTCGGATGCACCAAAAAGAAAATGTGCCAAGAAGACAACGCTATCAATTGAACTTTGATTTAATATTTTCTCAAACAACATTAACTGAATCAACTCAGCGGCACGAGAAAACTGAGCCAAGATCTCGGAAAATATCAATTCCTCATAGCATTTCGAAATTAATGGCCATGGATAACACTTAGTCAAGTACACTTCAAATTAGGCGCTCAGATTTGGTCCGACTGCAGCTGCCAGAATCTCAATTTTATTACTCCGTCCTTCAACCGCGCGACCGGCGTTAGGCGTCGGTACAGCACGTCCACGGCACCGCTCTCTACGTTAGAAATTTTACTCCAAGTTGGAATGCCCACGAAATGACACGGATGAATTGTACTTGCAGAAAATTCTGCTTAATTATCGAGCGACTATTTGATTGAATTAAAAAAAGAAGAAACAGATATTTTTAGACAACTGAAAATAATTAAAAAATCTCCATGTTGATATACAGACAGTACGCTTACATAGGACAATTAATATATATTTCTCCTGTTGCGATACAGAGAAGAGGGAGGGTTTAGGACCCCCTTTCCATACGCTGAGGGAATTCCAACCCCCGTACACATTTTATAATATTGTCCTTCATGTCTTATTGGTTTTCGCAGTCTTATTGGTTTTCTCGTTATCGTCCTTTCCATGTCTTTAATTACTGCCGACATTTCGTGATTTATATTTCGTGAGTACATTATTCCTCACAATTCTTTTATTTTCTAATCACTATTAATCATGATAGCTTTCAATGCTGCCACCAGCCACTTGGGCAAAGAATATTTATATTTATAAGACATGTTAATTTAAGATATCGGTTAAGCGTTTTGGCAACGTAGCGGAAGGCATATTAATATAAGTACATAGCTGTATTTCTTGGCTTCGTGAAACAATCATTCCTCTTTATCATCATCATCTCCTCCTCCTCTCTTCCTCCTAATTACGGGGGGAAATTAAGGACACGATAGATCTAAACATTTCACTATTGACAATAAAAGTAATCAAAAGTTATGAATTACATATCCTAATCGCTCGCATCCTATCCTACATACTTGAAGACCTGAAGGAGGGGACATTATTACATGGTGGACATGGATTGATACTTAGCTGTGGTTCGACTGCTTTGTAGAGTGGCCCGGACTCCAGGCGACGGGCCGCCATTTTTTGTATCGCCCGAATCGACCGTTGTGGCGATGCTTAACTGACGTTAAAGCAAGGTTTGCGGGTCACTTAATAGAATTTGGAAGCAAGGCACAAACCGCACAATTACGTTCGCTATGAGGTGGTTATGTTTAAGTCCTCAATATATTTAGATAAAAGCACGCGCCTGGTCCGCGAGGACCAACGCAATTCGTTTCGTCGCAGCTCACACCTCTGTCAGTGGCATTCGGAGCCCCCCACCTAACTCTTTCCCGTCCTCGAAGGCAACCCTCTCGCTGGCGCTATCGCCGCTTCTCCCTAGATGCCGACTAGCAATTACGATCTAATCAGATTGATAAATGATAGGAAATTATTTCCTAAAACAATTTAAATACGCTGTTACTTACTCTCGTTAACATATATATATATATACTAACGATCCCCGGAAATGTTATTAATAAGAAGTAAACATTACAAAGGGTTATAGTTATGAAGTTCCTGGCATCTTCTGTTGGGCTGTCGTTATCCTCGAAGTCCAGGCGGAGATTCTTCCCGAAGGTATAGACGATTTGAAAGAATAGGCGATTTGAAGTGCTCCCACGTTGATACTCAGACTTAATATTGTTTGGTCTTTTAGAACCATTTAAGAATACGTTATTGGCCAGATAACGATTCCAGATTCTCAGCGATATTCCGTACACAGTCATGCGGAGAAGCATGACAATATCCCCCATAGCCGACCAAATTACAAGCTCCCGCTTGTGCTCGAAAGGCTTATCCTCAATATTGAACCTCACTTGCAGCCGACGTGTTGAAACACATGGATCGTGAAAGAGGCAGCATGCAGACGACCGAAGTTTGCTCATGTGGCGAGCGCTGAAACGAGGACGCCAAATATAGACACCATAATAGTTTTTCTTCGGCAGAAACGTTTCCTATAGATGATGTCGACCTCCTCCTCCGACGTTGGGATTTTCGCGAAAACCCTGAGAGTAAAAACTCTCGGAAGTGTAATTACTACTTCCATAATACCGCAGGCTCATTCGTCCTGGGTGGCATTGAGCTGTTCCTTTTCACTTGCAGAAGTCTTATAGAGATCTCCGAGTAGATACTCAGTGGGCCATCAATCGAGGTGGACTACTATCTCGTGGAGTTCATCATCTTTTTTTGGGGTTGCGTAGGATTCGCTGCCTTTATGCTGAGATCTTTGAGTTGATACGTTGATTTTCATCTGGGCCTCCGTATTATTTTCATCGTCGTTGATTACATCTGAAGCCGTCGTCGTCGAATCCATCCGAAGTCCGAAGTCGTGATTGAAATCCCAATGTTGAGCTGTCCTTTAAATTTTAAATGCCAGTCGTTTTCTATTCACAGTGCCTCAGTAGAAAATTAGCCGCGGTCGTCGACCCAGTCCGCTGATAAGAAGTTTTCTTCGCGTACTCGTTTTCTACGAGTCGGTGTGCGAGCTCTGGTCTGCCGCTGCGTGTCGTGCCTCAAGCGTCGAGGTAGATGGTGGGGTAGGGAGCAGGGGCACAGCACCTGTCTAGAGCGTGAGGGAGCGCGAGTTTAAATCCGTGGTGGTGAGTGTGGTCGATGGTGTAGACTTGGTTGAACCCGTGATGATGAGTCCGAGCTGACCGATGGTGATTGGTCTTGTGAAGTCGCCTGCCACGCGCCCTCAGTCGCGCCTGACTGAGCTCGTCCACCACGCCTGGAAGGTCAGTGCAATTAAATACTTGATCTTATCTTGCCAAAATTTTCCTCAGCATCAAACCAAATCCACCCAGTCCCAGCTCTCTCCTTCAAAATCTCCAAGCATTTACAAAAGATTTAAACATCCTACGCATCTGAATTTTACGTAATTCGTTAACAAAAAAAAAGAATGAACATAAGGTTCGAAATATTAAATGA
The DNA here is from genome assembly GCA_030386875.1 of Morinoia aosen. Taxonomy (NCBI): domain Eukaryota; kingdom Metazoa; phylum Arthropoda; class Malacostraca; order Amphipoda; family Talitridae; genus Morinoia; species Morinoia aosen. The sequence goes on from CM059564.1 coordinate 34,617,590, forward strand.
TCGCGAATATTTAAGCTAAATACAAAAAAAGCCTGACGAGTTACAAACACATTTATGAAACTATAAAATACACGGACATGAAATAATTGAATATGATTAGCTTTCCCCATACAAATTTAATCATAAATTTACATAATTTAAATTCAGTCGTATCCATCGCAACGAAGTCTAAATTTTTACGTTTAGCATTATCAAAATACGTATGCGTGAACAAGTTAAGAAAAGATTTTCGAAATAGAATTCATTCGTTTGAAATAAATCATAACCCTAATGAAGCTTTAAATTTCTGAATAGACAATTCACTCTCTCATTCCGATGGATCGTGGATTGTCGTATCCGTCTAACTGTTTGCATGTTATTAATACATATCAGAGATGATAAGAATCATTATATGATGCGTCTCGCAGGTAACTAACTACTATATTAAAGGTAGATCCGTTGAAAATTTTACGCTAAAATACGAATGTGGTTCGACGAAGTTAAGTTATAGAATTTTGAAAAATCTTATCTAAGAATTAACACTAAAAGCAGACAAATGTCTCTAAATCTCGTTCATCCTAGTTGAAACACTGCCGTTTGGTATTTAAATTGAATCTATTGTATTTAAACATCAAAATTAAATCGTTAAAGAATGCGTTCTGCGGAGATGGAAACAAAATCATCTAAAAGTTGGTTTTGATCATTACTATTGAAATTTTGAATATGCAATTTTATATAAGTCGTAGTGTCCGCAGTAATTTGCTTGATGAATGTAGAACAAAAAATTGTTTCATGTGATAATGATGAAATAATTAAAATTTTTATATTCTCCCATGTAATCAAATTTATTTTTTTCTCTGAAAACATATAATATATTAAAAGCCTAAATTAAGAAGTTCGTGGTTTACGACGTTTATCGATCGCGCTATTGAAATCTAGGAAACACGCAAGGCTGTTGAGTGAGTGCATGGGAGCGGTCATTCGGGCGAGGACATGAGGGCTTTGTTTACGATTCGCATTCCATTGGCCTGCGACGTGGCTGGCGCCACAGTCCCCCACTCCTAATGACTTAGGAATGTTTGGTCTTAACATTCGCCTACAACATGGCATGTTGCTACCTCATAGTTTTAACGTTGGATAGTGTAGAAAATGTTACATACGGTAATCGAAATTAATTGATGACGGGGTACATTGAACATCCGTATACATTATGACATTGAACATCCGTATACATTATGAGTCTATCGTCAACATTGAAATATGAAACATTGATGCAACATTAATTGATCGTTTCTGAAGACATCCTGTAAATGAGTATTCATTAGGAAGAGAGAGACGAGATGATTCAGATAAAGAAATTATTTTTAGTCGGCCAAATATCAATTTTTTTAATATGAATGTTTGAATGCACATATATTTTTATTTCGGAGGTGTGAGTTCGGCATGAGATTCTACAGTAACATTTACATTTAAAGCAAAACTCAAATCCCACCGCTCAGCCTCCATTTGTGATGGTTCCTATATTTTCTCCCACCGATGCCGTACCATTTGTAATAGTTTCTTGGTGGTGATCGCAGTCTTATTGGTTTTCTCGTTATCGTCCTTTCCATGTCTTTAATTACTGCCGACATTTCGTGATTTATATTTCGTGAGTACATTATTCCTCACAATTCTTTTATTTTCTAATCACTATTAATCATGATAGCTTTCAATGCTGCCACCAGCCACTTGGGCAAAGAATATTTATATTTATAAGACATGTTAATTTAAGATATCGGTTAAGCGTTTTGGCAACGTAGCGGAAGGCATATTAATATAAGTACATAGCCGTATTTCTTGGCTTCGTGAAACAATCATTCCTCTTTATCATCATCATCTCCTCCTCCTCTCTTCCTCCTAATTACGGGGGGAAATTAAGGACACGATAGATCTAAACATTTCACTATTGACAATAAAAGTAATCAAAAGTTATGAATTACATATCCTAATCGCTCGCATCCTATCCTACATACTTGAAGACCTGAAGGAGGGGACATTATCACATGGTGGACATGGATTGATACTTAGCTGTGGTTCGACTGCTTTGTAGAGTGGCCCGGACTCCAGGCGACGGGCCGCCATTTTTTGTATCGCCCGAATCGACCGTTGTGGCGATGCTTAACTGACGTTAAAGCAAGGTTTGCGGGTCACTTAATAGAATTTGGAAGCAAGGCACAATTACGTTCGCTATGAGGTGGTTATGTTTAAGTCCTCAATATATTTAGATAAAAGCACGCGCCTGGTCCGCGAGGACCAACGCAATTCGTTTCGTCGCAGCTCACACCTCTGTCAGTGGCATTCGGAGCCCCCCACCTAACTCTTTCCCGTCCTCGAAGGCAACCCTCTCGCTGGCGCTATCGCCGCTTCTCCCTAGATGCCGACTAGCAATTACGATCTAACCAGATTGATATATGATAGGAAATTATTTCCTAAAACAATTTAAATACGCTGTTACTTACTCTCGTTAACATATATATATATATACTAACGATCCCCGGAAATGTTATTAATAAGAAGTAAACATTACAAAGGGTTATAGTTATGAAGTTCCTGGCATCTTCTGTTGGGCTGTCGTTATCCTCGAAGTCCAGGCGGAGATTCTTCCCGAAGGTATAGACGATTTGAAAGAAAAGGCGATTTGAAGTGCTCCCACGTTGATACTCAGACTTAATATTGTTTGGTCTTTTAGAACCATTTAAGAATACGTTATTGGCCAGATAACGATTCCAGATTCTCAGCGATATTCCGTACACAGTCATGCGGAGAAGCATGACAGAGTGGGGTGACGGTAGAGTGGGGTGACGGTAGAGTGGGGTGACGGTAGAGTGGGGTGACGGTAGAGTGGGGTGACGGTAGAGTGGGGTGACGGTAGAGTGGGGTGACGGTAGAGTGGGGTGACGGTAGAGTGGGGTGACGGTAGAGTGGGGTGACGGTAGAGTGGGGTGACGGTAGAGTGGGGTGACGGTAGAGTGGGGTGACGGTAGAGTGGGGTGACGGTAGAGTGGGGTGACGGTAGAGTGGGGTGACGGTAGAGTGGGGTGACGGTAGAGTGGGGTGACGGTAGAGTGGGGTGACGGTAGAGTGGGGTGACGGTAGAGTGGGGTGACGGTAGAGTGGGGTGACGGTAGAGTGGGGTGACGGTAGAGTGGGGTGACGGTAGAGTGGGGTGACGGTAGAGTGGGGTGACGGTAGAGTGGGGTCACGGTAGAGTGGGGTCACGGTAGAGTGGGGTCACGGTAGAGTGGGGTCACGGTAGAGTGGGGTCACGGTAGAGTGGGGTCACGGTAGAGTGGGGTCACGGTAGAGTGGGGTCACGGTAGAGTGGGGTCACGGTAGAGTGGGGTGACGGTAGAGTGGGGTGACGGCAGAGTGGGGTGACGGTAGAGTGGGGTGACGGTAGAGTGGGGTGACGGTAGAGTGGGGTGACGGTAGAGTGGGGTGACGGTAGAGTGGGGTGACGGTAGAGTGGGGTGAGGGTAGAGTGGGGTGAGGGTAGAGTGGGGTGAGGGTAGAGTGGGGTGAGGGTAGAGTGGGGTGAGGGTAGAGTGGGGTGAGGGTAGAGTGGGGTGAGGGTAGAGTGGGGTGAGGGTAGAGTGGGGTGAGGGTAGAGTGGGGTGAGGGTAGAGTGGGGTGAGGGTAGAGTGGGGTGAGGGTAGAGTGGGGTGAGGGTAGAGTGGGGTGAGGGTAGAGTGGGGTGAGGGTAGAGTGGGGTGAGGGTAGAGTGGGGTGAGGGTAGAGTGGGGTGAGGGTAGAGTGGGGTGAGGGTAGAGTGGGGTGAGGGTAGAGTGGGGTGAGGGTAGAGTGGGGTGAGGGTAGAGTGGGGTGAGGGTAGAGTGGGGTGAGGGTAGAGTGGGGTGAGGGTAGAGTGGGGTGAGGGTAGAGTGGGGTGAGGGTAGAGTGGGGTGAGGGTAGAGTGGGGTGAGGGTAGAGTGGGGTGAGGGTAGAGTGGGGTGAGGGTAGAGTGGGGTGAGGGTAGAGTACTACGGGTGTATAGCGATGCAAGAAAGAATCACTCAAGATTCAGTAGCCATAACTTTAGTAAATACTCGAGTATTTGCGCTAGTGCAATTTTTCTTGACTACGTTCAGCCAGTGAAACAGATGGATATTTTGAAAAATTTCAAATTTATCATAGATGATTATAAATCAGTTTTAGCCTCCCCCACCACAAAAAAAAAATTCAAAGAGATGAAGGATGAAGGCACCATGTAGTAATTTGGAGTTAAGGGAACGTGAAATTTATGCACAAGGTGAGTTCCCGCACAAGATCTCGTGCGCATAGAAACAGTCAGTTAGGAAAGGTCATGAAACGAGGATAAAGTTAAAGAAGGAAGTCAGTGGTGCTTAAAAACAGAACAGCAGTGAACCAGAAAAAGGTGCTCAACAAAACAAAGAAAATTTCATTTCAACAAAAGGAAGGCCTACCTAACTCTCTGCTCTGGTCCTCACATTCTCCTCCTGGGAGCGCTAATTCCCATAGATACAAGGTTTGTATCCCCGTGAGGGGAGAAGCTCAAATTTTACATATCAAGGTCAAAGTACAAATGAAACCTTGTTGAAGAAATATGATCGCAAAACTGCTGTATAGAAACATGTATAAAATTTTAAGGGATCAGTATTCGCGTGAAAATTGTTCCCAAGATTGATATCTTTCTAGAATTTGGGAATTTCAATATTTCCTTGAAATACAAGTTTGTCTCTCAGAATGCTCATTTCATACCTTCTCTCAAGTAAAGTATTCCGAAATAAGTTTTGTTCTGATCTAGTTATTATTTGCGTCACATGTTTCTTACACTCCCTAGCAACCACACACATCCAAGCCTTCGTTCCATCAAATATTCTCCTCCATCAAATCCTCCCCACCATCAAATCCTCCCCACCATCAAATCCTCCCCACCATCAAATCCTCCCCACCATCAAATCCTCCCCACCATCAAATCCTCCGCACCATCAAATCCTCCGCACCATCAAATGCTCTCCTCCACCAAATGCTCTCCTCCACCAAATGCTCTCCTCCACCAAATGCTCCCTTCCACCAAATGCTCCCCTCCACCAAATGCTCCCCTCCACCAAATGCTCCCCTCCACCAAATGCTCCCCTCCACCAAATGCTCCCCTCCACCAAATGCTCCCCTCCACCAAATGCTCCCCTCCACCAAATGCTCCCCTCCACCAAATGCTCCCCTCGAACAAATCTGTTTCACTAACGCGTATCGATCGGCTACAGTTGCCGGAACAGAAACAATCAAGACTGCTGGTGTGCGACGCTCCGTTGGACAGAAACTTCATTAGTTCCAAAGAAGACATTCCGCCTCACTCCCCTCTCCACCTCGTGCGAACGGCTCCCTCTCTGGAGACCTGGTAGCTTTTCTTAATGGAGTTACCTGTGAACCTCAACTCTGACCCTCAATCTACCCTCACCATAATCTATCCTCACCATAATCTATCCTCACCATAATCTATCCTCACCATAATCTATCCTCACCATAATCTATCCTCACCATAATCTATCCTCACCATAATCTATCCTCACCATGATCTACCCTCACCATAATCTACCCTTACCATAATCTACCCTCACCATAATCTACCGTCACCATAATCTGCCTTCACCATAATCTACCTTCACCATAATCTACCCTCACCATAATCTACCCTCACTCTAATCTACCCTCACCCTCAACTCTACCATCACCCTCAACTCTACCATCACCCTACTCCATCCTCACCCTACTCCACCCTCACCTTCAGTTCTACCCTGTGACCCTCAGACTACGTTAGCGAAATTCTTCTAGAATGTCCCCGTGCGCAATGAATAGTAGCTCTCGACTCGGGAGATTTTCCGTACATGGCGAGCAGTGACCTAAGTTATCCCTGCATAACAAACGCTATTAATAGTTACCCTGTACACTATGTACAAAAAAAATCCCTCAAGATTTATCCTCACACAACGGTAACCTTTGAGATTCCGCAAAGCAAAGTCCACATACACAGAGGTTCTCAACCTTTTTTTTGTCCCACACTCTTAAAGAAATTCCATTCGAACCTTGCACCTCTGAAATAAAAATGCCATCATATAGCCAACATCCTCTTTTTTATCTGAACTTTTCTCGCACCTCCTGGATGATGGTCTAGCACCCTCAGAGGATGCAAGCACCTCAGGCTAGGCACCTCTGCTTCACAACAAGCGGTAACCCTCTATAGTTACTGTGCACGCAGCAAGATTGATGATTCCTAGGGCACTTGATGAAACAGCAATGTAACGTCTACGGGGTCTACAACACCATAAACAAAATAACAATAATGAGCCTCGAGAATGGAAAATAGCATTAATGGGCCTCGAGAATGAAAAAAACAATGAACCTTGGAAGTTTAAAAATAACGGTAATGAGCCTCGAGAATAAAAAGCAACAATAATGAGCCTCGAGAATGAAAAATGGCATTAATGAGCCTCAAGAATGAAAAAAAGCAATAATGAGCCTCGAGAATGAAAATAGCAATAATGAGCTTCGAGGATAAAAAAATAGCAATAATGAGCTTCGAGGATGAAAAAATAGCAATAATGAGCCTCGAGAATAAAAAAAATGAGCCTCGAGAATGAAATAAAATTAATCATAAGACTCGAAAACTAACTAAAAGTAATAAGTCTCGAGAATGACCCTGTGCACTAGGCGTGAAGAGTTGAAGCACTTGTCCTCTATCGCAGGTGCCGCTTGGCATCAGTCATCTCTGGCGTGACTCACCATATGGGTTAATTTCCTATTTATTTTAATAGCTTGAATTATTGCAATGTTTCCTGACCCTGTGTTTGTGAGACGTGCGCGAGGTCTGTCGCTCGTGACTTCCGCCTTTGTGATGAAGTGACGTAATTGAGATACCGTCCAGTTCAACGTATTGAAGTGTGTTATTTCAGCGTGGAGACTGTTTGCTGTTCCTTTGATGTTCTACTTTTCTATCAAGTCTTGGTATCAATAAAGTGAGGTCTAAGATGAAGACATTTCAGTCGAGCACATCGATGACGCATCAAAGCGATGGTGGAGTCATCAATGACATTAAAAAATGCGCGCAATTCTCACGCTGCTACCGAAATAGAATCAATATTTATAAGAACCCTGGTGACTCAGGTGCATTTATTCCTCAATGAAGCTCGTAATAGACGTACGCTCTCCTCATCTCTAGGAGAATGGCAGGTGCGGCCTGCAAGCATATGGTTTCGTGAAGCTGAAAGGAAGAATTTTAGCTCACTGCAGATCTGTGTATTGAAATGGTGACTTAATTTCATGTGAAAAATATGCGTTGCTCAGTTTTTGAGAGATGTAGGAGCTGGCAAATTTCCCACAATTTTTGGCGAAAATGCAGGAAAACTTGAAATTAATTTAAAATAAAATTTGAAGACCTTTAAATAATGGATTTGCTCCCAACTAGCTCCTACTATTGAAACACTTAGTCTCTTAGCAAAATGATTTTTCTTGAAGTAAATTAAACAAGTCTAATACAATCGACGGTATAGACTCCCACACAGGTTTACGAACTGTTCTGTTTCACGAAAACTTTTATCCTTTATCATGAAACCTTCTATTCCGTATCAGTAAATTCTGTTCTATTCCATTTCATGAAATTATTTAATTTCATGAAATTTACTATTTTGTTTCACGAATTCTTATATTCAAATTTACAAACTCTGGTCAATTTTTCTAAATCTATTCTGTTTCACGAGCTCTGTATTTGAACTCCACATTCTCCTAACTCATCGCTTACCCCAATTCATCATCCACCCTGTTTCATTCCCTCCCAAAAGCTCCGTATTTGAACTCCATATTCTCCTAACTCAACGCTTACCCTGATTCATCATCCACTCTGTTTCATTCTCTCCCAAAAACTCTCCAGTTGAACTCTGTATTCTCCTAACTCATCGCTTACCCCCTATTCATCATCTTCCATTGTCTTCCAAAAACTCTCCTACTTCGTTTTAAACCTCGAAATTTCCTGCTTTGTTTCTCGTATTCCGCAAAGCGAAGTCTCCATCCTCAGATAAGAATGAGGGGCACGAGTGCAGCGGTAGCTGACTGCAGCACACCTGCACGGGGAGTGCACGCTCGCTGGAGGTCAGCCTGCACCTGCCGCACACTTATTGACCCAAGACACCAAAATTGAAGTTCCAGTTTGCGGAGAGTGTTGTTCATTCTTCTTGACCGATTTCAATAACGACGAAATTCAATTCTTGTTTGCGGCCAGTGTTGCGCATTTTTCTTGACTGATTTCGATAACGACGAAATTTAACTCTTGTTTGCGGCCAGTGATGGTCATTTTCTCGACCGATTTCAATAACGACGAAATTCAACTGCACTTGACCTTGTTGGGCGCCAGTGTTGGGCATTTTTCTTGACCGATTTTAATATCGAGGATATTTTCAATATGAACACGCGATAAAATTAATTCTGTATGTGATGCATAATATCAGCTGTATTGCGCATCCCCTCTCTCCCCTCTTGGCTCCTCCCCTGCCTGAGGAGATCAATGAAGGGAGCGGGGCTACTGGACCCCCCAGTGTGCTCCCTCTCTTCTTCCCTCACCTCCTCTTCCCTCACCTCCTCTTCCCTCACCTCCTCTTCCCTTGCCTCCTCTTCCCTCGCCTCCTCTTCCCTCGCCTCTTCTTCCCTTGCCTCCTCTTCCCTCGCCTCCTCTTCCCTCGCCTCCTCTTCTCTCGCCTCCTCTTCCCTCGCCTCCTCTTCCCTCGCCTCCTCTTCCCTCGTCTCCTCTTCCCTCGCCTCCTCTTCCCTCGCCTCCTCTTCCCTCGCCTCCTCTTCCCTCGCCTCCTCTTCCCTCGCCTCCTCTTCCCTCGCCTCCTCTTCCCTCGCCTCCTCTTCCCTCGCCTCCTCTTCCCTCGCCTCCTCTTCCCTCGTCTCCTCTTCCCTCGCCTCCTCTTCCCTCGTCTCCTCTTCCCTCGTCTCCTCTTCCCTCGTCTCCTCTTCCCTCGTCTCCTCTTCCCTCGCTTCCTCTTCCCTCGCCTCCTCTTCCCTCGCCTCCTCTTCCCTCGCCTCCTCTTCCCTCGCCTCCTCTTCCCTCGCCTCCTCTTTCCTCGCCTCCTCTTTCCTCGCCTCCTCTTTCCTCGCCTCCTCTTTCCTCGCCTCCTCTTTCCTCGCCTCCTCTTCCCTCGCCTCCTCTTCCCTCGCCTCCTCTTCCCTCGCCTCCTCTTCCCTCGCCTCCTCTTCCCTCGTCTCCTCTTCCCTCGCCTCCTCTTCCCACGCCTCCTCTTCCCTCGCCTCCTTTTCCCACGCCTCCTCTTCCCTCGCCTCCTCTTTCCTCGCCTCCTCTTTCCTCGCCTCCTCTTTCCTCGCCTCCTCTTTCCTCGCCTCCTCTTTCCTCGCCTCCTCTTTCCTCGCCTCCTCTTTCCTCGCCTCCTCTTTCCTCGCCTCCTCTTTCCTCGCCTCCTCTTTCCTCGCCTCCTCTTTCCTCGCCTCCTCTTTCCTCGCCTCCTCTTTCCTCGCCTCCTCTTTCCTCGCCTCCTCTTTCCTCGCCTCCTCTTTCCTCGCCTCCTCTTTCCTCGCCTCCTCTTTCCTCGCCTCCTCTTTCCTCGCCTCCTCTTTCCTCGCCTCCTCTTTCCTCGCCTCCTCTTTCCTCGCCTCCTCTTTCCTCGCCTCCTCTTTCCTCGCCTCCTCTTTCCTCGCCTCCTCTTCCCTCGCCTCCTCTTCCCTCGCCTCCTCTTCCCTCGCCTCCTCTTCCCTCGCCTCCTCTTCCCCCGCCTCCTCTTCCCTCGCCTCCTCTTCCCTCGCCTCCTCTTCCCTCGCCTCCTCTTCCCTCGCCTCCTCTTCCCTCGCCTCCTCTTCCCTCGCCTCCTCTTCCCTCGCCTCCTCTTCCCTCGCCTCCTCTTCCCTCGCCTCCTCTTCCCTCGCCTCCTCTTCCCTCGCCTCCTCTTCCCTCGCCTCCTCTTCCCTCGCCTCCTCTTTCCTCGCCTCCTCTTTCCTCGCCTCCTCTTTCCTCGCCTCCTCTTTCCTCGCCTCCTCTTCCCTCGCCTCCTCTTCCCTCGCCTCCTCTTCCCTCGCCTCCTCTTCCCTCGCCTCCTCTTCCCTCGCCTCCTCTTCCCTCGCCTCCTCTTCCCTCGCCTCCTCTTCCCTCGCCTCCTCTTCCCTCGCCTCCTCTTCCCTCGCCTCCTCTTCCCTCGCCTCCTCTTCCCTCGCCTCCTCTTCCCTCGCCTCCTCTTCCCTCGCCTCCTCTTCCCTCGCCTCCTCTTCCCTCGCCTCCTCTTCCCTCGCCTCCTCTTCCCTCGCCTCCTCTTCCCTCGCCTCCTCTTCCCTCGCCTCCTCTTCCCTCGCCTCCTCTTCCCTCGCCTCCTCTTCCCTCGCCTCCTCTTCCCTCGCCTCCTCTTCCCTCGCCTCCTCTTCCCTCGCCTCCTCTTCCCTCGCCTCCTCTTCCCTCGCCTCCTCTTCCCTCGCCTCCTCTTCCCTCGCCTCCTCTTCCCTCGCCTCCTCTTCCCTCGCCTCCTCTTCCCTCGCCTCCTCTTCCCTCGCCTCCTCTTCCCTCGCCTCCTCTTCCCTCGCCTCCTCTTCCCTCGCCTCCTCTTCCCTCGCCTCCTCTTCCCTCGCCTCCTCTTCCCTCGCCTCCTCTTCCCTCGCCTCCTCTTCCCTCGCCTCCTCTTCCCTCGCCTCCTCTTCCCTCGCCTCCTCTTCCCTCGCCTCCTCTTCCCTCGCCTCCTCTTCCCTCGCCTCCTCTTCCCTCGCCTCCTCTTCCCTCGCCTCCTCTTCCCTCGCCTCCTCTTCCCTCGCCTCCTCTTCCCTCGCCTCCTCTTCCCTCGCCTCCTCTTCCCTCGCCTCCTCTTCCCTCGCCTCCTCTTCCCTCGCCTCTTCTTCCCTCGCCTCTTCTTCCCTCGCCTCTTCTTCCCTCGCCTCTTCTTCCCTCGCCTCTTCTTCCCTCGCCTCTTCTTCCCTCGCCTCTTCTTCCCTCGCCTCTTCTTCCCTCGCCTCTTCTTCCCTCGCCTCTTCTTCCCTCGCCTCTTCTTCCCTCGCCTCTTCTTCCCTCGCCTCTTCTTCCCTCGCCTCTTCTTCCCTCGCCTCCTCTTCCCTTGCCTTCTTTTTTCCTGCCTCATCAGCCAGGCACTTCAGGCCACTGTCGAATCCTTGTTTCCGTTCTAACGTACGTCTGCTTCTGCAGGCTCGTTGTGAGTTATGCTTTCGTGTCTATTTTGTCATCGTGCAAAATTCACTGAAACAAAAAATACATCTCTAAGTTGTTTCTAGTTTCACTGCTAATTACAGCGGTTAATTTTTTGCCAGTTTGTTATTTTCTTGATGTGTTACGTCAATTTACGTTTTAGTTTTGCTTTCAATTACAGTGCTCCGACTTAGAGTTTTTATTATCTGTTGGTGACGTACATTGAAACATCTGTTGGGGTAGTCGATGATTGGATGAACGGTTAGACTGTTGCAAGTTCAGATGGTCGTACAGTAGAGAACTTCATTGTCTTAAAAAGAAATCGCTCAAGGTCAACGCGTCCGTTATTCATCGAAGATTATTCTCTCTTCCAGCGTCATATTTTCTGGAGAAAGCTTCTCTGGATCTTATTTTTAACTCTTTCTTCCGAGACATTTTCGATTCGAATAGAACGTTTTTTTCAATCATTTCCATTGCACGCCGTGCATGTTCCTCCTGATGAGACTCATGTCGTAATTATTGTCATTGTTTTGCTACCCTTGCATCGGTCTGAAGGGCGAGTTAGCTTGCGAAAAAACTTAGCTTGTAGGAGCGTTGCTTTCCAGAACAGCCATGCAGCTGAACACTTCGACTGCGACGTGAGCCATATTTGGTCACTGAGGGAGTTTTCATTATGCTGCTGACCAGCCAGTAATCATAAGCTTAATTGTCAAAAATACTTGATGAAATCTAAATGAAAACACGATCCAGTTGATGTTTGGTGTTGTCAACATTGCTTACTACAATTGACTTCAAATTTAAATTTAAAATTAGGCTTAAGTTTTCCCTCCTGCAGTTAAAGTCTTAACTAGTCTCGAAATTGGTCCTTGGAACTTAAACGCCCTACTTTGGGTTTCTGGACATACGCCTCTCCATATTTGTATGTAAACACTGACACCTTAAATGTTGCTTGAAATAGATCTAAAAGTGTCGGGTGTGGACGCTCGAGAGACACGAAGCTAAGAAATTTGAAAAAAATGGAGGAAATTTTTTAACAGATAATATGTTGCATAATTTTTCTCTCCTATGTAGTTTAAAGCACGTATTTAATTCCGAATACAACAGTAAAACCATGTAAAGGTTATCTCACTTTAATATTTTTAAGTCTGATATTGGGAGAGCTCAAATTGCTGGGTATCTTTTGCTGAAATTCATCTTTGTTCAACGGTTACTAAGTTACTGACAATCTGACTATCAACACATTTATCCTACTTCCAGGGCGACAGAACCGCGAACCCACTTTTTGTGTTGTAATATTTTCTTTCAAAACCAACACCCGCTTAATATAGTACAAAAACATCATGAGTTTGTGTTCATCACTATTATTGCGCTTAATGAAGGCTAGAAACGAAATGAAAAGCCCAAAGCTCGTGTTCTTTTGAGCACCGGAATGATATGGCTCTGTAATGCCACGCTGTGGAGGGTCGTAAAGCTGTCAGCAACACACGGTCTTGGAGTACGGCCGCTGTCTTTTTTTTTGTGTGAAAACCTCCTATTTAACTTTCTTGACGAGAACTTTCTGGGCACCAGCCCAGCTCTACATTCATTTGTGAAGATATCCTTTCCTCCCTCCTCCCTTCTTCCCTCCCTCCCTCCCTTTCTCTCTCCCTCCCTCCTTCCCTCCATCTTTTCTCCTCTCTCTCCCTCCTTCCCACCATCTTTTCTCCTCTCTCTCCCTCCTCCCCACCACCTTTTCTCCTCTCTCTCCCTCCTTCCCACCATCTTTTCTCCTCTCTCTCCCTCCTTCCCACCACCTTTTCTCCTCTCTCTCCCTCCTTCCCACCATCTTTTCTCCTCTCTCTCCCTCCTTCCCACCATCTTTTCTCCTCTCTCTCCCTCCTTCCCACCACCTTTTCTCCTCTCTCTCCCTCCTTCCCACCACCTTTTCTCCTCTCTCTCCCTCCTTCCCACTCTTATCCCATTTCGCAGAGTGCGTTTGGAGGGAAGATTTAAACCCTTTCAGTTCCTCCCGTGCATTAATTGCTGTCTTATCAGGAGGGATTTTCGGAGATGAAACGATGTCGTACTTCTCCTGGTGCCGAATGCGGCCGATGGGTGCGCAAAATTAGACGTCTTTGTTTTCAGATTCTCCGTCTGTCAAACTATGAGAGGTATCATCAATGTTGAATATAGTACACGCGCTCTCTTGTGTGTACTTACTATTGTTGGGTTTCTTTACAAGGTTTTTTTGTTTGCGCATCAGTTTCAAAAATAACGAGAATTTCCAGTTTGAAAAATATTCACTATGAATACCGGTTAAAACCCATTGAATAATTATGTAAGACTTGTATTCAAGTTTATTTTTGCCATGAGTGATTACGTTCATCATTTATTATACTCTTTCATCGCTCATACATAAATACAAGCATTCATGGTTTTACTTGTAGCTTTTAGATAGTGTTTCCTTCCACTTCAATATGATGTGAATTATACAGATATGAATTACAGATATAACTTCACTACAGATCTAACTTCGCTACAGATGTAACTTCACTGCAGATCTAATTTCACTACAGATATAAATAACTCCACTGCAGATAAAACTTCACAACAAAATGATTTGTATTGATGCCACGGGATTTGACTATCATGAGCCGTCCATCTAAACAACTCTCGTAACATAGATACGCACCAAAACGCATTTTACGCTAAGTCGTCGCGGCATTTTCTCGGGCGTTCATTTCTCTCGTAAAGCTGGCCGAGATTTGAAACGAGTGCGCATGTGCGGCTTGTTTGTCTGTGCCATGCAGGTGTCCGCTCTCGACTCGAGATGTGCAAATGTTTGCCTGCCTCTGAGAGAGCGTTGCACTGGCGCGGCATGAAACGCTGGCCCCCGCACTGTCTTGTTTGGCCCTCGAGTGTCAGGTGAGAGAGCTGTGTGTGTCGGGCACCTGCTCCAGTGAAACACGTGCGCCTTTTTGTTCTGCTAAACAAGAAGCCCGTTTGATAGACGGCCCTCCGAGGTACCCGATCTCGAAAAAATTCTGCGATATGTTGACATCCGTGTCTAAATTCCGTGATATGTTGCTGACATCCATGTCGAAATTCTGTGATATGCTGTTGACATCCATGTCTAAATTCCGTGAAATGTTGTTGGCATTACTGATTTTGCAGTTTCGTTGTGCAGTGCACTCTTTGAAACGGGTGTTACGAAAACGCGGTTTTTGTGATGTGTTGTGTATTGTATCCGTGCTTGTCAAGATCCATTAATACCAATAAAATTGCAGCCATAATCGATAATATTTTTCAATAATTCACTAACGGAAACGTAATCTGATCACAACTGCTCATATTTTACTCAAAACATAAAAAAATGGTCAATTTCTCCTCTGAATCCTTGTCTCTTGACAATGATAACGGGAAGGATAGCATTTCTCGAGTGGCTGTGTAGGAAGGCGTCGAGATGTTCCTCCGCCCTCCGCACTTGATGCTATCTGCTTTAGCTGGTCGAGCCAGTGCCTCCAGTTCTGTACAGGGTGGCCACAAAAAAATGTATTCACTGATGTTAAATGTTGATTGTATTATCTCAATTGTTAAAATAAAGGACGTCTTTGTAGTAATTTTCGGCTTGCATGTAAAAATTTAAAAAAAATGTTTTGTATACTAGATACCCGCAGATACCATAAGAGGTTTTGTTTAAAAATACACCGTTCCCCTGATGACGGCTAGAGCTAATCTAGCCGAAAGCTTGGGTCAAAAAAATTAAATTTGTCTTTGCTGATCCCAAAATTTTGAAAAAATGATTGTATTATGTATCTATGATACAACACAAGAGTTTATAGTGAAAATTCTGAAGTATTATGATCTATGATGCCACACGACAGTTCATGGTGAAAATCCAGCTTGAAAAGCTAGAAAATATGAAGCTACGTTTTGAAGGGATAAAAGATCAAGAAATATTTGTGAATTAATGTGTTGTCAGTATCATAGGTACTAATTAGGATGTGTGACTAGGTATAATATACCTATTTTACTTTCATATCTATTATAGGAAGCATTGGCGTGAGTGCATTCGGTGTACTTCGAAATTATGCATTCGGGGCTAGCAGTACTTAGCAGATTTCATACAACACAAAATACCTCAGAAATGGAGTAGTTGTGACGTTTTTGATACAAGGCTAACAATACAGTTACTAAGTCGTTATGGGAATGTGGGAATAGGAATTTGCGCTCTCACGAGGAAGATATACGACACTGAGCTAAAGGTTAAGTAAACCTTTTGTTAACTCAGAATAGGTTTTCTGTGTCATCTTTATTAGTTCACTGCCATCTTGTACCACTCCTATAACTTCCTCATTCAATTTCGATATTTTTTCGTAATCTAATTTCAGTTGTGTTATTTTATGCGTTTGAGGAAAGAACACTCTCGGTGCATCGATTCCCCGTCACCGTAATTTTACGCTAAATTGTGCCTGCCTCCTTCCTCTCGGTGGAAAATTTTCGTTGTGGTTAGAGAGGCTTGAAATAACTTACCAAATCTAATCTAGACGTACATTGATGAATAAAAATAAATCAATCTGCAGGTGATCAGACGCGATAGCGCAAATTTGTTTCAACATGCACTTCTGAACACAACCGCGGCGGTGTGCCTCGCATCAACTCGCCGGACTGCTTTATCGGGACATTCTTAGGCCTTCAGTTGTCATCCTTTAGCTACACATATATGTCGTCCTTCTGGTACGTATTTGTCATCCTTCTGTCACCTATATTTGTCATCCTCCTGTTACGTATATTTGTCATCAAATGTCATCTCCAGCGAGACATTATTCATTCATCAGTTACATATTGCGCATGCGTCAGTGACATAATTCGTATTCATGAGAGACACATTTAGCCACACCTCAGTGTCATCATATCTCATATATATATACTCAAGTGACTCACTTTCCATCCTTTAGCTTCATATTTCGAATACTTCAGCGACACGTTTTTTATTCTCCGTAGACGTATTTCGCACACTTCAGTGACATTTATCCTTCTCCATTGACGTATTTCGCACACTTCAGTGACATTTATCCTTCTCCATTGACGTATTTCGCACACTTCAGTGACATTTATCCTTCTCCATTGACGTATTTCGCATACTTCAGTGACGTTTTTTATTCTCCGTGGACGTATTTCGTACACTTCAGTGACATTTATCCTTCTCCATTGACGTATTTCGCACACTTCAGTGACATATATCCTTCTCCATTGACGTATTTCTCGCGCGTAGCGGAGAATAGCAAGGGAAGGAGGCCCAAAGATCCCACAGCTTCCTGAAAGAAGCCCTCGCAAGTGAATCAAAGGCGGCATTTCACTTGGGGCTGAACGATGCCAGGCAGGCTCCCATGGCAGCCTTGCGTACTTCTTTATTGGGGCGAGGAGAGATAGAGCAGAGGCTGCACAGCGGGATGCTGGCTGAAGCAATGCCATGTACTCAGTATAGAGTGAGAGGAAGCAATGCCATGTACTCAGTAGAGTGAGAGGAAGCTATGCCATGTACTCAGTATAGAGTGAGAGGAAGCAATGTCCTGTACTCAGTAGAGTGAGAGGAAGCAATGTCATGTACTCAGTAGAGTGAGAGGAAGCAATGTCATGTACTCAGTAGAGTGAGAGGAAGCAATGTCATGTACTCAGTAGAGTGAGTGGAAGCAATGCCATGTACTCAGTATAGAGTGAGAGGAAGCAATGTCATGCACTCAGTATAGATTGAGAGGAAGCAATGCCATGTACTCAGTAGAGTGAGAGAAAGCAATGCCATGTACTCAGTATAGAGTGAGAGGAAGCAATGTCATGTACTCAGTAAAGTGAGAGGAAGCAATGTCATGTACTCAGTATAGAGTGAGAGGAAGCAATGCCATGTACTCAGTAGAGTGAGAGGAAGCAATGCCATGTACTCAGTAGAGTGAGAGGAAGCAATGTCATGTACTCAGTAGAGTGAGAGGAAGCAATGTCATGTACTCAGTAGAGTGAGAGGAAGCAATGCCATGCACTCAGTAGAGTGAGAGGAAGCAATGCCATGTACTCAGTAGAGTGAGAGGAAGCAATGCCATGTACTCAGTATAGAGTGAGAGGAAGCAATGTCATGTACTCAGTATAGAGTGAGAGGAAGCAATGTCATGTACTCAGTATAGAGTGAGAGGAAGCAATGTCATGTACTCAGTATAGAGTGAGAGGAAGCAATGCCATGTACTCAGTAGAGTGAGAGGCAGCAATGCCATGTACTCAGTAGAGTGAGAGGCAGCAATGCCATGTACCAAGTAGAGTGAGAGGCAGCAATGCCATGTACCTAGTAGAGTGACGAGTAGAATGTGCAACAGGAACTCCTTTTCTTGGGAACACGCTATGGGATGTTGTAGCTTGAACACGGTGATTACGATGGGTTAAACTGAAGTTCAATATACAACTTTAATTTAAGGTCAAAAGTCGTTAGCAATTTTGTAAATATCAAGCGTTAACCGAGTCCATTAAAAACCATTTATTTTAAAAATTGTTCGAATTTTTTTTTTTCAAACCACTCATCGGTGGGTCGTATCGCTAGCAACTAGTTAACAGAAGCCGAGATATGTGTGAGCGCTACAGTAAACTAAAAGTGGACATTCGTGGTAGCAACTACAGCATGCTTGATGCCGTGAGTAAGCAGAAGTAACGATAAGTAAGATAAGTTTTCAGCCACTTCAGCACGACCATGAGTAAGAATATTTGTTGTGGTGGCTACAGGGTGTGTGATGCCTTATGTAAACATACTCAACAGCGTATAGAATAGAATAAGAAACGTTAGAAAGAGCAGGAGTTTTAATAGCCATGCAGTGCCACCAATAAGAGTACCGCGGCACTAACAGACGGAGCAACAGTTCGGGCCACAAATAAATTGCAGCTGAGCTACCTTCACAAATGATTCCAAAGACCCTACCGAAAACAGCTGACGTAATAGTAGTAGCAGCAGAATAAAATCAGCTGCAGCAACCAATGTAAGTTCAGCAGCAGCAGCAGATATAGGGACAGCAGCAAATATAGAGACAGCAGCAGCAGCCGATATAGAGACAGCAGCAGCAGATATAGAGACAGCAGCAGCAGCAGATATAGAGACAGCAGCAGCAGCAGATATAGAGACAGCAGCAGCAGCAGCAGATATAGAGACAGCAGCAGCAGCAGCAGCAGATATAGAGACAGCAGCAGCAGCAGCAGATATAGAGACAGCAGCAGCAAATGTAGGGGCAGCAGCCAGCAAGCCCTCATTACGCGAGGCGGGGGGCCCCTCAGCACTAATGTCCCACAATTGGCCGGCGTGCGAGAGACGCGTCCGAGGACGATGCACAGCGGTCCTAGGCTGTCCCACGCTTGTGCGGCCTGTGCTGTCCCGTTCTTCCCTTCAGTGGGAGCTATTTCATGTGGAATAATCTCAAATATTTAATGCCTTTCTTTGTGAGATTCCTGGACCTTGATATCAATCTTCTTGCCGTTCTTTCCTTCAGCGGGAGTTATTTCGTGAGGAATACTCTTAAATATTTACTGCCTGTCTTTATGAGATTTGCGGACCTTGGAAATTATTTGCTGTTTAGATGTTTCTGCTCTCTAGATGTTTCTGCTCTCTAGATGTTAAATCTTTCATCTGCTCTTTAGATGTTGCACTGAAAAAATAGTGCGTTATTTGGGAAACTGGATGACTTTCCGATGTTTTGTTTTTACTTCTAGATTGGTGTTTCGATAGTGTGTGAAAACTAACTGCCAAAATCTGTAGTGTTGTTTGTTCTCAAAATCGGCGACTTGATTCCTATTTGTTTCATTTTTGCATCTCCGGATGTGTTTAGTCCGGAATAATTTTTTCATTACAGGGTATTTAACATAAGTTCGACCAATTTCCCTTCCAAGCATAAATCTTTGTAACTCATGGTAAAATTAATACAATAATTTGAAATTTTAAGTTTATGTAACAGGTCAGGGGAACAAAAAAATTTTTGCGATATGACCGCTTTCAGCCATGATGACGGCTTCTACGTACTTATGTATGCTCTACATGGGACGGATGACTTTTAACGTTTTCAACGACTCACAACCTTTACGTTGTTCTTCTGAAGAGCTGTGATGCTGTTGTGGAGTTTTGTTCAAGCTGTGGTCTCAATTTACGACAATAATAGTAATGCAACAGGTTCAGACCAGGGAAGTTGGAGGGCGAAAAGTATTTCACTCTGAATCGCATTACCGGACCTCTCGATCCAGTAATCGTTTTTACTCGTCATTTTGGCGGGAGCCGAGTCCTGTTAGAACATAAAATTCTTATATTTAAAGCTTCGGCCTTCAATAATGGAATTACATCTGTTGCAGTACGATTCAGCTCTCATTTTTTCAATGTCGGCGAAGAAGCAAGTAAATACGTCACCTTCACTCTAAACATCTCAGAGAGTCATGACGCAAGGTGCTTTCTTTGCAGTCATCGTGAGTTGAACGTCAGTCCGTGAAGATGCGATCATTAAGTCTGTTACAACTTACAAGCCCTAGCAACTGTGAAAATCTTAACCTAAAAGAACTTGATGGCCGATCCGTTGGTTTTCAACTAGTTCAAAACTTTCTTGTTCCTCTCTGAGCAAATAAACAAACTTTTTTCATCTCATCAATCATATGTTTCCTACCTTGTACACAAGAAGTTAGGCCAAGTCCTCTGATCCCTCTCTGTGAATTGTCGTGATGCTGACGAGCCTCTTCATAGCTAAAGTCGATAATAACACGGTTGGGTTGGCTTTGACGTATTTTTTGAGACCGGCAAGAAAACGAAATTTGTAAATTTCATAGTTTCTTGCCGAGTGGGTGGCTATGAAATCTTGGCCAGACTGATCAAAGCGCTTACAAACGTCATGAACTCTCTGTCTAGGATTCTGGAGAGATTTTGCTCTAAAGGCTGGGCTTCCGCCAGGGCGACGAAGTTCTCAGATAGCTGAACGTTTAGACTAATCCATTGCTTCAAGTTTATGCAACAAACTGTAAGTATTAATTCTTGGCTCCATAGCTAAGTATAAGTGGTGCACTTCTGTGTTGCTAACTTCAAAAAAAATTCTAAAAACTCTAATCTAAGACAATAGATCTCGGTTATTCAGGACTTCTCTTGCCCATGCTACGGGGACTGGCGCCCTATGTAGATTATTAAGTTACCTCAGCTATATTGATGAGTCTTGGGGGCTTCTTTGGTGCCCACTTCATTTCTACTAGTTTTCGTACCTTTTTCCTTATCTCTTGTCTTTTACTCCTCTTCCTTCCATACTTGCTGTTTCTTCGCGCATGTCATCTTGTGTGGGAACACATCTTGAGTATAGATTCCTGGTTTCTGACAGTACATTCTCATTGATCCCTTCTCTTCGCGCTCGGATTTTATTTCATGTAGCTATAATCGTGGAGCCTTAACACGTTGACTGCGACAGGTTAAATTGAAGTTTATTATCCAACACAAATTTAACGAAAAATAAACAGTTTATATCCAATAAAGAGCAAACATGAAATGTTGATACGTTGGTTTTTAAAATACCTTAACATTAACATCCTTAACTGATAATACACATTGGTATCGTAATACCCTTGCAAAGTGTTGAAACAAAATATGATTGGACAGACACAACAAAAATGAGCTCCCTTCGTTGCGTAATCTGATTTTGACAGTGCATTTAGGTATAAGTAAATAAGAGAACACAATCCACAATCCGAACATTAACTGAGTCTATTAAATACCATTTATTTTAAAAGGTTGTTAAAGTTTTTCAACCGACTCATCGATGGCTCGGACCCCTCAGGGGAACACAAATATTGTATCTATGGGAAGTAGCATTCCCAAGGGGACAATGTGAGAGCCCGCGCTGAGAGTTAGGTAGGCCTTTTTTTGTTGAAATAAAATGCTTTTGTTATGTTAAAAACCATCTTTTTTCGGTACACTGTTGTCCTGTTTTTTGGCACCGACTACTTTCTTCTTCAACTTTGATCTTGTTTCATGAACTTTTTTCGTATCTTACTGTTTCTATGCCCTTTCTGCATAGATTTCGTGTTCCCTCAACTCCATACTAAGTGATGCCTTCTTCCTTCCTCTCTTTGGATCGCCTTTGTTGCAGATAGGGTGGCTTGAACTAACTACGAGTAATAATTTAACCTCATCTCATCGATGGCTCGTTTCGCAGCAGGAGGAACTTAATTGAGCACGATCCATCGATGGGTCGTACCGCAATCAAAGTGTTGAATCAACTATTCCAAACGACTAATAGTTTAGTCGTCGAAGTAGAGCCGGATCATACAGAATTTTTTTTTTTACGACTTAAATTCACGTTACGTTGTATTCGTTCTTTTCGCAAAAAAAAACTAAATTTTGACATGTTTTCTTCAAGTAAAACTTGACCATTCGTCATTAAAGCTCAAAGTGCTCGAGCTTTTGTAGGGCTGTTAGAAGCCGAGTGCGCAAATTTTGTTTGAAAAATTCAAATATGTAGATTAATGTAAATTATAGCACGCAGCTCCACCACTCGACAGAAGAACGAACGCTCTGCTCTCATGGTGTGCCGATTCGATGGGGTGAATTATTTTCAAACCAGACCCGGCTCAATGAGCTACTGAAGGGTGCACCGATTGAAGGATACGCTGCACTCGTGACCCAGCCCCGCAGTCACGTCTTGCAATCCAGCACGCGTGCCTGATGCAGCCACTGCTGCTTGCTCGCTTTCTACGTGTGCTGCCTGCACCACTGCACTCCTAGAGAGGCGTGCGGAGTGTATGCATGGACACCGAAGTAAAAAAAAAACGACTGCATTAATTCTTCGTTATTTGATATCATATGACCCATACGCTTATGTTGCTTGGCCACACAACTCGTGTAATTCTATACGCGTGACATGTTTTTTGTCATTCCCCTCAGTGAGTCATTGCAAAAGACTATCCGTATTTTGGGGGACTTAGGAGACTCCTATGCTCTATTCCCGCTGTGAGTGCTTGACTTCGTCAGTGTACTTACCATTTGGTACCAGTGAACGTCCAACTTTATTCCTAGTTATTCCTTAAGAAATGAACAATGCTCGGAGCACGAGCTCGTTGGATTTATGGTGCTTGAAATTACGCGCGAGTCTGTTGGGAATTAATTTTTGCAGGCAATCTCTTCGCTTTTACGTTTTCATTTTTCTCGTTGAATAACCAGTACACCGTACAACCGACCTCAATCGAGCGCAGCTTCTTTTTCTCGGTTCATCATTTAGTATTTTTTTATAAAGGCGGCGAGGTGTGCTCACTGAAGCTTATACTTTTTACCGTTCTGGTGCATTTGAAACTAGCTTTTTTACAGTGGTTTATACTTTTTTTAGTGTAAATGGTTGAAGAGCAAATTTAATGAATTTTATAAGTTATGTACCACAGTTAATGTTGAGAACGCTCCATACTTCTCAAGACTACTGAGTGACGTCATGTACTAAATTGAGGCGGTTATTCCATGTGTTAACCCTCACACGGCGAGAAAGCGTTTAAACTCGACTTCGCCTAATTTGTCTTTTCACAGTACAGCGTGCCAACTCGTCTAAAACACCACGTATCAAAAAGGGGCCACAGACAATGTTCATAGAAGTTCAGAGCCCACCCAGGCTGTCATGGTTAAAAATACAGCAAAGATGGTTAGAAATACAACTATAAAAAATCGTGTCGATATTTAACTCAAAATAAACAGTTTCCTCTAAAAATAGTTACCGAGGTAGATGTTAAAAGAACGTTTCTCCCGCTTGAAACACGCTGCATAATAAGTCTCATATTATTCAAAGTTAGATCTGAGATATTTTTTGAAACCTACGTGGGAAATAACTATTTTGGGAGCAGAATTGTTTGAGCAGACTCCAACGTCGCTTTCTCGCTCAGTTTCCAGCAACCATTGTACATGTTGCGTTCTGATTCCATCCGTCGCTCTCAGGGTGTTGACATTGTTGAGTCTCGTCAAGCTCCAGTTGTTCATGAGAACTGCGCCTGCGCTGGCTTCTTGAGGCTTCCGTTCCGCTTCGAAGTTATTTGTGAATACCTACTTGCGTTCTGTGATTCGATATTCATAAAATAATTTAGTATGCTTACTCCGTATATGTAAAAACCGATTTTCATCTTAGCTATGGTGAATGCACGGGGAGCAGGTTTTTCTCTTTTTTGAGACGCGCAAAAGTCAGCTTCAGAGTTCAGTTGTAGATGATGTTTCTTTGTTTTCTCCCCCCAAATGCTTACATTAATAAAAACTGTTTTAAGTCTTACAATTCTACAATCTTTCTTCTCAGGGGGATACAGCCATTGTATCTATGGGAATTAGCGCTCCCAAGGGAAAATGTGAGGTCCTGAGCTGAGAGCTAGGTAGGCCTTTTTATTGAAATAATTTTTTGTTTTATTAAGGACCATCTTTTTTTTCGGTTCACTGCTGTCTTGTTTTTCAGCACCTCTGACATTCTTCGTCGACTTACATCTTGTTTCATAACCTTCCTTCTTATTTTACTGCTTCTATGCGCACGGGATCCTTTGCGGGAAACCCTTGGTGCATATATTCCACGATCTCTTGACTCCATACTAAATGGTGCCTTCATCCTTCTTCTCTTTGAACGTCTTTCTTGTGGCAAAGAGAGGCTAAAACTAGTTTATTATCAATCAATTCCACAATCTTTGTCGTTGTTGAATTTCACTCATTACTTTTCGGTCCTGTGTTTATTGTGATCTGATTGCTGTCGGTAGTATTTTAAAAAATTATTCACGGATAGCAGTCTGTAAAATGGCAAAGACTAATGCAAAAGTGCTAGTATAGGCTTACAAACTAGAAGTCATGGGCGAATTTTCCATGAGAACTACACCGATAAACTAAATTTTAAAGTTAAAATGGATATTCACGTAATTCAGCGTTCATCTTGAGCTTGTGCAATTTCGATATCAATCGTATCTTCATAGCAATGCTTTTGCAGTTAGGTTGAACGGTGAACTAGCTATGAACCAATTTTAAATTTTTGCGTCAAGTCGAATTGGAGGCTTAGTGATTGAGGTTGTGGCCTCTGTGTCTCCCTATCATTTCATTTTTTTGTGTGTTTTTGAAGCTATGAACGATGCTCTGAATACCCGATTATTTCTTTGTTACCTCGGTGTTGTGTAATTTTGATTATTATCAGCTAAATTCATAAGAATCGGTTGAATGTTACACTCGATCTGAGTTCAGACTCTGACGTGCGGTGGTTGTGTCTTTACGCCCCCTAGCGGCAGCAGATGGCGGCTAGTTTGAATCACAACTTGGTGTTATGACTTTGATAGTGTCGCGGTGTACACTGAGGAATAGCGTTTTTTCGCATTACGAGTTCAACTTTCGGGTGGTAAAAGTTTGATCATTTTTATAAAAGAATCTGTGTTTTTTTAATATTCAAGGAAAACATTAATAAACTCATAAAAAATGGGTCCTCCGCGAGTAAGTCATAAGAGATTTAGAGCATCATTTGTTGAAGATTGTTTGTCAAGCCTAGGAAGAAAAGAATTGATCATGACAGGCCCTTGAGACTTATAATTTAATATTTCTGGTAGTGAATTAATCAAAAAAAGTTAAATTTTAGCGGTATAGGACAAATATTTGTGTAATATTAAATATATATCAATTCCATGAATGCTGAATGACTTCTCCAGTATTCAAGCTGACGATCAATGAATTATCATTGCATAGTGCATTGGCATTATATGTGGACTGTAATTTTTAGTACTGTTTACTTATGCTTAACTTTTTTATATTTTTTATGTCATTTACTCACCTTATCACAAGCATGGTTTAAGACTTCAATTTTGTAATGAAATCTTTAGATCATTAGATGGTCATGAGTGGATAAATTACCATAATATTTTTTATTTACCTTGGTTACTCTCAAGATATTTTGTCATTTTCATTTTATAATGAATAAAATCTAAAAAATCTTTTGTAAAATCTAAATCATAATGTACCTATACAATAATTAATATCAGTAGATATGGGTATAGTCTTTTTTTTAATTCAATAGTCTTTGTCTTGGTATAACATATGCATTTGATGACCTAAAGTTGAGTTCAATTTTGGTCAATGTGAAGTTGAATGCAATCACGGAAAATAATAATTCCGATCTTAGGAATCACTAAAGGAACCCATTTAAGAACGTTTTACATGAATGACATTCTGCTTGCTGATGCGTCATTTTTGAATTATTGAACTTTGAAGTTGGCCTTCGCGCCCTAAGGAAACGAGCGCGCGAAACTAAATTTAATTAATAACGGAAGCTATTACAAACGTGAAGAGGTTGGGTCATGAAGGGGAGGCACAGTTCTTCAAGTGAAAATTATAAATAAAGCTTCTAACCCACCTATTAGGGTGACGACCGCAATCTTGTTTACATCGGCTCCAAGATGGCGACCACCATGGGCGCTGCCATCTTGGAGCCGATGTAAACAAGATTGCGGTTGTCAACCTAATAGGTGGGTTAGAAGCTTTATTTATAATTTTCACTAGAAGAACTGTGCCTCCCCCTCACGACCCAACCTCTTTGGGTTTGTAATATGGGGTTAGCTTCCGTTGTTAATTGAATTCTGTTGCTTCCTTTTGCACATGAAGGCCAACTTCAAAGTTCAATAATTCGAAAATAACGCATCAGCGAGCAGAATGTCATTCGTGTAAAACGTTCTTAAATGGGTTCCTTTAGTGATTCCTAAGATCGGAATTCTTATTTTCCGTGATTGCATTAAACTTCACATTGACCTCAATTTTATTTGCAAGATAAGTTTTTTTAGAAAAATTATTTTTTGCTTTTCTTTCGGGATTTACAATATCAAGTTTAGTTATATAAATTTTATGAGCATCTGAATCAACTTTACTTAAAAAAACCTTAAGATTTCTTTACAAGATTTAACTTTAAAGTCCTGCAAGGTTTGTGTGTTATTTTTGCATGTGTTTATAATGTAACTGGTGGTTCAATTTTTTGATTGTAATTCTTCTTATGAGGAGATATTGAACTTATTATGTGATCTAAAAGTACTGCTAGCATAAATAAAGCTTTGGGAAGACCTGGGTAATTCCCTCTAAAACTGGTTAATGACTGACATTATTATTCAAACTTTAGGACTGGTACCTTCTTGTGTATTATTAAAATATTGTTTGTTGGAGTGTTACGGTCTTCAGCAGTACTTTGTAGATACATTGCTGTAGATGCAACTTGGTCATTTAATAGGTACTCATAGTCAACTGTTGTAGAAGTATTGTTTGTGAACATATTGATTCAGTTTCAAGCATGGCTATTGATCCATTCAAACTCTGGTGCAATAGTCTGCCACTGCTAAGCTGGTTAAATTTGTAATTTCTATTGATAGATAAATTTTTATTTTAATGCACTTGTGTACAGTGCTTGAACATTTATGTTAATGGTAATAAAAGTTCCTTAAAATCTAAAGAAAAACTGCAAATTTACTTGTATTTCAAATTTTTGTGCATGCCACTAGTTTTAATTTCAATTTTTCCTTAATTTATGCCTGAATTATTTTAGTTGTCACTCTAATTTGAGGTTTACATTTCATATTATTTTTTGTTATTTCTTGCGATTGTATATTACTTCATTTCAATTTTCCCAAAATTTATGGTAAATCTGAAGGATATGACAGTAATCAATTTTCCACGTCTGAAATGATTATATTAAGAGTTATAGCGGTAGGTTTAGTTTCGTCTTTCATGACGAATGCGCTTGAATAAACAGCTACTCATCGATTTTCAAATTTTTGTTGTTTGAATCATGGTAATAACATCGAAATAAACAACTTTTCTTCTACACACTTTTTTTGTCAAATGAGTATTTAACGAGGTATAGCGGTAGGTTTGGTTTCGTCTTTGATGACGATCGTGCTGGAAGTGAGTGCATTGCAGTGTTGCTGTCCGACGCACTCCTTGAATTACTTGCCGCTTCAAACACAGGAGTTGCGGTAGGTCATTTACCGCCATAACTAATAAAATACTCATTTCAGACGGGAAGTGCATAGAAAAAAACTTGTTTATTTCGATTTACTTAACTATGCTTTGGCATCAAAATTTACAAAATCGATTACTGTCGTATCCTTCAGATTTACCAAATTTATGCCTGAGTTGTTTCTTCACTGAATATCCAATTCAAGTTTAACATTTTATCTTATCTTGTTCTAAGTTTTTCATAGGAATGCTATTATAAATCTAATTGGGTGTATGTATTTCAGGTTGTGAGTGTTGCAGTAGAGAGCCATCTGAGGGCGCTCTCACCTCACTCGCGTCCCAGCATGGCTGCTCGAGTTGCTCACTCGTCAAGGTAAGCACTGAATCCCTGATGCTCTAAAAAACAGGTTAGGCATACATTTCTAAGAATTTTTTTCATGAAAATCAAACTGTTATTCGTAAAAATGATTAACATTGGCACATACTCAAAACAATGTTACATTTACATTCCTATAAATTTTTTCATTGAGATTTTACTCATTTCAGCCCTGCTTGCATAAGATGGCACACTCACTGAAAATACTAACAATTTTTTTCTTCTCAAATTTGTGCCCTGATGTAAGTTTTGAAGCTCTCTGATGGACAGCAGTTCCATTCCCATTCTGATGTTGGCAGTTCCAACCTGATGCCCAGCCTCAGTCTAATAAAAGTGGTTGGAATATTGGGAATATCCTTAAAAAATTTGGCCTGAAATGGGTTAATGAATATACTTTAAAAATTAGTAACATTGCTTTTAAAATATTCCTAGCATATGTGCCTTTTTTGTTTCCTCTTAGTATATATGTCACTTATTGACTTTTGAAAGAATTTGTGATATTTTGTTGGAAGAAACAACAAAATCAGTTTTTTGAGAAAAACTAGAAAATATTGTCCAAAACTTAAACCGTTTTGCAGCTGTACAAATAATGACATTATCTCTAGGTGTTGGATTCACATGTGTTATGAAGTAGAGATAAAGATTTCTCAGAGAGTTATATATGCTCAGCTGTAACATTTTATGCAGCTTTGGCTGATCACCTATTAAAATTTTGTCTCAAAGTGTGAGAATGGTTAGCTTTAGAATATTTGGTTGCTGGATGTTTCACATCACAGAGCTGAACATTTTAGAGAAAAATTTTTCTATACTTATGCATCAATTTAGCAATCACTTTGTGTTAAGTGTTTTGACTGGAAAGATTATTATTTTGCTGTTTTCAATTTTGCATTCAGTGTAATTCCAAGTCAAGTTTTGCCGTGATTGCACGTGTGTTACAAAGTAAAGTTAGCCATTGACAGCTATAATGTAAACACATGTATACGTTTCTCTCTAATTGTAAATATTTGCTTAATTTTTGATGTTCATAATTCTTGATGTTTAGTTGAATTTCATTATGCCGTGGGATGATATTTTAGGTATTAATTAATGCACTAATTAAAACATGCTCACAATGCAATGTATCACAAAAACATGCACAATATATCTACAATGTATCCATGCTTGACTCACCTGATATACCTTCTTGCTTTCTGATAATCACTGACTCATCAGAAATTATAAACTGATGAATCCTCATGTCTGCCAGGAGGGAAGTTCAAAGAAAATGTTGCAGGTTTTTATTACTGTCAGTGTTGAAGATTATAATTTAAAATTCATATTTTATCCTTACTGCTGTAAACTTTTTTCACTATCTTTCTCTTGTATAAGTTGATGACGAGAAAATGTATGGATGAAACGTTGAATTGTTTTTCTATACACCACTCCTGTAGGGGTCATAATCTGCTCTATTGCACTGATATCCGGTCTTGTCTTATCTTATCAGGCATATGCTTCATGCCTCACAGCTATTGCTGTTCTTCACTTGCTAGTGTTGCACCGACTCATTTGGTGGCTATCATGTTCCTTTTCTTCAAATCAAGGAGGAATAGGTATTTATTACTGGCTTCAGTCTCTGCAGCTTCTATTGATTTTAGTAATGCAGTGTTTGGAAACAAGCTCATTTTCCTGTTTACTATGTTGAGTTACTGCATTTCTTGCACGTCTGGAAATGAGTGATTTAGAAACATTTTTCTATTGTAAATCCCAATGTTGAATGCATAATATATTTTGATCAAATAAGCATTCAAAATTTTCACGTTAAGTTGATGTGTCTGTGTAGTCTTCACCAATAATTAAATTTGCTTGTAGAATATTCAAAATTTTACCTTTTTATATCTCATTTTATTTGTGATTGTTTACTTTTATACTCTTCAAAGAAACCCAACACCTTATATTGCATTTATATACTGCTATTGCAGTGACTGTCATCTTGAAATTCTTCATGTTATTTCAAGCCTTTCTATCAACTTCAAGAGCCTTAAGTCAACTTCAACAGCATCCCCTTCATTTTTTAGGTGCTTTTCTCTCATTTATACATCTCATCACTCCACGATACTAATTCGTATCCGTCATGCAGGTCAGGCCTGAGTAGCGGCTTGGACTGTTTTGGGGTGCCACACAACGCTCAGCGGCGCGCTCGAGCGACATCCCAAACGCGGGGCACCGCTGGCAGCCCCCGTACCACCACAGCCAAAGCGCGCTCTGCCTCAGCACAGCGAGTGCCGCTCTTCAGGGCCGCGACCACGCAGTCACTCACCGCTCGTGGCCCCAGAACAGTCACTACCAGTGCAGCGTCGCCCGTAGTGACTCGCGCTTCCAAGTTTGCCCTGACTACTACCCCTACAAAACCTGGGCAGAGGAACGCCAAAGGTGTTACTCCCGTGCGGCCCAATAGAGGTCCCATTGTTCCTTCCCCTCGTAAAGCCTCTGCTCCTTCTAAGCTCGTCAGGTACTGGTTTTGAAGTGGCGACTTTCTCTGGTGTTGGATGTTCAAGTGTTGAGGGTGTTGATTGTGTGTGCTTGCCGGGAGGGGCGTCTGATCAACCAATATCATAGTGCAATTTCAGATCAGCAACGTGTTTGGATTCCTACAGGTTTGCTTTCATTTAATTTCATAGTGTACTAACGCTCAAAAATAGCCGTTTTTTGAAGGTCAAATGGTGCAAATAATAAGATTTTTTGTGTAAGCAGGTGAGAGCAAAATTAGTGCATACATGATGTGCTGCAGTTTTTTTAGAGAAATTAGACGCTTAATATATGTAGAGTACCTCATCCACCCGCTGTAGTTTATCACCTTGAGCTTGTCTTAACTGAGTACACAAGAAATTAAATGCGCTGAACTGGTGGGCTCGGAAATCTATCATGCCCTTTTTTGATTTTTGCAGTTTTCATGTCTCTTTCACTGTCTCTTTCTTGTTTTTTTCTTCTTTCTTCCTAACCTGCTGTTTCTATGCGCAGGGTATCCTGTGTAGGGAGATACCTTGTGCATAGATTCCACGTTTTCCTTAGTCCATTCTAAATGAGCCTCTCTCTCTTTCTTCGGTGAAAACATCTTTGCACTCGGAGCCTAGTACTATCTACTATACATAAGAAAAGCGCAGAGCAGTTTTCTAATTTTATAATCAAGATCGGCTGCAGTGCATCAAAGACCGAAGTATCAACAGATTATTTAAGCCTTGCTGTTACGGAAGTTAGACGAATTATTTGTGTCGGAAAGCTCATGAAAGTCAGACATTGTTTCTCTTGAAATTTTTCCAAGCCTAATCAAGTGTCTCACAAAATATAAAGAAAGTCTGAGGAAAAAATGTGAATGTTACAGAATGCAAAATTTTATTGCATGAAGAGCTGAAGCGATCTAGAGCTTCATCTCCTATCTGTGGCTGATTGGAATTTTAATTGCCTAGTTCTCATGTCTATATTTTTTGAATTTTGCTTGTGTGCATGTTTTTTCAAGCTGAACTTGGTTCTAATTCAGGTAATTTATTCCAAAGTTCCTGCATTGCATATTTCATTAAGTATCAATGTGTTGACAGGCGATACACGAGTGTGAAATATTGCATTCACCACCATCGTATAAGATCTTATTTTTAGGTTATTTATTATTTTTAATACAGGGTAAATATTTGAAGTATGTACAAGGATTAGAAAGGCGCTTTTTGCGTGCGGGTAAATATAGCATATGGTTACATTCAGAGCCCATGCCATCTTACATTCTCTTGTGCCTATCGTGCAAATTGGCTCTAATGAAGCTCTGCTCTCACAAGCCAGGTTCTTGATAAAGCCAATATGTGATTAACACTGAACTTTTACTCACTGAAAACTCATACCTTATTAATTATCTTGAATTTTGGCTGCTTCACGCACCAATGTTTGCTAAAATGGACTCATAACGCAGTTTTTTTTTACAATTAACTCGTACTGTGTAATGTACCTTGAATTTTGGCTGCTTCCTGCACCAATGTTTGCGTAAGTGTACTCAATACATAGTCTTTTTTACAATTTCAGTGACGGTTCCAGTCTTGCAAAAGAAGGCTCCACCAGGAACATCAACAATAACATCAACAGTGGTAGCTACGCCAGCACAGTCAAGCCCGCGCCGTCGAAGTCCCCAGAAATACTGAGTTACGGCGACCCAAGCATAGTAGCTACAGTTAGCTCGCCAGGCCGAGGCTACAGACGTGGGACGCAGCAAAGCATCGCGAGGAGTGGCAGAGTACCCAACTCGGTAGCCGTGCGCCGCAAGCCCACCCCTCACTCCAACGTGTTCCTAGCCAACAACCCTGATTTTTGTATCGCTCCCTGCGACTGTCACTGCTCCTCTGAGTGTCTGCGCTGTGTGGCCGACGCTAACCAGCGCTCGGGAGATACTGTGGAGACCTTCACTGCTGCCCCAGAGACTTTCAGTGATCACTGCTGCGACAGCGCAAGGAAAACAAGCAGTAGCAGCACTGATCTCTGCAACGATAGTAACAGCAGCAAAGGTTCACTCAGCAGCTCCGATGGTTCTGAACTCAGTTCTTCGAATGCTTCCAGTGACAGTGGGTGCTCAGAACTAAGGGTAACTCGTAGAAATAATAGCAACGCTAGCCCTAGAAGAACCGTCACTACAGCTGCTCTTACTTCCAAAACTCGTAAGGCCACCGCGCCTGTCATAGGAGAGAGTAAAATTCGAAACCAATCTTCTAAGAGTCCCTATGCAAGATCTGTGTCGCAGCCAACTTCTTATAATTCTGAACGTAAGCTCTCCAGAGCTGAAAACGATTTGAAACATGACAGTATTAGAACTTCTAATCGTGAAACTCTTAAAGCTAGAGTAGGATATCGAATAAACGTCAATGGGTACAGTGTTAAATCCTCATTGAAAGAACTTGATACGCTTGGTCTGCACTCTGGGTCTGAAAGTCATTTGCCCGGACCTGCTCTGCGAGACGGCGTGGCTTCACACCTGTTGCAGGGCATAGTGCAGAGCTCTCCCGGAGGTTACTCCCCCAGCCCTCTGGACCAGTCTGACAAATTCGAGCACGAAGTAGGGTTTTTAGACGACTTGCCTGGCGGAGGAGACGGCATTACGGACTCCCCTGTAGCGTCTCCCGTTGTTCTGCCTACCGTTCTCAGGTTAGTGAATGTTTTAATTAAAAGTGCGTTTGTTATTTATTTTGGTTTTGTCTGCGAGTATTGAAGCGCGAGTGGAGTCGGTGAGGAATATGAGGGTGCAAAATTTGAAATTTTGAGCAAAAAGATTATTGTGCCGTGTGTGTGTTTGTGATGAAGTTCTAGTATTCCACGTTAAATCTATCGACGAGCATCATTCTATCCTTGTATATTTTCTTATCCTTTGCATTACTGCCATTCGAAATCCACCCGACAGAACGTCACGGCAGTTGAGATCCCGATTATTAACCTACGAGTTGTGCGAAATCACGCAGTGTTGACACCAAATTTACTTAAATACAAATTTCACGTCTTAGGTACAAGTCGACCACTCTAGTTCATAAATTTCTACAATCATTATAACTTACATCAAATTGTAGAAGATTCAAATGCGTAAATTTTGGCAGCTTTAATTCTCATTTTCGATTTCATTATTGACCCGTCTTTAGTTGACAGTATTGTTTTAAACTTATGACTTGACATTTCTCCAACATTGCATTTCCTTCACTGTCTAACTGCAAGCCTCGTTTCATTGATCAAGGATAGTAGCTTGGTATACTTGTTTTTGTTTAATAACTAATTATTGCATGTGAGCAGGTGCAAATGTACTCCTAGTTACGACTTCAGTACGAAGTGGATTGAGATATTGGTTAAAGGCTTGATGCTGAAGAGCATTCTATCTGACTGATTAAACTTCAGGTCGGTTGATTTATTGCATCAGTGACGCAGTTTTTGAGCCGATAGTGAAGCTAAGCTCCGGCGGTTGACTGTCTTATCGACTTGTTGCGGCGGAAGCGTTCGGTTTCGTAGTTGACCATGAAAAGAAAGCTGAAGAAATTATGACAAAGAAATATCAGAGAAGGACTCGTACCCACCCTCATTGGGTTGCAGTCCGCATCTTAATTTATCTACAGCTGAAGTATTCAAAAGTTCTGTGTTCCAGTCAGTTTATTGTTTAGAAGAAACTTTGTAGCTGCTATAGCGTGAGGTCTACCACACTATAACACGAGATCAACCTCTAGCTAGTACTAATGCTTGAGGTTAGGTTACTAATGGAGATTACGTTTTCCCATACATTTAATTTAGCGATAAACACTTGCTTTGTACATCTCAAATTGCACCTGGGTAGGCGATGTATGGCGTTAAACCCAACGCTATAGTAGCATCGAAACTTTAATCTCTTCTGCTACTTTGTACGTTCTACCAAAGTGCAAAAAAAAGCGATTTTAGTGTTATCCGGTAAGCAGAATATACTTCGAAGATCATTTGAGCATGTGCAGTAATATAGCAGAACTTCCGCTTTCTACATAATAGGTCTCTGTAGAGTCAGTCGAACACCGTAATAAAACGACTGAGTTAATTTCCTAACGACGTAATTCTAATCAAAACTCTGAAAGGTTCAAAAAGGGAGTAAGACGCAACTACTTCAGATTTTTCTGCGAGTAAAGAAAAATATAAGGTATTTGCATGATTTTCTTTTCAATTTTTTACTGGTGTTGGTTATGGTTCTCGTACTTGAAGCTAGAGACTCGTGAAGAATATTTGATATCCGCAGTTGAGCTTCAAATGTACACTCCTACTACAACTCGACTACCAGAAGTTGAAAAGTAGACTTCGCATTACGTGAACTTCTGTTAGGATTACTAAGTTCAATGAACGTTTCTGTTCAGTAGTAGTAAAATTGCCGTTTTTAAAATTTAATAACCTGCGAAAACTGCCGTAGAGGCAAATGAATGAGCATGAAGACTTCAATGAAGTCGCTTAGTTTCGCTGTGCCATATGTATCGTAACTCTTCGACCGCGACGTGAGCAGCCTGTTAGCGGAGAGAATTTACATAATGCTGCTGACCGACCAGTGGTCACTAACTCAGCATTTATAAATGCTTAATCAAAGCTAAATGAAGGCACGATCCGGTTAATGTTAGCAATTTTCAAAATTGCTTACTACAATTGATTTCAAATGAAAGTTGAATTTTGCGCTTCAATTTAACCCATCGCGGTCAACTTTTTAAATCACGTATGTGTACTGAGTACGTTAAGCCGTTGTTAAATATACAGGTAGCAGTACTGTGTATCCAATAGCTAAATTAAGTGACACCTAACCTTTAATAGAATAATAAAAAAGTCAAAGTTGAGATATAGCTAAGTTCTTTTTGGGGGCCGAGAGAGTCAACCTAAAGGGTTCTTTGTAAGTAGAAACAATTTCTGGATAGTTAAATTATGGCCCTATAAAATCTACCATGATGGCAGCCCAGTAGAGCAGAATGAATGATAATACTCGTATGAGACACCAGTTCATGAATGGCGGTCGTATTTCAGTAGTAACGCCAGCTTACTCGCTACAAAATCAACAATACTTCTTACAGAAGTCTGTTCTGGGATTACGTTTGTAGTTGGGCAGGCCTTTCATTCTGTACTTCTCAGGCTCTCGTGAGAGTGACCAATCTTACGTCCTGCTCAAATATCTTGTTTTTTTTCTTTATGCTAATCTCTATTTTTCGTTGTATTTTGCGCTTTCCTTAGTCAACATAGCGGGCTGTGCTAACCCAAATATTTCACCTGTGTAGAACTGCGTCGACCACATTTTGCGAACGAAGTTTCACTTTGATAATCACCTCACTGAGCGGAAATGGAGGTTAAAACTTGAATATAATAATGAATATGCTTGATAATGTTCAAGTAAACTTGATTACTTTGGTTGTATGCAAACAAGAATTGGTTGCGAGTGTAACACATGTTATGTTCTGGAGAAAGAAAAAGGAAAAATAACAATTACGAATTCTGTCTGTATGAAAGCAGACAATTAAACACCGTTGAACGAATACTTCAACAGTCTGAGGACGTCTCCGTGATCTGATGAGCTTATAAAAATGGTTGTATCGAACATCTTTGATCAAAAAAAATGTCGTGTCGAACGTTTTTGGCATTCATATACGACGAATCTGTCGGTGGCGCTGCTGGCTTTCGTTCCGATCTCGTACAAGATTAAGAGACTATTTGGAAAGCACTGGATATTTCTTCGTCAATTTTCTTAGGTCCCCAGGAGATTTCGAAATGTTTTGTGCTCTTCCTTGGGTTCTACTGGAGGAGCGAACCTCTCTCAACTTTTTGATGTTTTGGAATCATGGCCGTTTACAAATCAATGGTAACCACACGTAGTATTTGTTAATCTATCAGCACGTAGTACTTTAATGTCTCAAGTTTTCATGTGTAGTTGGGTTAATTATATAAATGGTTTACATTTTACGTTAATTTTGACTCTCAACTACGTGTAAAAACTTGGAGATCAATTCCAAGAACAAAATCGTGACGCTCACTATCAAGTACCGCAGTGTTGCGTTGACTCATTTAAGCAAGGTCGGTCGAAGCTTTTCATCAGGAACTTAGTCGATTTACTCTCCTGCTCTCGAAAGATTTCGTTAGTATGCTTGTCATTCCCTAATGCTCATTATTCGGTGGGTGATCCATCAATGGAACCTTTGTTTCTTCTCCAGTGTAGGTCGTATGACGATATGCACTATACTGCTGCTACCTTGCCCTGAAAAGAAGCCTGTCAATGAGCAAGAACTATGTACTTTCCATAACTCCATTCCGTCCCCTTTTAGTTGTGTATACCATTGTGCCACTTCATTTCGAGTAAAGGACAATAAATATTATTGCCTAATCCTTTTTTCTCGATTTAGTTTCGTATGGTTTGCTAAAAATGAGTGAAATGGTCTGCTTCAAATATTCTGGGAGCGACATCGGGGGAAAGAAATTTAATTTATGGTTGTTACTTATATTTGAAGTAATGTCCAGTTTGTCATTTGCGACTTTTTGAGGAGTGGACGTCGTCATGGTCAATGCAGAAGATATCTACAACTTGTTAACTTAACACTTTGATGGCGGCCGGTCTAACTGAAGTTCAGTATTCAACTTAAATTTAAAGTCAGTTGCAGTCAACAATGTTGAAAATAGCAAATATTATCTGAATCGTGCCTTCATTTAGTTTTGATTAAGTGTTTCTGGAAATTTAGTCTATGACTGCGAGTCGGTCAGCAGCATTATGAAAATTCCCTCCGTGTAAACCACCGGTGGCTCACATCGCAGTCAAAGTGTGAAGATCATTCATGTTGCGGTGTTGATATCACGCATGCCGAGCGCATGCATTCATTCCGCTGATAAAAAACCGGGATGTTGGCTCCGCATATGGATTGTAATGCTCGAGCTATCAATAATGGATATTCCAATGAATGAATTCAATTTTACCTGTATATTTTTCAATAGTAATACTGCTTATTGAACCTTTTCGTCCTCTATTAAATCTGGTATATTTTTTTCAATTTTATCTAGGCGTAGGTAGAGGTGCATAGGGGACATGTAATATGTTGAGTACATGCATTGTTTGATTTCCTAATAGCTGCATTGACTAAAGGTATTTAAATTAATGAAAAATGAACTCTACGAATCAAATCGCTATACTAAAATGACGGTACGGAAAACACAGCATGTCTAATTTTATGCCCTTTTATTCTGATAAAAGATTTTCTTGTGCCAAAATTAAATCGACTAGAACAGTTTCTATTTAGTTTTTGCGTTTTTGGTATCTCCGTTTTGAATGTCCAATTTTTCATGTTCAAATTCAGTCTGCTTGCTCCTAAAATGAAGTCCGATCACGCTTTTTAAGTGAAAGAAATGTAATGAATCAACCTGCTATTTCATACACGCGGTTATTTTAGCTTATCTCTGACAAATATTTGTCTATCTTATCCATCGTGATAAGATAGTTTTTTATAGTATTGGCTTTGAAATATTACGAGTACGTTTAGAATTGAAGTAGTATCATTTTTGTATTTCACCATATGCCTACGTAACGGTAAAGAAAAAGACGCCTTTGACACCCACGATAGTTTTCTTAGTAATTTCGACCAGGCGAGAGATTATTAAATGATATTTTAGAGATATTGAGCATGTGTGTGCAACGTTGATTTTCATAAACAACTAATTCAAAGCTGAGATTTTGAAATTTTGAATAGGCGCGCACTTCCCAATATTAACACGTTTCCTGCGTAGTGGGCCATTTGTGTACCAACTGGTAAAGTGCCCGTTTCAGTGCCGGTATAAATGCACGACATTTGATCTGTTTCCCCACATTTTATTAAAATAATTGAAATCATACGAAGTAAAATGTTATCGTGCAATTGTATTTATCCCTAATCATTAGGATAAATTAAAATATTTTCAAGCTGGAAAATCGATTTCCCTATTCTGCAGCAAACAACCTACCCCAAAAAAATGTTTAAGCCGCGAAAACGCAGGGAACGTGTTAAAACTTGAAGCGTACCGAAAATTTCAGGGCGTAGAATCTAGTATTTTCGGTGTTTAGGATTCGAGTCCTGGGAAATAAACAAAGCTGCGACTGCTATCTTGATTTACTTACATAAGTCAATTTATGCTGCTATCATAAGTCAATTTACTTACATAAGTTCCTGTCCGACAGCTGCTTACCGTCAAGTGCGGTGGATCAAACTGAAGTTGAATATTCATTTAAAATCGATCTTTAAACATTCGCTGCCGCTTCACGCTCATGTATGTGCTCAAGCGGTACCTGGCGCAGATCTTGATAGTTACCGAAAGCTTGGTTGCTTATCGACCACTAAAGTGTACCGCTCTTGTATTTACACTAACTGTCGTTATCATTGGTCATGAAATAATAATAGCCCTTCAGTGAAATCAATACATTAATAAATAAATTCTTCCCTTCCTTCTTAAATATCAAAGTTCCTTTAGCCTATTCTTCTCTGGCGGGTGTGAGGACGCCAATTGGCGGTGACGGCAGTGAACGTGTTCATATAAATGCTGAGCACTAGTGATCAAAAGACAAATGAGAACGTGCTTTCATAGAGTTTCATGAAGCAAATGTCAACATTGAGGTTATGACCACCAGTGGATCATCCGTTTTATGGAGATGCCCCCAGGGTCCCCAAACGATGAACATTTTAACTGGAATAGCTCCTTAATTTTTTAAAGAGGTCAATTGCTCGGTGTTGCCGTTTGTGCCCGTGTTGTTCCGCATGTCAGCTGATTCATTGCACTGTGTCACGTCCCTTCATTATTTTCTCCTTTTGTCTAGAGTGCTCCAGTGTTACATCCAGTAAAAGAAAGTGTATAAAACGGCTTCTATGCTTTTCATGCGAATGACGTTATTTCTCTCTCTCATTAGATAAGAATTTCATTTATAGTTTTCTTACTGGTGCAGTTGGTGCTAACGAAACATGGGTCTGGATAGGTGAAAGGGCTGTATTGGGTATTTCAGATGACATTCTTTTACTTCATGTAAGGTTTAAAGCTGTATAGTTTTAGGCTTGTCATGGTAGATTACGGTGAGATAAAATATTATATACGAGCATAACTAATGCCAGTTAACTGCAGAAGGAAAAGAGTAGTTTACCGGCGAGTTGACATCTGCTAGTGTGCTGAGTATGGGTAATGTATGCTTTTCCGTGCAATATCCGCCGCTAAGTTCAGGCTGAAAAGCGTCGTTGTTGGTAAATCCTAGAGCTTTTGTAAGTTCACACACATAGGAACATCTGTGATGAAGAGGTGGGGAGGGAGGAGAACTCGGTGCGTTCGTAACAGGCTGTTCGCGACTCCGCTGTCGCCTGTCAGTGTCGGACTGTCGGTCAGTTGGAAGTTGGAATCACTGGTGTGGGTGTGTGTGCCGCTCTCCCTCTCATCGTGAAAGAACAGCCAGCTTATGCCGTTTTAATTTAGATTATCTTCGTATTTCTAATCGTGTACTGTCATGCTCATTTTGAATCTTGTGACGGAACCTTCTGGAGAGCATGTAGTCCTAAGAATGGAACTTAATGAATGGGCAGGCATGAAGCTAACGTGTGCCGCTGGTGGAAACGGCGTAACTAAAGTGTTGCACCCAACAGCCTGTCTGCCTTCAACTGCTCTTGTGCTTTTGGCCTCAGATTTTTTTACCCATTGCAATCGCTGTATCACAGATTTTGTTTGGGGTTGTATAAATTTCCTTCGACCATAAAAATTTTGTGTTAGTGTGGAGTTATTTTGTAGGCGATTCTGTTTAGTTCACCACTGTGATAGCTTAATAAAATTTACTTGTAATTTAATTCATGCCGAATCAGCTTGTTCATAACAATTTTACGACTTGCTCTCATCCATTTCATTAATTTTTGCCAGAGCTGAAGAACTTGCTAAGATAAGAGTATAGAAATATTTTGCGTCTCCCACCATTTTTTTGGTGTCCTTGACATTTCATAAATTAGGTCTAGTAGTAAACTGAAGGGATTACCGATCGGAATGTATATAATAAATTTGATGGGTGGCATTATTTTTTCACCGAAACGGCGCTTAGTTTTCGTGAACTGATAGGGAATGATTATCTGCTTTCTAGGTACCTTGTAAATTTAATTTGCATTGCAATTAGGGATTGGAATTTTCGTCCGGCATGGAGCAAATTATCCGTTATACGTTTTCACTAACCTGAAACACACCTTATCAAAAACACAGTTCTGTTTTTGTTTCCATTGTTATTTATGAACAAATTTTTTATTTACTCTTGCACACTGATGTTAAAATTTTCCTACTTCACCCAATGCAAGATGTTAATTTGAAAAATTTTTCAAAATATCATACTAATACCCATAAATACCATTTCAAGTTGTACCCATCAAAGTGAACAGGGAAATTCAAATACTACTGTATACTTAAGAAAGTATGTACACAGATGATTAAAATTTAGTATTGCGTCAAAGGAAGAATGTCTCGCTAGTTGTATTCCTTCACTTGAAAAAGCTATTCTATGGTCAGTAGTGTTCTTTTCAAAAATTTATTTCATGTCATGCACTTGCTATGCATGTGTGTAATCTTTCTTGCTATTAACAGTTTGACTCCTAAGTGGTACATACATATGTGTACCACTAGGTAAATTTTTCATTTACGTGCCAAAATATACTAATAACATTTCAACAATTTTACAACCTTTTCTGAAAAAAAGTTTAGGGTAAAAGGTAACATAGTATGGTTCAATTGTGTTCTTCATACTTTTTATAAAGGTTAAAAATGTTAAAGCAGAAAAGCTGGTTATTCAAAATGACTACTTCTAGCCTAACCAAACTGACCGTAGCAACCACACAATGGTAGTCAATGTGTTAAGTAAGGAAATTGTGTAATTTAATGAATGTTGCAATGGAATTGAATAATTTAATGAATGTTGTAGGTGACTTGTGCTTTGTAGGGACAGTCTGTGTAGTTAGATGAATGCTATAAATGATGAAATATCATTTACTTTCAAAGTAGAAAAAAATTGTTGCTGTGGCAAGCTATAGTTGATTTGTTTTATCAATTGACTTCTACACATCTCACGCGTAGCTTAACCCTCCCTATTGCTATTTAAAAGGGTTTGTCAATGGTTAATAACTGTTCATGTTAGCAAGATCTATTCAGTTCACTTTTCAGGTTAGGTATCATGAATACAATTTTTTCCAGTGGTATGCTAGTAAGTTATTTTTTTACATAAAGGTTTCATAACTCCCTAACTCTTGCCATTCAGAATTAATTCCTTCTGTGGGAAACATCATACAAATTAAATAAGTGGGCTGAAAAGTAACAATGATGTGAAGAAATTTGACAGCTAAGGTTTTCAACTTCATTAATATTCCAATCCATCCATCCTGTAATCTGGTCTTTGGAGCGGCACATCACTTACCGAGACAAAAAAACATGTCAGTCAAGTAAATCATTCATGTTTTTCACTGAAGTTAAATTGTGTTAGTGATTACCAGCTGGATTGAGCAGGAGTCAGGAAGAACATTTAGTCATGTAGTATTTGGGTGAAGTTCATTTAGATAAAGTAGGTATGCTCCTCTATCATTTTAATAATAATTGATTCCTTTAATGTACTAGAAGAAAAAAGTGATCCAAGAGTAAAACATGTAAAATGGGCATACTTCATCTTTTTGCTTGCAATTTCGTAGCATTCTTTCCTTGGAGAGAAAAAAATTTTATCAATATAATTTCAGTGTTTAATTTACATCCACACATGCAGTGTCATTTCTTATTGTGCTCAGTGAGTCTAGCTTGGCACTTGCTTAAACTTGAAGCCAAGTTTTCTTGATTTGTCCCACACTGAAGTGCATTCGATTTTCATAAGTTAGTGGATTGGTGACATGTGAGTAGAAGAATGAGAAGCCAAGGTTATTGGGGTTTTTAACTAATATTGTCAAGTTCTTTTGGTATTGCTTTTAGGTTACTGCTATTTTTTTTTTGAGTTTTTTTTATTGAAATTCAAATCTTTTGCCACTTGAAGTGGGGGCAAAAAAAAAAATAGGATAATTATGTTTCTATAATCACTCAATTTTCCTCTTGTTCAACGATCCTTTTTTGTTAATTTTGTACAAAAAACCGTATGATAACAATCTGTATAAACATGCTTTAATGGAAACAGCCCTGTGGGTGAGGAGATTTTAATGATATAGATTATGTGAACAAAACAGTCGAGGCAGCTTACCTACACCCTCTTATAAATTCAATAATTGTAATGGAAGAGAAGTGTCTATGTATTTTAAGTAGGTTGCTTGGAGTCATTGAATTGTTTGTGGGATTTCCTCTAGATATCAGTTTATTTTTCAAAGGTTGTAATTGTCCCTACTGAAAATGCCCGAATAAATTTTTAAACATGAAGGATCATTTTTAAGTTTATAGAAATATGAGGATCCATGACTTTGTGAGTGATTGGTACAAGTGTTGAGTAAATTTACATTAACAGGGCATAAGAACTTGCCTGATAAGGGGATAGTTGTGATGTTCTACCATATAGAGCTTTTAGACCTTTAAGGTAGCTACCTCCTTACCTGTATTGTATGATGGGTGTGGCCAGTGCAGTTTCATGTTGAGTGATGGCATGTGCACCTCTTGCTTGTAATTTAGTTTTATTCCAATTGGATATGGTTTATATTTTGCCTTTGTAGCAAACACAGTGATTGATTATTAAAATAGACTTGAAAAAATGCAAACTTCTATTGAAGTTGATTGTTTTTGTCTTGAGATAATCATTTGCTAGTGTTGATATCTATGGGAATTAGCCCTCCCAAGGGGAATATGTGAGGTTCTTAGCTAAAGGTTAGGTAGGCCTTCATTTTGTTGAAATAGAATAGGTTTGTTGTTTTGTGATATTTTTTTTCTTAGTGGTTCACTGTTGTCCCCACTCAGGGGGATAAAATTATTGTATCTACAGCAATTAGCACTCCCAGGGGGGCAATGTGAGGGCCCGAGCTGAGAGCTAGGTAGGTCTTCTTTTTTGTTGAAATAAAATGCTTTTTGTTGTGTTAAGGACCACCTTTTTTTGATTCACTGCTGTCCTGTTTTTCAGCACCTACTACTTTCTTCTTCAACTTTGATCTTCTTTCATGAACTTTTTTCTCATCTTACTGTTTCTGTGCCCTTTCTGCGTAGATTCTGCGTTCCCTTAACTCTATACTAAATGATGCTTTCCTTCTTCCTCTCTTTGGATCGCATTTGTTGCTGCCTGTAGGAAGGCTAAAACTAATGACTAATCTAATCTAATCACTGTTTTCCTAATTTTTTTAGTGCCTATTACTTTCCTTGTAAACTTTTGTCTCATTTTATGAACTTTTTCTCAACTTAGTGTTTCTATGCCTCTTGTGCATGGATTCTGCATTATATCAAGCCTATGGTGTCTTACTCCTTCCTTTCTTTGGAATGCTTTCAGTGCAGCAAGGGAGACTTGAACTAATATCTAATCTGGTGAAGATTGATAAAAGGTTTGGCACTAGGTACAAGTCTTACATGAACCAAGTGGCAAGATTTTGGGTTTTTGTGTGAAATTCATGTAAAGAATTCATCTCGATTCATTTTGAAGGTCCGTAAATTTGTAGCTGAATTACGTATCTTCAAAGCATTTCTAGATAGGTAGGAGGATCTACTGTTTTCTGTTGAAGGCCTTATGTATTAGTTCTATGGAGAGAACTGCAATCTGTGAATATATACTGGGTTTGATTGGATTTTTTGTATTCTTTAACTTAGGGCTGATTTTTCTTTACTAGTTGACCGGGAAGAGATCTTACGATCTGTCACTAAAAATGTGTTATTTTACCATCTGAATAATGACTGAAACAAAAAATCGGAAATGCTATGTTTACGTTTTTTGAAATTGAGTGGTTATCCACGTTGTTTCTAGTAGACATAAGTCTAACTAAATTCATAAGATGATTGTATTTGGAACATTTTTCCCTTGCTTAATTACGGTGAATGCCTTGGAAATAGTTTTCATTACATTTCTTTTACTTTATCATATGCGCTGATACTTGTAAATTCCTCTGACAATGACTGCTGACTGCTGTTGCACCTGACCGCAGCTCTGCTCTGACATTTGTCTCTCTTCTTAGTGTCCTTCCTAATAAGTCACTATCACGTCGTCCCAATCTGGTCCTAGCCATGTTTCTCTTCTAACTCAAGTGTGTTGTGGATACATAAAGATAAGATGGAGTGGAGCGATATAAGGTTCCGCGCCTGAGTCATTTTCCTTGCCGCCAGTTCAGTTCTTGTTGGTGCCTGAGAATGGGCGATTTTTGTGCTAGAATTGAAGTGCTGTGTTTCGTATTTTTGTATATGTTGATGATTTTGTGATTAAATTTAACTCGGTACGTTTCTTTTGCAGTGATAACTGGTATTTTTGCTTCTTATATGGCATATCTCTAATATTTCAATGCGCTGCTCAAGTTGAACTATTTCTACTTTCATAAAGCGTTGTGTTGCTGTTCCGTGATTACTGAAGCATCATGTCTTCACGCATCAAG
This sequence comes from Morinoia aosen, assembly GCA_030386875.1. Lineage (NCBI taxonomy): Eukaryota > Metazoa > Arthropoda > Malacostraca > Amphipoda > Talitridae > Morinoia > Morinoia aosen. The sequence goes on from CM059564.1 coordinate 34,662,091, forward strand.
TCCTTTTTCCGTAGGATCTCGAAGGATCACGGAGGGAGCAAGCCGAACCAGGCTTCGGAATTAGACCCAGCTTCAGCGGCGTCTGGTGAAGCCAGGAAACTTTCTGCTCCATCCGTGTTGCCTGCGAAGCGAGGTCATGGGCGGGAGTTGGACAGTCAGTACGCAAGTGATCCGAATGCACCTTACAAGAAAGATGACAAGTCTTTCAAACCCGTGAAATTTAAGAAAATGTCCTCTGCCACTCCAAAAGACGCAAATGAACTTATTCCCGAAGAACAAGTGGCCATGGAAGTGACTACAGCGTGCACTGTGCAGTCTGTCAACGTTCCCGCCGTCGAGGTCCAGAGTGTGATGCCTCTCAAATCTTGCCCGCCCCAAACTATAGTCGTACCTGCACGATCGGGTTCGTCTACTTTTTATGACAAAGTCAATTCATGTGAATTGTCTGCTAAATCTGAGAGTCCTCCGGTGTCTGCCATGATCACCATCAACTCCGTGGTTCCTCAGCTTAGTTCGACTGCAACTCCTGCTGTTGACACTGCTAAGAACGCCGTGCTCGATAGCACTAAGCATTCTTTAGTTGTAGAACCAATTGCCCCGGCCCGGCGTAATTCAAAATGCTTGAAAGACGAAGAGAAAACAGTTCAGCCGCCTAAGAAACCTGGCGAGTCTGTTTCAGGTGTCAACGTTGAGCCCGTTAAATCCGTGTCGATAACCAAGCTTGAGAGCGATGCGAAAGGTGAGGTTACCAAGCAAGAAGAAATTACGAAAAAAGAAGCCAATGTTGCCGATAAAGTTACAGCAAAAGTGGAGAGGAAAATTTCACCGGTGAAGAATTATTGGCTTGACTCGGATGTATCCATCTCCACGCCCGCGGCAAAGTCAACTCCTGTTGTTGCTCCGGTGAAAAAAGACGCGGAAGCATCTGCGACAGGTGCCGCTGCTGCCGATCCAAGCCGGAAAGTTTCCACCGATACAAAGAAGTCCGCGAAAAAAGATAATGCATCGTTCTCCGATGAGCTCAATGTTGAAGAGAACGCAAAGTACGCGCAAGAGAAAGTCGCTCGGCTTGAGAAGATGGTATCCGACCTCGTCAAAAACGCCGAGATCAAGAAGCAAGAAATCGCTGCCTTGAAGATGCAGATCAAACGTTTAAAGGTTAGTAAATTCTTGAAAATTTTAATCACTCTATTGTTGCAAACCTTTTCTGATGATTTGTCACGAATGAAGGACATCTGAAGGTAAGAAAGTCTCAAATAGAAACTATTTAATTAAATCAATACAGCTAAACGTTTTGTCTCAGAACCTCTTGTTTTTGATCCAATAAAAATTTATGTGTATCGTTTGCTGTGAAATTTGTGAAAAAGTATCGCAAATTTTAATGAAGTAATTTCCTCTAGAAATTTAAAACTAAAACGTTTATTACGTTTCTTGGTGGCAGATCTGATGATTCCATCTTGAAAATAAGAGAACTTTTTGTACTTATTAGAAGTTTAGATCAATCAACAGGCGGTGGAACTATACCCTTTTCAACATATTGTGAATTTCACTTCGTGATGTTTTGTTTTTCATTTAACTGCATGACTGATATGAGTGGTGAAACCGAAAATTAGTAAGTATGTATCGCTGGTAATTTGCTGCTCGCGAAGTTCGAGTTTCCTTAGATCATTCAAGCGCCCTCGGTATTCTCACATGTGAAGTGACATACCGTTTCACTTGAGTATGTATCTTACGTTAGGAAATACGTAATTTTCTCGCTCAAAGGATTCAGATGACTCTTTATTGCACAAGTGGGTTAGGCATCGTCGCATCTCGCGACCTTGGCGTCCGTGCAGCAGTTAAGTAGGTGTCGCGCATCATCAGTACAATTTTGATTGATATTCGCGCCTCTTCTGATGACTACTCCTCAAGTGGTACCATTCTAAGTTCAATAAAATGCCTTGTGTTGACCAGTAAAGTTGTAATCGTGCGTTTTGTAACTTCTTTAATTTTTAGCACGAATTTACGACACAAAGCTATAAAAATTTGACAGTTTATTCCAGTAGATAAAATCATTTTGCGGATAAACAGTGTTATGTCAGTAGCATCAGCAACGTGTGTGTCATGTAGGATTAGCATAGCTAGCGAGAACGTAATGATAGCCGACAATATGTTGACATTTGTTTCATTGTTTCAATGATGTTGTTCTCACTATCTGCTTTCTATTCATTGGTTGCAGAATAGTTTTTCATACGACTTCTAACTTCTTCTGACAAATCTCCCTTCATGGTGGGGCGTGGTCGTATGTAACATGTTTGCTGTGTTTCTATGTTTTGAAACTTGAGGTATGCTGGATTTCGACAAATAAACGACTAAAAATAAGAGCACTTAAAGTTTTTGGTTGAAAGTGAGGTAATTTCTTGGCGCTCAGATTGTAACTTCAGATATTTCATCCGTCAGTGTTTATCTCTCACATCTGAGCTTCTTTATGCGATGCTCTACGTTATCTTTAAAAACACTACAATCTCGGCTGCAATCGGGCTGATAGGCTATCTCTGGCGTCGGTCAGCTACATTGCCGACCATTTTGTTGTCCTTGTCTCAATATGTCCTTATTCATTGCGTGAGAGAAGAAATTGTAAGCTGAAAAGCAGAATAAACCTCTCATAGACGTATGGGTAAAATTTATCCTAATAAAAATAAATAAACAGATTTTTACGTGGGCAATTATTGTGCGTATTTTTCTCCGAATTTTTTGCTTTAGTTATTTTCGGTTTGAGGGTTAGTATTCTTTCTATTTGATCAGGTTTACTTTTAGCAGGTTCACCATAAGTTGAAATGATTCCCAATGTGTGGGAATGCCTTGCACACGAATGGATTTTTTATTAAGCAATTCATAGAGCATAATGCTGGAGAGATTGTCTTCATTGCGTATTCAACGGAGTATGCGATCCCCTGGAAGCTTGTAGTTGTCCAAGGCTTTGATCTTGGAGAATGCGAGCACTAGTGGTGCGGGTTCTCGTTTTGTCAGCATCTCTTGGATGTTTGAGACTCCTGGGTGACACCCTGAGCTACCCGCAGCTCTGGCTGTGGTAATAAAAGTTTTAGATTAGATCTTGATTTCCGTTCCTCTTGTTCTTTTTTTTGGCTTTCTTCCTCCTCTCATTTTTGGGAACTTCCCGTCGAGCAGTCGCTTTCTTTTCTTCGTATTTCTTTCTATGGTGTTGTATGAGGTGTTCTTTACTGATCTGAGAATTACTTTTCGACCCGGATGTGTCATTATCTCCTTGACAGCAGACGTACAATACTATGAAATTAGTTCCTTCTTGGAGCGTCAGCGGGGTCATAAATAAAGGTCTCGTGATATTTGACTTTCTTGGTGGGTGAAAAAATGAGTCCTGCAACATTGGAACTCTAAATTCTCCTTAATATTTTTCAGACTCTTTCGTTAATTTTCACTGTTGAATGACTCATGTGCTACCCTATTCCCACCACCTGTGTTGTGCACACTTCACAAAAGCGGTTCCCACCTACGCACGGTGCTCGCGTTTCATGTCGAGCGCCACTTACCGTATCGCTGTAACTGATTCTGTGCGCACGCCCCGCTGTATCCAGCAATACAGTCATTGGGAGAACTTTTCTCGCCTGTTTGAGGGATCGCTATAGTGCTCGTCTGCCGTAGCTCAGATACAGACACGGGTTTCCGGAATGACGGCACCGCCCTTCATTCTCGTCTACTCGCTTTCCGACTCATGGTTTTGACTGCGCTTTGTTAACTTGCGTTAAGGCGTCTGTGAAGTACGGCAGGCTCCGGTGTCGCGATGATAATCTTAGGCTTACACGCCTGTTTATTGTCCACAGCGGAGCAATCTAGACAGTGATTTATTGCTAACGGATTTTTGTTTTTTTTACGTCTAGGTAGTAACTTAATACGTTAAGTGCGGCGAGTTAAACTGATGTTCAATATCCAACTCAAATATAAAATCAATTGTGGTAATCATCTTTAAAAATAGCAAACATTAAATGGATCGGGCGTTTATTTAGCTTTCATTAAGTATTAGTTAAAAGGAGTTAGTGACTACAAGTGGGTCAGCAGCACTATGAAAATCACCTAAGTGACCACCGGTGGGTCACGTCGCACTCAGAGTGTTAATATTTGGTGTTCATTACATATCGGGTTAGGTTGGTTTTGGTTATTCGTTCACTTTCGTATGGCTTTAATGGAAAGGAAAAGTGCTTTTTGTTACTTAGTCATCCTTAGTCATCCCAGCTTAGTTAACAAGACTCGGAGGTTCATGGATTTTAAAGTCGATTGTATCTTCATTAAGGAGGAGTGTGCTGATTATCATTAATGGTATTATGATTTTTCGAACTGTTAATTACAAAGGTCGTTATATTCTCCTACAATTAACACAGAATTCAGGCTTATTGTTGATAGATTTTGTGCATCCTTTTTCTTTCATTCAATGTAGGTTGCCCATGCGAGTCTTTGGTGACTTCGTGGTCGTTGGTTCTCTTGCTATTTTCGTACCTGCCGGTAGTAATCGTAATGGAGGATGTTCATCTAATCTTAAGAACACCTTTATTCTTTATTGTAGTTAGAGATGCTTAACATAACTTCAAATCTTATGTCAATTCCATACTTCTCCTGAAACTGAGATTATTCTCACCTTTAAGCACAAAAGTTTAATTTCTACTTATTTCTTTAATAAAAAAAAACTAAATACAAAAGTTGATAAGCGCGTGGACGCAACTCCCTTGGGATTTGTGACTACACAGCTGTGAGGCTACAACACTAAGTACATCCTGCGGCGCCTTATCCCGTGGTGACGTGTTCGCTGGGACTCTGCCTAATGAGCGTTGGTGTGTGGCACCTCGTGAATATCTTGTGGGAATTTTTAAAAGTGAATGTGCATGGCATTTCGTGCACAGGTTTGACCAGATTTCTGCCTTATAAGCGTGTGTGACATCTCGTGAAAATTGTATGCGAATCCTGGCTAGTGAATGTGTATGGCATTTTGTGCACAGGTTTTACATTTTCTGCCGTGTGAGTGTGTGTGACACCTCGTGAAAGTTTTATGCGAATCCCGACAAGTGAATGTGCATGTGAGTGTGTGTGTGACACCTCGTGAAAATTTTATGCGAATCCCGACAAGTGAATGTGTATGGCATTTCGTGTACAACAGGTTTTACATTTTCTACCGTGTGAGTGTGTGTGACACCTCGTGAAAATTTGGTGTGAACCTTGGGTAGTGAATGTCATTTCGTGCGCAGGTTGTACCGGAGTTTTCTGTCTAATAAATATTTTTTTGTCTGTTAAACCTCGTGAATATCTTTTGTGGATTCTGGCTGGTGCATGTGTGTGTCATTTCGTGCACTGGTTGTAGTGGACTTCGCCTAATGAGTGTTGGCGTGAGATACCTCGTATCTTTGAATTTTGCTCAGTGAATATGTTGCCACACATCGTGCATAGGCAGTACCGGACATTTGTCTAATGAATGTTTGTGGTACCACATCAGTGGGTGGGCAGGACGTGTCTGCTGAGTGTTCTGAATCCTTGCGTGCGTTCTCTTTGATACTCATGGTTGTATATGTGCCTTATGAAAGCCGGCCATTGAAACGACGTGTTCAGCGTTCCCTAGGATGTGTTCTATGCTTGCGCCAGGCCCCTGAAAGGCCATCAGAAGCCGTGAAGACATGCTGGTGTTCTTGAAGCATCGACAGCTGGCTGGCTCGCCAAAATAAAAGCAACTTGCGATAAGACTAATCATCGCTTGATGAATTGAGGGCTGCTGCTTCACGAAAGGCACGCTCTGAACTGCAGCGATTTTTTGCATTTGATTCTTTTAGTACGTTGTGCTTTATACCCTGAGATAATTTTAGAACGTGACCCTTGGACAGTTTCTTGTGCGCAAGGCGGGACTGAATAATGGTTAATATGATTTGAATTCTAAGTCAAAAGGGCAGATTTGTCTCTTTGCCATTCAATTTTACCGTTGTCTACGACAAACGAAAAATAATTGGATAAATAAGAATTAAATATATAACTAATGTAAAAATATTCAAATAACACATCGTTTCTGGACACTCTCCCACCATGAAAAATGGGAAGGATAAACCTCCAACTGTTGAGCTACCATTGAAAACGAGACATGCGATGAATGAAAGCGTTGACTAGAGTTTTGAACAGTACTTTCTCCGAGCTTGGTATAAGCATATTTTTTATATTTTACTAGCTTACAAGTTGAGAAACACGACTTCCCTAAGTTATTTATCGTACATTACTGCAGAATTTATCCCCCGAAAGGCTGCCATAAAAGTGTCACCCATTTGACTCACAAAGCTAATGTTGTCTGTGAAGTATTAAGTGAAGTCTTTTTGTTCTAACCATGTACTTGCGTGTGGTAAATAAATCTTTTACTCTCGTGAGGAGGATACAATTACTGTATCGAAGTGGATTAGCGCTCCCAGGTCTCGAGGTCCCGAGTTAAAGGCTAGGTAGGCCTTTATTTTGTTGAAATAAAATAGGCTTCTGTTTTTTTTGCGGACCGTCTTTTTTCGGTTCACTGTTGTCCTGTTTTTCAGCATTTACAACTTTCTTCAACTTTTATCTTCGTTTGTTTCTCAACTTACTGTTTCTATGCACTTTGGGGAAGTCCTTACTAAATCCTCCATTTTTCTATGTAGATGCCTGCGTTTGGAACGGTTGCTGTTGAGGAGGCTTAAACTAACATTTAACCTCACCTGATGAATCTTTTAATTAGCCAAACTTACTAGAAAGCTGAGCTCTGAGGTTATAGATTTTTGTTTACGACCGATAGATCATGAATTTTTTTTGTAGTGGTTTATCTTATTTCACCTTTTTCTTCTCCGTGCGTCATCTGCTTGCTCTCGTTCGCCACGTTGCACGTAAGAGAAAATTGTGCGGAGTCACCGCTGCAAATTGCTCTGATTCATAAACTTACGGCGTCCGTGAAGTGACACAAGGGCTCATTACGAGCCATCCGCTTCCCTTGTTCTTTCTTGTCGCTTGTACTGACTTCTCGTACAACTCGTGTATTTTGTCGGCAACGTGGCACCCAGGAATATGACCTCAATTGATCGATTACTTCAGAAAAGTCAGTTGAGCTTGGCGTGCTTGTGGATTAGCTATGAAAGTTGTTGTTTATAAAATTGTGTTTTTCGTGTAGCTGATGGTATTTCCACTATATATGAAGATAAAATAACTGTGTGTGGATATCATGTAATTTTATAGCGTAAATAATGCGTCCATGCCACAATCTCATCTTAACAAACGCGTATTTCATCGTTTCCCGTAAACAGGTAGTGAGCTCGTGCGACTGCTGCTTTACTAACAAACTCGATGCTAGTTTAAATAACCACGAAAGGAAGGACATAGCATGGATTGCTATCCTATAGGGAATTTTGCTAAAAAATGTATTTAGGACTGAATCTGCTAGTGCATGCATTTCTGTACTGGGTGAGGAATTGCTGTAAGCTCCACGAGAAGCAATGCAAGGCAACGTTTTATGAGGGACTTCCCGAATTTGACGGATTTTATCCCCCTCGTAATAATACAACTATTGTATCTGTTGGAATTAGCACTCTCAGGAGAAACAGTGAGCTCACAGCTGAGAGTTTAGTAGGCTTTCTTTTTGTCGAAATAAAATGTTCCTTGGTTTTTGAGAACAATCTTTTTTTTTTGGTTCCCTGCTGTCGTGTTTTTCAGTACCTCTAACTTTCTTCTTCCAGTTTGATTTTGTTTCATGGCCTTCCTTCTTAACTTTTTTTTGGATGCGCTGGGTATCATGCGTGGAATCAACGTTGTGCATAGATTCTGCGCTTCCTTAACACCATCTCAAATGGTGCCTTCATCCCTCCATCCTTTGAAACGCCTTTGTTGCGATTAGGGAGGCTATCTTACCTAATGTTAGAATTTTATCGAAAATCAGGCAATTCCTGTACCCAAACGCAGACTTCAAGTTTTTTTAGTTAGGTACGGATTTTTAAAATTAAATTTTACGTCAGACGAGTGGGAAATATTTCTTGTCTGAAAAGTGTACGCATTTCATCGAGTCTAATAATTTTTCCCCCTACTCAGAAAATGCAAGTGTGAAAAATCGAAACCTCTAACGATTCCATGACCAAAACACAGGAACGTGCAATGAAGGTATTCAAGTGCATTTGCACGCGAGTGGCAGTATTATGGTTGTAGATGGTATTGGAATGGCGAATTTATTCCATTCAAGTGTGCATAATTCATCCGTCTCACATTTTTTTCAGGTTCAGTTCTCAGCGTCTAAAGAATGACTATCGCATACCTTGATTGGTATTACGCTGTGCAAGTGTGCTCGTTTGCGGCTTAGGATGCGAATTTGTCATCTTAGACTGTCATATTGCATGACAGTCTAGATCTAGATATTACACTGTGCATGTGTGCTAGTTTGGCGGCTTAGGAGGCGAATTTGGCATTTGAGGCTCCAAATTGCATGACAGTCTCTACGCACCTGATCCCCTAGCCGTCTCCTGTGGCCAGTACTCGAGTATCGGTATCTGCTAGCGTACTTCATTTGCGATGCAGATAGAGGCGCCGCTGACAGCGCCAGTATTGATCTCTATTGACCGACTCCTGGAGTGCCTTTCCTGTGTATGTTGCTTTGGTCCTCCGCCAATTCCTCAGTTATTTTTGTCCCAGATCAGATTTTTATGTGTTATCGTGCATTTAGCGTGAAATCTCTGCAAACTTGCAGTATTGATCTCTATTGACCGACTCCTGGAGTGCATTTCCTCTGTATGTTGCTTTTGTTCTCTTCGAATTCCTGTTATTTTTGTCCCGATCTAATTTTTATGTTATCGTGCATTTAGACGTGAAAGCTCTCTGCAATCTTGTGTAGTTCCTTGCAACTTCTTGAAGAGAAGTTAATTGACCCCTGTCAAGCACAGTCGCACGTTCTTGACTGCCTATAGATAGTATTCGGAACAAGTTCTTGTGTCTGGAGCCTGTGCAGTACCGGGCGGACAGGTTTCTGAGTGTTGAACCACCCTTTAGTCCTGCATATCTTGGGGACGTCGCGCCAGCTAGAGGGAAGGTAGCATTTTTGGTCGACGGGAGAAAGATTATAGCATTTAACGCAGTGGTTCCCAATTTTTTTCAGCTTGTTACCCAATTTAGCATGTCACATTAAGCATGTTACCCCTTTCACAAAATGTTGTCAAAATTAATACATATATGGCTAAACTAAGTTAACATTAATCCTAATACCAATGCTTACTTGATTTTCAGAATTCTTAACATTTTTCTATCACCCCTCCATTACCCCCGAAAAATTGCTAAATTACCCCCAGAGGGTAATTTACCCCCAGCTTGGGAACCAATGATTTAACGGGATAATTTCATGTTCATTGAATTTCGTTCTTTTCTTTCTTTCTATTAATTTTCAATGTTAGGTTGACGTGATGTTCTGACAAATTCCCTGTTCGGTTGCTAACGCTCTCAGAGATTGTCTATTTTTAATTTTTTATTAAATGAGGCGTGCCTAGATTTATCAACTCCTGTCGTTGTAAGGGATGCATCCCAAATCCTTCATTTATTATGCCTAGTTAAGGAAATTCTTGTCCTATTTTAAATTGTATGTCATCTCCTGAATTATTATATTGGCTTTGTACTTTCATATTTTACTGATTTAAATCAACAAATTTCTCTGGACAGGTCTTTACAATAATTATCTCTATCAATTTTACTACAATCCAGCTTTATTGAAATATCACGGAGTACTACGATAGCGTTTGATAGCAGTTATATATCATTTATAACGAAAGACTAGTTATATTACACCTTCCGTTAAAAGCTTAGGAAATGTAAGCAATTATTCCACTCGAAAGAAAAACATAGGCTGCTTTCACGAGACTTCATAGCCTACTTACTAATGAAAAAAGACTAAGGAGAAAGAAATGAAATATGTGAGCATCTGTCGACCCGGGGGCGGTACACATGGATGATAGCGAACTGACCTCTTCTTGTATCACTAGCGGGTGAGATAGCCTGTGGTTGTCCTTGCGTACCGTTCTTTTCAGTGCGTGTCAACGCCCATCTCAGCTCATGGGGTTTCATTAGTTGCTGAAAACAACGGTGTTGTACGTCTCGTGAAATTATTTTAGTAGCGAGTTATCGGAATTGTATTAATTTTTTATTTTATTGAATCGTGTATACTGTAGACGTTCGTTTGCCTTCATTACAACTGATCATTCTGAACGAAAGCGTTATACAATCCCAGTAATTGGTCGGGAGATTTTATCTGTTCTGATATATACAAATTATGTATATCATTATTCATTTAAACTGCGCTGTTCTCTCGAGTGGATACATAATTTCTGTTACATGAAATGAAAGATCTGTCGAGTGAAAAATATTCATTTAGTCTGACGTTACAATTTCTAGCTCGTAAATTATTTTTTTTATCGTGCAGAACTCTAGCCTTTACGCCCCAAGCTAAATTATTATTTTACTAGCTCGTTAAATCGTTTTTAACTCAAAGCCGAGAGGCTTTCGTGTTCATGATCACTCGCCTGTATCTCCCTTAAGTGTTCTTAATGATGCTGACTGCAGAAAGCTGATGTTAATGATATTGCCCTGTAAGGGGTATGTATGTTAATGAAATTAGTCATTATTGTTTTTCGAAAGCTTCTTTGCATGATTTTCACATGCTCAGCTCCGAGCAGTTAGAAGAAAGTTTAACCATTCACTACGCCATTTATTTTGAATGTAGAACGATATCATGTATGATACAATTCCCCGAGATAGTGATGCTTTTCATTAGTAAGTGGAAATATTTTTTCTTATGTATTAAAACCCCGCACATTCTTTGGTCTTCGACGTTCTCTTAAGCTGGCCGAAATGTTCGATGTAGAATTTCTTTCATTTCTACAAGTTCCACACTATTTTTCTTTTTAATAAACTTGAAATGAGTACATCTATACTCACGACTTTCATAAATTTGGTTCAATGCCATAGGAGTGGGCAAAGCACAGGTCTAGAACTCCTAGCCTGTTAAAAGACGGAGTTTGACGTCAGTAGGTAGAGAGCAAGCAATTGCTGCGGCGACGTGCTTCTCGTTGGTGACACCGCAGCCTCTTGCATCATCTCTACCGCTAACGAGAAGTCATGCTCCGAGCTCGCTTGCTCTTCTGCAAATCAAGCCCACTTGAGCGACGTGGCTTCACGTACATCTTGCTGTGTACGTTGCGTGGTCCCTGCATTTGTTAGACTTACCTTCTGCTGCAGAGGAGCTCCATGCTGCACGCCGCAGTGGAGATGTTCTGTCTAGTTATGGGCACTTGCTTGGAGTGGTGAAAGTGTTTCATCGTTCACGCATTTTATTTTGGTCCTAAGATAGAATTTGTACATGTATAATCTTTATAAAATAGTCGTTCGACTGTATACTGCCAAAGCGTTGGGTATTGAGATGAGTTCGAAAACGAATTGTTGCATGCTTCTGCTTTAATGCGAACTTACTGAAACGCACAACTTTTTTCTACTGAAAACTCGTATTCCTTGTTTCATTAATTGACTGGCATTTTTTTGTTCATTCCCCAAACATGTTGTTTGAGAAGAAGTTTACTCCAATTTAAATTTATCAACAATTAAGGTTTGCTTTAAGTTTTACTGTTTTCGTTGTCAGATACGGGCATCAATGTTAACTTTCTTCTTGTTCGAGTGGGGAAATAGTGTGTTTTGTGTTATTACTCATAAGATACTGAACGGATAAATCAACCATCGTTTCATTATTATGCAACTGGTTCTATTTCGAATGTTAGTCATATGGTACTTTAATCTGCTGCGAGCTGATTTAATTTAACCCTTTACTGCCCAACTGGACTATTTCGTCCTCCTTCAAAAATAACAATAATATATCGTATTTCCTATTCAATTTGTTCACTAATGTGTCCTTTGAACTGCACTGCCGAGTGGCAGTTCCTTCCCCATCTTGGTAACAGTGACTACCTAATGCCAGTGTCGGTTTAGTGATAGTGGTTGTCATAACGGTAATATGAGTATAAAAATGTGGGCGTTAAAGGGTTAATCTGCTGCGAGCAATGGAATCAGTTGAGCTGATTCCATTGCTGTTTTTTGCTTTTATAAAAAAGGCGACGAGACTTTAACCCGCTATTGTCTGATTTCTTTACTCATTGTAATGTTATTGCAACTACCTTTATGACACGGACTGCAACTTCAAGTTGTCACCCACATCAGTATCAGAATGAATTGCAACGCACTTAGGAGCAAATCTGACCAGAATCCAAACTTATTAGAACTGTTCACAGCGACCTATAATTTGAAATGCATTCGGACCGTGAAAGGTTATTCAAAAGTGTGAGACCTCAATCCGTCTATAACCTCATAGTTCGCCAGTGCTGCGATGATGGTGCTAGGTTGGAAGGGTGAGGTCTCATAGTTGTTGGAAGGTGTTCGCTTGCGTTGCGGTGATGGTGCTATAGGTTGTGAGCTTATTTTTCGTTGCACAATAAGTTTTGGTGTAGTTACCTTATCAGCGTCTGAAAGCGCTGTATCAGCAAGCGGGATCACGTACGTGGTGTCTAACCAAACGAAGGTTCGCGGTTGTCCTTCCGCTCTTGCGAACCGCTCGTCAGTACGTGACTTGAATCGAATCTTTCACACCGCCATCACTCGTAAGCTCTCAGGCCTCTCGTTTTTGAGCGTTCGTTCTTGCTGCTCTGGTCGTCGATTTGTTGAACTTCGCAGGATGTGGTGACTACATACATACTGTGCGTGAATTGCTTCCAATTTCGCATAAAATTGTAATTTCACTTTTACTCCTTGTGGTTGCAATTTTGCCGATCTACTCTCCGTTTGCTCGATGTGCTTCGTACCATGTTAAATGTTGTAACATTTTAACTCGAATTTGATGACAGCATTTTTTAAATCTTTGTTGAAGTTACTGTGAAAGAAACACGTTAGTGGCTTTAACGAGTGTTTATTGTTGAAGATCTGAACAAGTCAATCTCTTGTCAACTCGATGAATTTCGCTTTTGCTGCAATTGTATTGCATCTTTAATACATGGAAACTCGTATTGTTTCCTGTGAATAAAAACTGGTAAGGAATTCCTTACTTTTCGGTTAGAAATATCAATGAACTTTCCCCTCAAGGAGATGAACTATGGGAATTAGCACTCCCGGGGGAAAATATTGATTTCATAGCCGAGAGTTAGATAGGCCTTGATTTTATTGAAGTAAAGGAATTCGCTGTTTTGTTATGATCCCATTTTTTTCGGCTCACTGCTGTCTGTTTTTTTTTTTTTGCGCCCCCCTCAGGGGGATACAGGTATTGTATCTATGGGAATTAGCGCTCCCAGGGGGACTATGTGAGGGCCTGAGCTAAATGTTAGGTAGGCTTCCTTTTGTTGTAATAAAATAAGTTTTTGTTTTGTTACGGACCATCTTTTTTCGGTCCACTGCTGTCCTGTTTTTCAGCACCAACTACTTTCTTCTTCAACTTTTTTCTTGTTTCATGAACTTCTTTCCTAGCTTACTGTTTCTGTGCACCTTGTGCATAGATTCCGCGTTCCCTAAACTCCATACTAAATGGTGCCTTCCTCTTTTCTCTCTTGGAACATCTTTGTCGTGGTTAAGGGAGGCTAAAACTTTATTATATAATAATAATAATTTTTTTGGCGCCTCTGACTTTCTTCTTCAACTTTTATTTTCTTTCCTAATTTTCCTTCTCAACTTACTGTTTCTATGCGCTGGAAATCCTGTGTGGGATGTGCTGGAACACACTTAGTGCATAGATTCTGCATTCCTCAACTCCAATTTAAATGGTGCTTTCATCCTTCCTCGTCTTGATCATCTTTGCTGTGGTAAGGGAGGCTAAAACCAACGTATAATCGATCAATGCACCATGGGGGAACTTTCAGGAGAAGGAATTTCAGCTGAGCGTATGCAGTGTGGATGTTTGCACAAAATGAGTTCTTGCTTTGCACGATTTCGTGCAGTGACTTGGCTGCAAGTTTTGTTTGTAAATTTCTCCTGACCTCCAGCCCATTGCTTTGCGTCTAATGTCTACTCCATATGCGTTGTCAGTCTGGTTGCATACTTATCGGTTAAAAAGTTGAATAGAGGTTTTTGATTGCTTATTTTTATTGATTATTTATGAGCAAATATGAATGAACATATTTGATTCAATTATGTGGTATTTGTTTTCACTTCCTCTGAAAGTTTCAAGTCCTCGTGCTTAAAATGCGATGTTACCGTTTAAGAGCCCCTCGAGCGGATACGTTTGTTGTATTTTTGGTCTTTCGTGGGCCCAATGCGAATATGTGAGGTACTCCAGCTGCACATTAAGGCCTTATGCTGAAGTAGAATTTTTGTTACGGACTGTCTTTTTTCGGTTCATCGCTGTCCTTTTTTTCATCACTCGTTACTTTTCATGAACTTCTCTCCTCAATTTATGGGAATTAGCGCTCCCTAGGGAATATGCGAGGTCCCGAGTTAACGCCTACCTTTAGTTGAAATAGGAAAGTTTTTTTTTTGTTTTGTTGTTACAGGCCATCTTTTTTTGGTTCACTGCTGTCCTTTTTTTCAGTATCTACTTTCTTTTTCGACGTTTATTTTCTTTCATGAACTTCTTTCTTAACTTACGGGTTCTATGCACCTGGTGCATAGATTCAGCGTTCCCTCACCTCCATAATTAATGGTGTTTTTCCTCTTCCTATTTTTTGAACGCCTTTGTTGCGGTTAGGGAGGCTGAAACTAACATCTAATTCATTCCATCGGGTTTCATGAATGAAACAGTAACATGCGAAATCCTAGCGTTCCTTCATTCACTCCAGCGTTCTCATAAAATGATTGCACACATGGTATCTTCTGTGGGAACTGACCTTGTGTGTAGATATATAGTTTTTATACTCCATTCTAAATGGTCCCGTTTCTTTGCTCTCTTAAGCTCGCCTTTGTTGTGGCTAGGAAGTTTAAAATTTATATTAAGGTATTTTTTCATTTCACTCGCCAATATCTGGGTCTGTTATATCTTATACTGTAATATTCACTCTCCAAGATCTCATTCAACTGGAAATTTTCCCGTATTTGCTAATACAGAGAACCAATACCCAAGAATATCGTGGTCGAAAAGAAACGTGTTCTTTCGAAATAAAATCTTCGGTGACGTAACATTCTAGTTTTTAACTCGACCCTACCGAGACCTCTCAGACCACCCGACGGCTGTGACCTGGTGCTGGTGTTGCAATGAGCCGCCTCCTCTGTCTAGGGCACAACGCTCCTTTCTCATTAGAGCCCCTAGAGTCGTGTTTACACCTGCGCTTATTCATTGAACTAATGGTAATTTTTATACAATCTTCAGATATTCGGAGCATCTTCATATGGCTAATATCTCCTCAGTCTAGGGCAAAACGCTCCTTTCTCATTAAAGCCCCTAGAGTCGTGTTTACACCTGCGCTTATTCATTGATCTAAAGGAAATCTTCATAAACGTCCAGGATATTCGTAGGGTCTTAATATGGCTAATTCAATTCCAGCTGTGCATAAGTTGGATTTAATTGGTTGTGGCTATGTGCACTGCTCTTATCAAGTGCGCTTATTCATTGATTTAATGGAAATCTTCATACAACCTTCACAGATATTCGGAGCATCTTCATATGGCTGATATCACCTATGTCTAGGGCACAATTCTCCTTTCTCATTAGAGTCCCTAGAGTCGTGTATACATCTGCGCTGCTCTAATCAAGTGCATTTATTCATTGACCTAATAAAAATCTTCATACGATCTTCGCAGATATTCGGAGCGTCTTTATATTGGCTGATTGAAATCTAGTTGTGCATTTTTAGTGGTGTTGAATATTGAGAGTTAGGGAGGCTGAAACTAACATCGATTTAACAACAAGTAACAACTAACGTTCCAACTGGTTTCACGAATGAAACTGTAAAAAGCGAAGTCGAGGAAGTTTACGCTTGTTTGGCTGGCATTGCTGATAAAGCACGTGCTCATCTAATAATATTTTTTGTGGTTATGTTTGTTTTTTGTTAAGGAATCGTGTTACACGCCTTGGTTTCACGCGTATCCTCTGTTGAAAATTGCTGTTAATTTTAACTCAATAATGCATAGCAATCGTAAAAGAGTTCGAGTTACATAGTATGATTTAACAGTAAGAAATATGGTGGTTAAATAGTCTTGATCAACCAGTGATACAATAAGCACCATTTTATTCTTGCTCCTTCATATCCAAACCTGGAACCGTATCTCCAAAAACTATACGTCTGTACAAATGAAAACGGTGCTAGGTTAATTCACAGTTCGTTCTTTTATTTGCTGGCCTAGACAGCTTTTGAGTTCAGCTTTTCAAAAACCCAGGGGTAAAATATAAAGTCCCGAGCTGAGATTTAGGTAGGACTTTTTTTGTTGAAATAGAACAGGTTTTTGGCTTTTTAGGGATCATCTTTTTGTCAGTTTACTGCTTTCCTGTTTTCAGCGTCGATTAATTTCTTATTTTACTATTATCTCGTTTCATTAACATTCTTCTCAACTTACTGTATCTATGCACAAGGGATCTTGTGTGGGAACGCTCCTTCTGCATTGATTTAGATCCCCGTTCCTTAACTCCGTACTAAATGGTATCTTCGTCCTTCCTCTCTTTGAAGCATCTTTGTTATGGCTAGGAAGGCTTAAACCAACTTGTAATTTTGTCTATTTTTAGTTTTTCAAGTAACGTGATATTTTTCTGGAGGCAGTATTCCGTAGGAACTTTGTGTCGCTCAGTTCATGGGAATCAGGATCGCCTAGCGAAGTAACAGGGTACCAATTCCAACATTTTTCATAAGGCGTCAAGAAACTCTGATAAAATATCCGTATCTGTGAGGCAAATGCTTTGAAGGACTAAGTAGGTTGCCTGAAAAAAAACCGTCCTTCATCACACCATGAGAAGTTAACACTCATCTGGGGTAGGGAAAATCTCGGGAGCTCGGAGGGAATGTTATTCTCGTCGTGAGTTCACCTCAAGGATTTGGCCTTGATCAATGCCTTCGTATTGTCATTTCGGTGTTGCTGCTTGTCTTTCTTAGCCTTCTTTTAATACGCTAGTTCAGAAGCACCAATTAAGAAAAAAAAGCCCATTTGCGTGAATATTAAGCCCATTTGCGTGGATTTGCGTGAAGCCCATTTCAGAAGCCCATCTGAAAAGCCCATTTGCGTGAATATTACTTTCAAGGTTTTCTGTGCGTCATTTGCTCTCTTAACGTATGACTGGAATCATTCGAAGGGAAATAATTTCTGTTATGTTGAGAAATATCTGCAGATTGACGTTATTCGTATTTTATATCTACATATGCAACTCCTCACTGTTGTCAGTCAAGCTTCAGAGCTGTAGGGCAGTGCATGCTTTAAGTCCCCTCAGAGGGATACAACTGGTGTATCTATGGGAATTAGCGCTCCCAGGGGGATTATGTGAGGTGCCGAGCTAAATGTGTGGTCGGCCTTCTTTTTGTTTTTGTTACGGACCATCTTTTCTCGGTTCACTGCTATCCTGTTTTTCGGCACCTACTTTCTTCTTCAACTTTTTTCTTGTTTCATCAACTTCTTTCTTAGCTTAATGTTTCTATGCACTTTGTGCATTGATTCCGCGTTCCCTTAACTCCATACTAAATAGTGCCTTCATCCTTCCTCTCTTTGAGAATCTTTCTCGTGGTATTTTCTTGCATGTTGAAGGTTTAACTTAGTTGTTGCAACCGCTCGTAGATTCAATGTCATCTAATAATTGGATTTATATTTACTTATTTAAAAAATATTATTTAAAAGTATCTATATTCTCAGCCTCATCGATGGTTAATTTGTATGGTTTAATGATGCAAGATGAAACTCATTTGAATAGAATAACTAAGATTCTATCTCCAGATTCTGAGTTTAATCTAATATCACCACCACTTAAGCGTTTTTTTTTAGCAACTTATAATCCCGTTAAGTGCAATTTTACGCACAGTTATCTTTCCTACGATTTGCGTCAGTTGTGTATTTATATACATTTTTGTCCCCTTGTCTTACGACTGCTGGTGGACGATAAATCTTTTTTTTACTTTAACAGCTGCGTTGTCGCATTCCTGGCGTCTTTATGTGCTGGAAAAATGCAGTTTTTGCAACAACAGGACCTAATCTTGCTCGATTTGACGTTACACATGCGGCAGTGTAAGTGCGATCTTACAGATTTTAATGGAGTTATGAACACGAGTTGACATGCGTGTCTGTTGTCTTCATCCAATTTCATATGAAGGTATGTGCCTTCATCCAATTTCATATGAAGGTATGTGCACATTTTCTATTCAGTGCGCGATATTTATCTTATTACCAGTCAAATTTCTTTGTCCGTCCTGCTAATGAAAAGCAAGCGTATCAGCCCCCGTGATATTTTAATGTTGAACGTTATTATAATTGCTGCATAAGCCAAGTTGTTCGATTCTCTTAACAGTTTTGATCTTGTCAGTTTTAGGTTTTCAAAGTGAGTAACGTAATTTGCTGTAGCTGTAGCATACATGTGATTTGTTTGGCGGGCATTGCTGATAATCTCAGTAAATGTCCTAAAGAAATATCGATCCGAAAGTGTATGCTAATAGCGTTCGCGCTCTTCGGCGTACGTTGGAGACTAGTACAAGTTTCTCACAGCCGAAGAGTTTCTCACAGGTTTCTCTAGTCACTCGCCGTATAATCAGCAACAATTGCAGAAATGCGCGCTGAGCGTAAAGGGTTAGGCTGTCCTGTAGGCCTTTTCTAATTGTGTCGTTTGCTTTCAAGGTGGACTGATGTGTCGTACTGCCGATGTGGTACGAGTGTTTAACGTGAACCAATTCTGTATCGTTCTTGGTATTTCGTTAAAAGTTGTTCGTACTGAAACTCTCTTAGCAAAACCATTATTGGCTTTAGTTCATCGTTAAGCGTTTTGTTTCATGATTTTTTTCAGCAGTCGCATCTTTCAGAACTGGCTGGGAAATTTTTCCTGTGAAAGTAATTTCACTCAATTTTCGAAGGTTTTGCAAAATTTACTCAAGATTATTTGTACGATAAAACTAATATTTTAGTCTTCTATGACGCCAATACCATGCGCTGCTGAATCGTCTTACTCTGTTGAGTTTTGTTATGATTACAATGAGTCACGAATAGAGCACAACTTTCAATTCAAGTTTTTACTATTGTTTAATGTGAGCGCTGCTTGTAGGATCGAGATCGCGCCGACGTGAAGTGCCCGCTACTCAGCATCCTGAGGGATAGTTTTTGCGGGCAGTCATCTTGCCACCCAGGGCTTTGAATTGCCTCCTGATTAATTGCTATCGGAGCTCCTTCCGGGCTTAGCGTTGCCCCAAGCACCTGTTATTCATTCCGCGTTTGCCCCTGGTGTTCTTTTTGTGCCTCGTGTTCGAGGTGATAGCATTTGTAAATGAGGCTGACAGCTATTTTAAATGTTGTGTGATAATGGTTGTTGAATGAAGGCTTCAAGCGATTATCATTGAATAATGTGCGCTACAGAAATGCCTATTTTACCTGAGGATTTGAAAGTTTAGAAGCCTTTAAATAGACGTTTCTGCTGATGAATTACGTTTGGAAACGCTCGTCGAGGGACACTGTTGCAGCAGTTCTTCATGATTCCTAGAATCCTTCGGAGAATTTCTCATGAAATTACAAGTAATTACAATTACAATAGATACAAGTACCTGTGCTAGAAGCATGCAATGGGGACCTGGTGAATTTCTTGAGTACAATTCTTAGACAACGACTGTTTCCAGAACCTGTTACAAGTCCTGTGTTACTCAAGTGAACCGTATTTTCATCTTTCTCTTTTTATTTCTTTTTTTGTATAAGTCACGTAATTTCTGTGAATTTCTCTAGTGGTGCCGCTGAGGTTTCTTTGTACGTTGTTGTTTTCGCTGTAAGAGAACTTATTTACGAGGTATTTTTGCGTTGCTTTCGCATCGGTTTCACTAGTTGTGATTTTTTCTGAGAATTTTACTAGCGAAATACTTTTCGCGTTGGTTTCGTATTGGTTCTTCTGTGGAATGAAATTTTATGTATGGATGTTTTTACGAAAACTGCAATAGAATGTCTTTGCCTAGAAGTTTTCAACTTCGATCTTCGTCGATGATGTATTCATAGCTTCGTTGAATTTCATTATTTTAAATTATGCTGTATAGAAAGTGATCACGGGACTGGACACTGTATTAAACCCTATAATACGAAATGAATACCTGAAATTGTTCGTAGGTTTCCTCTTATTTACCCAGCGTGTCGAGTTTCTTAACTTTTCCTGTGATAATCTCGAGCTGGAAGGGCGTGTTAGTATATCAGTCTGTGACAGATCTTTTTTCGTATTATCTTTTCCCCTCTTGTGGTCCGGCTAGCTACTGCTTATGTTGGAATCATTAGTCATATCTAGGTTGGCATCAATCTAATAAAGGAGTATGGTATGTGTTTGTGATGGAATGTATGACTACTTGACTAGAGTGCACTAAGTACTTTCATCTCAAATCATCCTAGAGAATTTACAGCCATATGCAGGTGGTAAATGTCACGAACAAAATACAGCTTTTGAAAGGCTTTCTAGCTGGCAACGATTAATGATTTACTACTTTCCTCTAACAAAAAATACTTCCCCGTTATGAGAGAACATACCCAAATTTAATAAAGCTCTTAATATGTTCCCTCGAACAAAAAAAAATACTTTCTGGTGATGAAAGAAAAATACCCATATTTGATAAGACTTTTGAAACGAGAGTTGTATCATAGTTCATGAGCTCAAGACCAAGTGATCTCACCTTGATATGAGAAGAGTAACCTTGTTGGCGGAATTGGGCATGAACTGGCACCACCCACCACTGCGCCGCGGTCCCTGTGCCCCGGACGAAGGGGCGGCCAGCTGTGCGGTCTCGGAAGTGTGCACCTCGACATCTTTTTGTCTCCGCAAAAACTTGATCATGGGGCTCCGCTGCACCAGGCTCTCTTCGTGAAGCGTTTTCTGCTTCCTCTTCTATATGATAACTTTTATAGTGGAAAGTGCTCGCCTCATTATCTTGGTGACGATTATTTTTAACTAATTTTTTTATTCATTAGATTGTAGTTTGACGTGGTGATAACAGATTCGTGCTTGTAAAGCGTGTTTTTTTCCGAATCGCGTTTGGCTTTGAAGCATCTGCAGCAGTCTCTGATAAATTATTTCTCAGGTTGTGGTATGTTTTGTATTTTTAGTTTTCCTTTTAATTATTCGCTTCCTTTACTGGTAGGGAAACCTATCAGGAGAGACAACTACTACTGTATGTAGGGAAATTAGCGCTTTCAAGGGGAAAATTAATGTAATCAAGATTGGAAAATGTATTTCGGCGCAAACATCTATAGTTTCTCTACGAACTTTTTTCAGCTTAGGAACTTTTCTTCTCGTGTTCTTCTAGAATTAATTTACGGTGGCGTACGCTTCTAGTTTTCCAGCATGTGCACTGACAGATGCGACGCCTATGGCTGAAACTGCCGCTGCCACCTATGGTGCCTGGAAGGCAGTGAAACAGTTAGCCCCGTCGCTGTAGCCACGAGGCCGCTCTCGCGCTGTAGGCCGCACTGCTGCTCCCGTGCCATGTTTACATCCAATCTGTGTATCTATGTATCTATATTCACATCTATGTATCTATATTCACATCTATGTATCTATATTCACATCTATGTATCTATATTCACATCTATGTATCCATATTCACATCTATGTATCCATATTCACATCTTTGTATCCATATTCAGATCTATGTATCCACCCAATTGAAAATTATCGCCCTTTTCAGGTAGTAAATTAGTCTTAATAGGTCAAAAACAGCACAAAAGAGCCAAAAATCACGACTTCAAACCGACTCCTACCTATACTTGGCCTATTAGGGCTTGAAAAGGGCCCATCATTCAAATGGCCTTTTATAGGTCAGGTCAATGGTGGTTTTCGGGCTCATTCGGGTCGTTTAACACTTTAACCGCGACTACTATATATCAAGTTCAACACCAAACTCAAATTAAAAGTCAACTGCAGCGCGCGATGTTGAAAATAGCAAACATGAACTGGATCGTGCCTTCATTTAGCTTTGATTAAGTATTTATGGAAATTGTGTTTGTGACTACTGGTCGGTCTGCAGCGTTGTGAAAATTACCTCCGTGTACCACCGGTGGGTCACGCTGCGGTCAAAGTGTTAAAGTCGTTTTCAAGCCTTTTTCGACAACCTCCAGCCTCGTTCAAGTAGTAGAGAAGCCCAAAATGGCCGTTGCCTTAGCCGTTTCGATGCCCAGAAATAGCCGTTTAACAGGGCTTAAAATAAGCGGCATTTGCACCGAAAAAGGCTAATTAACTGCTTGAAAACGACTATCTCTTGGCCTATAACTGCCTGAAAAGGCTCAGAATTTCAATAGGGCATATTCACATATTTGTATCCATATTCACATTTTTGTATCCATATTCACATATATGTATCCATATTCACATCTTTGTATCCATATTCACATCTTTGTATCCATATTCACATCTATGTATCCTTATTCACATTTGTTGTTATATTTTCCTCATGGTTTTATTTGTTTAATGATTTGTTCAATGTCCCCTCAGGGGGATACAACTAGTGTATCTATGGGAATTAGCGCTCCCAGGGGAAAAATGTGAGGGCCCGAGCTGAGAGTTAGGTAGGCCTTCTTTTTGTTGAAATAAAATGTTTTTTGTTATGTTAAGGACCACCTTTTTTCGGTTCACTGCTGTCCTGTTTTTCAGCACCTCTGACTTTCTTCTTCAACTTTTATCTTATTTCATGAACTTCTTTCCCATCTTACTGTTTCTATGCCCTTTCTGCATAGATTCCTCATTTTCTTATCTCCATACTAAATGGTGCCTTCCTCCTTCCTCTCTTCGATACGCTCTATTTTTGCAGCGGTTAGGGAGGCTTAAACTAACTTATAATCTAATCTAATCTGATTTGTTCAATGATATGTTCCTCCTGATGGTTGAACTTGAAGCGTGCAGTGTTACAAGTGTACCTAGATATACTATTATAGGTAAGAATAGATTACTGGCGATGTTTACGACGGATTGCTCTCGGCAATAAGCATGTTTTTCGGATAGTTCGTTATAGCTTTTAATTCGCATTCCATGTAAAGGTTAACCTTCACGTTGTTGAAATTTCTTACGGTGCTTTGGCCGTGTTTTTTTAATGGATTAAATCAATACTTACGCGACAACGGGGTTTTTAAGATTGAAAAACTGCTATAACTGATTTCGTTTTGGTAAATGTCAATATAGAAACACGTTTACGTGCAGCTAACATATTCTTGAAAGCCACTGAACTATCTACGGTTGTCCTTTTTTTCATCTAAACTTGCTGGTATGTTGGATCGATGGAGTAAAATTGAATATGAGGCGTGATATTTTTTGTTTCGTACACTTCTTTCTCAACTTACTATTTCTATACACCTTCTGCATAGATTCCGCTTTCCCTCTAGTCCATACTAAATTGTGCCTTCCTCTCTTCGGAACGCCTTTGTTGCGGTTAGGGAAGCTTAAACTAACATCTAATCAGGTAAAGTATAGTTGGCGTTCCTCTCTTTGCTGTGATTAACTCTATTCTTAACGGTGCCTTCATCCTTTTTTTTTTTGAGCATCTTAGTTGTGGTTAGGGGGGCTTAAATTAACATATAATCAAATCCTTCTTTGCAATTTTCAAAATTATAGTAGAAATCGTCTGTATTAAAACAATATTTGTACAAATTTAATGTTGCTCTATTTTTCTCTCGGTTTTATTTGTAAAATGATTTGTTCGTCCTGATGGTTGAACAAAAAGTTTGCAGTGTGTTGAGTGCACGTAATTATACGAACATATGCAAGAATTGAGCGGTGTTTCATTGGAATAATGTGGGAAAGTTGGGGTTGCGGCATGGCGCTGGCGGCCGGCACCCGCGCACAGCTGCGTGGTATGCGCTTCTCTTTCATTGCTATCGCACGTTTGCCGTTGACCAACTTTCTAGCCGTCTGCCCAAGCTGTGCCTTTCTCTTCCGCCGCTTGTTTCAAGCTTTTCCAGCGTTCATTTAGATTTTAGAGTATGTTACTAGACTGGCTTTAACTTCATGTCAGCTTGTCCCGGAAAAAATTATTAAGCTGGCTTCAGGCTGTTTGTTTCATGTAATGTATTCGTTTTCTATTATATTTATTCATATGTGTGCTACGCAACTATTCATTTAGTGACTGTTCCCTGAAAAGCCCATTTGCGTGAATATTACTTTCAAGGTTTTCTGTGCGGCATTTGCTCTCTTAACGTCTGACTGGAATCATTCGAAGGGAAATAATTTCTGTTATGTTGAGAAATATCTGCAGATTGACGTTATTCGTCTTTTATATCTACATATGCAACTCCTCACTGTTGTCAGTCAAGCTTCAGAGCTGTAGGGCAGTGCATGCTTTAAGTCCCCTCAGAGGGATACAACTGGTGTATCTATGGGAATTAGCGCTCCCAGGGGGATTATGTGAGGTGCCGAGCTAAATGTGTGGTCGGCCTTCTTTTTGTTTTTGTTACGGACCATCTTTTCTCGGTTCACTGCTATCCTGTTTTTCGGCACCTACTTTCTTCTTCAACTTTTTTCTTGTTTCATCAACTTCTTTCTTAGCTTCCCGTTTCTGTGCACCTTGTGCATAGATTCCGCGTTCCCTCAACTCCATACTAAATGGTGCCTTCCTCTTTCCTCTCTTGGAACATCTTTGTCGTGGTTAAGGGAGGCTAAAACTTTCTTATATAATAATAATAATAATAATAATAATAATAATAATAATAATAATAATAATAATAATAATAATAATAATAATAATAATAATAATAATAATAATAATAATAATAATAATAATAATAATAATAATAATAATAATAATAATAATAATAATAATAATAATAATAATAATAATAATAATAATAATAATAATAATAATAATAATAATAATAATAATAATAATAATAATAATAATAATAATAATAATAATAATAATAATGATAATAATGATAATGATGATAATGATGATAATGATAATGATAATGATAATGATAATGATAATGATAATGATAATGATAATGATAATGATAATGATAATGATAATGATAATGATAATGATAATGATAATGATAATGATAATGATAATGATAATGATAATGATAATGATAATGATAATGATAATGATAATGATAATGATAATGATAATGATAATGATAATGATAATGATAATGATAATGATAATGATAATGATAATGATAATGATAATGATAATGATAATGATAATGATAATGATAATGATAATGATAATGATAATGATAATGATAATGATAATGATAATGATAATGATAATAATAATAATAATAACTGTTCGACGCTTAAGTGAAGATTCATCCTGCAGGAAGGGATAGCCAGCTGTCGCTAAGGAACCACGACTCCCTTGTGAAGCTGCTGTCGCTTGCATAATTATAATTTGCGCATGTGCAGAGTGTGTTTGTAATGCTTCTTCGCTTCGGTCTTCCGTGACAGGTGTTGTACTCTCATATTTGCGGCTTTTTTCTGTGCTTGGAGAAATTCCATGTTTGCTAGTTGCTTCAGCATAGTTTCTCTTGCAAGGTATAGTAAACTTCGTTGATCTTTACAAAGCCTACCGTTGCATTCTGTTTCTGATCTGTTGATTAGATTGCGAGTGTACGCCAACCTCGTATTTAGTTCTCGTTCTATTCAACAATTTTTGGGTCTTATCACCAATGTATTTTCCTGCCTCGCTATTGTTGACAGTTGCTGGACATTACAAGATCGCGATACTTTTTTATGTGCCTCGAGGCAAGTCGTATACCATTTTTTGTCAAAAAATTTGTATATACCATTTTTGTGCCACATTTTGAATTTTGCCTGGAGGAAATTCTTTAACAAATATCCGGTGCTACACCTTTATAGCTTCGCGAAAATTATGAGTGTGATTTCAAAAGTCCAGCGCCAAAGGGACGTTGTGCTGTCTGTCCCTGTCATTACACCGCAGAGAACAGCGCTCAACCGTGGTTTCCGCACGTCTCGCTGTGGAGACAGGGATGATGTGTGTGTACAAACCGTGTTCAGGATTTTTTTCATCATTTTTTATTTTTTGCTTTGTACGGTTTTGTTACGAGGCTGATGTATTTTGCGAGAAACCGCTCGCAGTAGAATCGCTGTTCCTTTTGGCTGTGATCTCATTTCCATTTTCGTCTCCCTTATCTCACAGTCTCGGCTTGATAATAAGTAAATAAGGTTTTGGATTATATCTGTGTTAACTGTGCGAGGTTCTAATTAATAAAAAAAACTTTTATAAGGCGTGTTAATAATACTTAGTAGGTGTGGTATTTAATGTGACAAAATTAAAAAACATATTTTTAGACTCAAAAATTATGCGACAGTCTTTAATAATTAAACTTCTAAATGCGTATTGTAGTTGCGCAATCTTCTAATTTTCTCATCAAATGACGTGTGTGGTGGGAAAAAATTACTCACCCAAGCGAAGAACCCGCACTCGCGACCAATTGAGATCGGGAAGGCATTGGCCTGACAGACTCAATAAGCTCTCTGTGCGGCTCGTCTCGCCCGCCTTCGCTCAGTGGCTTCTTCATTGTTGTTCAGAGCCCTTCAGTGCTTTGATGGCTTAGCTCCTCTGTGTTTAGTCTCATTACGTCAGTGCTTCATTATCCCTTTGTTTGTAGCCTTTCTCTACTCCACACACGCTGGTCTACTTTTGGGGCTTACCGCGACGTGTGGCTGCTGCCCATTAATGATACTGCTACCGATTTGTTCGTGGAACTACGCGGAGATAGAAAATAATGGGCTGGAAGTATCTATATTTCTTGAAGGAAACTTCTAATGAAGGTATAACGAGACCTTATTTACCGTGTTTTTTCTTTGTAAAAAAAATTCTCTGCAACGCGAGGTCACTCCCAGTTATCAGTTTTTTGTTATCTTGTGTAACTATCTATTGCTGGGGGTTTTATCTTTGTATCAGAGAGGAAGTTTTGTATTTTTTTGATGGAGGGGTAGAGGAGGGGAGGTAGTGAATATCTTGACTGATATCGGATATTATTGATAGATCTCGAATGGGTTCGGTCGTTTCTTCCTACTCCGTTTGAAAAGCTCGGCTATTGAGGGGATAGAACTATTTATCATATCTTCAGAAACTAGGGCTCTCAGAGAAAGGTGAAGTTCCGAGCCGGGAGACTCTTAGAGTTTCTTTTTGTTAAAATAAAAAAAGGTTTTGTGCTAACGCGGACCATGTTTTGGCTTCGTTCCTTTTTTTGCACCTAAAGATTTTTTTCTATTTCTCTTCTTTGATGAACTTCTTTCAATCATTCAGTTTTATTGCACAGGTTGGGGGAGTACATCTTATGCATAGATTCCCTTAATTTCATACTAAATGGTGCCTTCCGCCTTCCTTTCTTGGAATTACATTTTTGTGGTCGGGGAAACCAAAGTTCACTTATGATCTAATGAAATCGTTGCGTCTTCAAATACTTCAAGGGGAATAAATATGCGGAATGTCTTATCCACTTTCGCTCGACGAATCTACTCACTACATGTGAGAGTAAATTTAGTGCTGATTCTCCCAATTTCACTTGATGCGGAGCTCTTTATCGCACTCAAGTGTGTCTTATTTTAGTCATGCGTGCGTGTGGTAAAAATTTTAAAATTCAACTTTATTTTCCAGGAATTAGTACGGGAGCGCGGTCAAGCGAGCGATGAAGACCCCAAAACAGCCGCTAAAAAGAAGGGTCCCGCCGTGCTCGCGCCCTCCAATGGCAGCAGCGACACCACCACAACGACTACGACGTCTACTGCGGCTCCTCCCGCCCCTCTTTCGCTTCCTCCGGGTACTACTGGTGAGTATTGTGCGCGATGCGTCACTTTTGTTGGGGGTTGCCGTATCAATGGGACACGTTGAAGGAAATTGTCTCTTAGCGTACGTGGGAGGACTCTTAAGGAAGATGGATGATGTGGATATTGGTGCTTCACGCGAAAAGCGTATTCTAACTTTGCTTGTTTTTGTTCTAGCACCGAAGAGAGTAAATAATTCTCTAACAGTTTTCCAGTTTACTCGCATCATAATGATGTAGGGGTATTGTTGGAGGCTGTTATAAATCAAGTTAACAATTACCTTCATGTTTTGCTTTTGCATTCCTTGTAACTGACCTCTTACATTAGTGGGTTTTATTTTTCATCGGTCAATTTAAATTTAATATTTTTGTCTCATAGAGATCATCCGTGCCATTGTTGGGATCCTCTGTAAGCGGAGACTGTGGTTGTCGTATTGCTTTACCATTGCAACAATATTGTGCTAAATGTTGTGTAGTAAGCTCCTCGATCAGCAGTAGTTATGTGTAACCAGTATAGAGTGGAACGGCTATTCGGGGTTTCTCGGCAGGTTTTGTTACTTTTTAGTAGAGCAGGCGTCTCTGGTAGGTTTTCCTGGATATTTCGTGATGTGTGCGTTCATGTCTGTGACTTCTTGTAATCAATGACATGCGGAAAGTCATAACATTTTTGAGTTGTGGCTTAATTAGGAAGATTTTTCATGTTTTCTATTTTAATTTTATGTATGATTGCTTACTAAGAATTGTGCGTACGTGGGCAGAGCGGCTGGAGGAGCTGGTGGAGGAGAACAGAGTGTTGCGCTCCCAGCTGCTGCACTTGGGGGGCTCCCTCAACTCCTCGCGCCTCTCCGACCAGGAGAAGGAAGCTCTCCTTAAGGTCAGAGCCTCACTGCTGGCATTGAGCGTTTACCGCTCCTTGGTACAGCAGATACGTCAGTACAGGTCTTAATTTTAATTAATTTTCTGCCTTGTTTTTAGAGTTTTAGAGTTTAACAGAATAATAGCGTTACACTGATGTTAAAACTAGTAACATTTACGATAGCCCAGGACGTCTGGTGGGCGGTTTTCGTGTGGGACAAAATTGTGATCATATCACTATGACTTCCACAGAAGTGATGCTGAATTAGGGCTCAATATTGTTTATAACAGATTTGAGAAGTATTTCGTAAAACATTTTTGTATCCTTTCATCCAGAAATTGATGGATTAAAACTTGATTGTGTTGAGTGTCACCAGACTTCTAAGATTTTAAACTGTTTCACTATGCATTGGTGAACACTTGAGAAGCTGTATACTACACTGTGGTAGTTGTAATTTTTTAGTGCTGTTTGTGTTACTACACTTTAACACCATTCTTAGATTTATAAACATAATTGTGTAACTGCTCAGGGTGGGAGCTGGGGTGAGCGCAGCACGACGGGCGCCACCATCGGAGACTGGGACAACAAGTCGTCGTCCAGTGAGGTGTCGGTGGCCTGCCTGCAAGACCGCATCATGCAGATGGAGGAGACGCATTACTGGTCGGTTACCTTTTCTATTCAACGAGCTATTTTGGATGGGCTGTATTAATGTTGAGACTTATTTTACTCTTCACGCCAAGAAATCGACACGTTCTAGTCCGAAACATCACTGTATGGGCTTCAAGGCGTTCATTTAACTTACAACTTCTTTTGTGATGCATTTTGTGTACAAATACTGATTATTTTTGTAAAGAAATTTTTACCAGCAGGAAATGGCCATCGGGGTGAAACTTGACTATTTGTTTGTCTGCAATATTTTATTGAACAATTATTTCGATTATCTTGGTAATCGCGGCAACATTGGCAAAACTTTATGCTCAAGTATTCAGATAGCTTTGCAATTTTTTGTTATTTTTTCTTAGGTGTTTTGAGCTCGGTCTATTCTTTAAATGATGGAATTTGCTGATTCAGTCGTGTAATTTTTTTAGCGATTACTGCCGCTGTTACTAAAATCAGCGTTATAGTTCGACATACATTTAGTAATTGTTGTATAGTTGGTTAATTTCGAAGCGTGTGGCAATGCGCTTTTTTACTTCAGTGTTTATATTTACTAGCGCTTTTGTTTTCCCATTAGTAGTACTTATAATGAGGCTGTTCTGAGTTTACATGCTTGTTGCTCGTTTCAGCACGAACGAAGAACTGCAAGCCACGTTGCAGGAGCTGGACGATCTACGAGAGCAGCTCGCCGAGAGCCAAGCAGAGCTGGAGAACATGCAAGAGGAGAAGCAGGTGTGTTTGAATAGGTCTCAAATGAGAGAAGAAAATCACTACTGAATAAAGTACGATACTCGATGGTGTGTTGATTTTTAGTTATAGATTCTTTAATTATAAACGCCGCATATAAACATGATTCTCGTTCTCAAAGGTTCTTCTCTCAAAGGAGAGAAGAAATTTTCTACTGAAAAAACGATAGTTGTTTTGGTGTTGATTTTGAGTTATATGATCCGTGCTAATAAACACTGCCTACATAATTTTGGTTCAGTAATTTTATGTATATTTACCACTCGCAGGTGCTACTGGCTTCTTTGACGCAGCAAACGAATTTCTTGTCCGAGTCTCGGGAGCAAAATCAGACTCTCAAGCAACTCCTCATCCAACAATCTGAAAATTCTCAAGCAATCTCAAGTTGTGTCAACTCGCAAAAACTCCTAGAGCTATTAAAGGTATGTGCAAGCGCGTTCAAGGTCTACCAAAAAAGATTCTTTTTCATAAAAATGCTTCTTTATTCTGGTGGTTTATTTTTGAGTGTTCTGCTTTTGTATTTTTGAAAGTTTTTCAATTTATATTATGACAGCAAATAAATATTCATTAGACAGAGTCAAGTTATTTTATTGATTCAAATTTTTGCATACTCTTTTATTGAAATTTTGGCTTTATGGGTTATCGTGCGCTAATATGAAGCTGCAGTAAGACCTCATTCGCGTTTCCAGAGCGTAGAGGAGGACCATGAGCGGCTGGAAATGAAGCAGGAAGATGTGGAAGCCCAGCTGGCTGCTGCTAAGGTTGCCGAACACAGGTTTCTGCAGGACTCGCAAATGTACCGCGACAGGTGAGGCCGTGTTTCATTCGAGTTTTCATGAGTTGTAAATTATAAAGGTGATGTAAATTAATAGATGATGCCATTTGCAATTTTATTTTTAATTGTGCGTGAAATGTACTATGCTACTGCGACTTACTGTGCGGATCACTTGTTAGTGGTAACGGTTAAATAAATACCACAATAAGAATTTGAGTGTTCTTACTGAAAACTCTTGCAAGCCTCAGATTGCGCACCTAAAGCGCCAACCAACGGGTTTTGCTTTTAGCGAGTTCTTTAGTTCAAGTTCTTTTGAGTTCAGAATTTCAATTAGTTGCTACAGTATTTTATTAGGATATAATGAACGTCCTATAATAGTCTTGCAATTGCTAGAAAGGAAAAGTTTAGGACTTGAGGACTAAATTATTGATGTTAGGGCTGATGTGGAATCAGCGGAGGTTCAGTTCAAGCGCACATTTATCGAACAGATTGCATTGTTTTATTGATCCTACCTAAGCATTAGATCTAATTTATGATTCCTTTGTTAATTTGTCGAAGCTGAGCCCGGTAATATTAACGCTGTTTCATTTTGCTCCGTACATTATTACGACATGAAAATGTCGAGTTGGTGCTATTTAGATGTGGGCTCTGAGATAATTTTAACGTCTTACTGAACCTTCTAGGGATATCGAATTAGTGTCATCTAGATCTTACAGTGGTTCGAAATCACTGCTTTAGTATCTCAATACTATTTAATGAAAATATTTTTACTTGATATTTTCCAGTCATCAGCCTTCTTGTTTAATTAATTTTTAAACAATGACATTGGTACACAGAATGAAGTCCCTGGAAGGCCTGCTGGAGTGCAGTAGCACAGCCAAGGCGGCGGCTGAGGCACAGAGCGCTGAGCTGCAAGAGGCCGTCAAGGCTGAAAAACTTGAGAGCTCGAGGCTGCGAGAGGCCCTCACCGCTGCTAAAGAACATGTAATATTTCCTCAGTGTATAAATACTGTATGTCCGTACAGTTGAAAAAAAATTTGTGCCCCCAGAACTATTGTGAATTTCTAAAAACTTAACGTAGCTAAGGCACGTGTTACAAGTGGAATGTCATATTACTATATTAAGGGTTTAAAATTTTATGATCTAAAGGAACTACTGCTCCCAGAGTACAGATGTGTAGTCCTTAGCTGTAGATTTTGAAGGTCTTCCTCTTCTTGAAATAATTTAGCTTTAAAATAGATCTTCAAGTTACGAGGCACCTCAACCTAAACGTATAATATTAGTTCCAATTGTGCGGGAAGTGTATGTTCGTATACTAAGTCATATATCATGAAGGTTGATTATATATCTGTAGTGAGGGAAATGGCTAGCTGTAAAAATGAATTGGCGAGAGTTGTCTGAGAGGTGACTTAAAGGAGTTTTTAATTAAGGAAGCAATATGTTTGGCTTTGAACCGTAGTGATGGTGGATGTCCGTTTCGTTTTAGGAATCCTTCATTGATACATTAGTTTTGTTCATAATGTTGGCTCTAAAGACGCGAATAATCATACAGGAGAATTATTTTAACTCCGTAAAAAGACATTGCTCAGTGGTGAGAGGGGGGAAGTATGGAGAACTAAAAATTGAGTTACATGGTAGAGATAGTGTAGGTAGGTTGATTGTGCAAATACAATGGAACAGCTGCCACCTGTTTAAAATGTGTAGTGGAAGTGAACGTATTACATAGATCAAAAGTTGATACACATTACTAGGTAAATGATTAATTTTTAACTTTCATGCTTACACATTTAATTTATGACTGTACTGTTTTCAAAATGCATTTGTTTTTATGTTTGTACTTTTTACATTCTTTCTTTGTTATTTTTTATGCACACATGTGCATTTGTTGAACTCTTCCATTACTGATTGCCATTTTATTTCAGATGGCAGAGTTGGAGGCAAGGCTGGTGGGAGGCGGATCAGTGAGCGAGGTGCTGGAGGCAGTGCGAGCTGAGAACTCCAAGCTGGAGGCACGAGTGGCCGAGCTAACGCAGCAGCTGCATGCCTCGTCGCGCGACTCGGATAAGATGAAGGAACTCGTCAGCAGCTTGCAGGACAAGCTCAAGGTTAGCCTGATATACTCTATTTCCCCGTTGTAGCACCACTCCTATGAGGAAAGCTTGTTTTGGAGTGAACGTTCAGTTGCAGATCATCTTTTAGCTAGCGTGTAGGAATTATAAAGCTTTTTTCCCCGAAGATTTTTTAAACTGAAGTACTGAGATTTGTAACAGCCTGTGCAAAGCTTTTAAATAGGGCCATTATACTTGATGGAAATAATCATTTGGTGAAAACTCGTCTTTATAAACTTTCTCTGCTGTTGACAAAAACTTCAAAAGTGCAGTTTCTCTAATATTTTTCATTCCCAGCACTATCACATCTGATGCACCTCATATAGGACATTAGTCTCTAATTCCTAGGTGTTCACACTAGAAATAATTTTTTGTTTCAATTAAAGTGTTTGGAGGATCGCGGTTTGGTTGGCTGCATGAGAACGCAATCAAGCGTCGGATGCCTGATGGTATAATTACTTCAGCGGTTTGTAACGTTATTTATAATCCACGGTCTTGCAACTGTAGGAACGTGTTAGGACCTCAACTTCATTTATAATCATTTTGTGCTAATGATATAGTGGATGGTTATTCATACCCTGTGGAGAACTGAGCAGTATTACTGGACATGCTTTCAACTGATGTTTTTAAATTAATTTATGATTAGGTAAATAAGTGCAAGATTGAGAAACATAGCTGCCTGTAGAAGCATCTATACAGAAAAAGTTTGGATTTTGAAAATGATGAAGTTTTGAATGCTGAAATAAGCACATGTAGCAGCAGAGGTAAAGATTCACGATCGTTCATATTTTCAGCACGTGGAGGAAAGCTCACTGGACGGAACAAGCTTGGGTTTTGGGAGTGTTGTAATTTTAAATGCTGAAATAGGTACATGTATCAGCAGATGGTGTAGATTCATGATCGTTCGCGTTTTCAGCACGCGGAAGAAAGCGCTCGAGATGGCCTGCACGACGCAAGTGCACGCAGCGAACGGCTGCAGGAGGAGCGCAGAGCTCTGCTGCAGCAGGTGGCGAGTGCAGAGAAGGCTCTTGCAGATGCAAAGCAGACTGCACAGCGCCACCTGCAGCACAAGAGGGAGCTCAAGACTGCGCTGTCCGAGTCCCAGAAGCTGCTCACGCAAGCCCAGGAGGACAAGCAGCACTCCGAGGAACTCAGCCAGCAACAGAAGCAACAGTTTGACAAACAGGTGCGCTTTTTATGTATTTAGATTTGTCAGATTCTGTATTCTATTGCGGTTATTGCCCCTGGTACTGGCTACATGCAGTCATTCATCTTGGATTTAGTGATGCTATTATTGTAAACAGATTGACCATTACTTGCTGGACATGTATGTAGTGACTTTCAATGTATGGAAATGGTGTTCTACTTTTTCTACAATATTTTTTTCTATTCGTGGTTGATTAATTGACTTCAGATAAATATATTTTGAAGCGTGTCTGCAGCAATTTAGCTTTAGTGTGACATTCCTTGTCTCACGCTGTTGAATTCTCTCTCCAAACACATTTTGGTCCGATAATGTTAGCCGTTAACTCTGTACGTGAATGTACTATTTTTAAGGAAAAAATAGAAATTTTCCCTTTCATTCTCGGTATGGTAACCACTTGCCCGCTGAATCTTTGGTAGAAATAGGATTCTGTATAATAATAGGATTCTGTAAGGAACGCTGTTATAGCATGCGGTACTCTTTGTAGAGTACAACACGAAGTCGTTCGACTTCCTGCAATCAGTTGCTCGAAACTCGTGTTCACGTGAAAAAATTTTTTTGATTGGTTAACTCGTGAAACCATTAGTGTTTGACAATCGTTCTTGATGCTGATCCTCCC
This sequence comes from Morinoia aosen, assembly GCA_030386875.1. Taxonomy (NCBI): domain Eukaryota; kingdom Metazoa; phylum Arthropoda; class Malacostraca; order Amphipoda; family Talitridae; genus Morinoia; species Morinoia aosen. The sequence goes on from CM059564.1 coordinate 34,696,957, forward strand.
TACCTTTAAGAGCTCTTAACTTGGTATTTTCTGTCATTTCTCTATGTGAGGGCCTGAGCTAAAGGTTATGTAGGCTTCCTTTTGTTGAAATAGAATAGGTTTTTGTTTTGTTGCGGACCATCTGTTTTCGGTTCTCTGCTGTCCTGTTTTTCAGCACCTACTACTTTCTTCTTCAACTTTTTCTTGTTTCATGAACTTCTTTCTTGGCTTCCTGTTTCTGTGCACCTTGTGCATAGATTCTGCGTTCCCTCAACTCCATACTAAATGGTGCCTTCCTCCTTCCTCTCTTAGAACATCTTTGTCCTGTAATTAAGGGAGGCTAAACTTTCTTATATAATAATGTATATATAATTCTGTCATTTCTTTTCATTGTTCTCTCGAGAACCACTGAGTCTTCACTGTTTCACTCCCTGAAATGATTTAACTACAAATTGCATGACTGAAACTGAGCACGTGAAGCGGAATAAACTCGGCTGGGCTTAAAAAAAACTAACGCATATACATACTGTATGTGCTGACGCTTGGGGATAAAATTTTTTCGCGTCCCCTGAACAATTGTTAATTTTCGAAATTTATCGTAGCTAAGGTACGAGTTACTATTGGAATGGCATTATATCACTCTATTACGGGGGAACAACCATATGCTTTATAGGAATTAGTGCTCCCAGAGGAAAGATATGTTGTTCCGAGCTCAAGATTTTGTTGGTCTTCCTCTTCTTAAGGGAACCATGTTGGGGGCATCTGCAGTCCTCTCCCGATTTTTTTTTATTGCTTTAAATGAGTTTGAGATATGTCCCCGAATGTCTGTAAAAATATCAGGAACGTATCCCAGAGCTAGCATCCCCCCAGGAGGGGGAGAGCATCCCCCTTACGGACCTTTTTTTTCATTTTTGATCCTAGAGCAATGAAATTTGGTAACTGATAGGAAATGCAATTTAGAATCATTTATCATTTGTGACAAAATGCAATTTTCTTGAAAAGAAAATGGGAAATCATAGAAAACGACATTTTTGGGGGTGTTTTCTATATGCTTCTTCTCCTACAGTTTTTGAGCTACAGTAATGATTTTGGTATCATTGGATGCAGAATAACGTGGACATTAAAAAAAAAACATTCTCAAACTTTCAATTTTATTTTATTTTTTTTTATATATATTTCATCATTCATATTCCTCAAGGTAAGCATCCCCCTTCCGAATATTTTTTTTATTATTGAATTTAGAGCAATGAAATTTGGTATACTGATAGGAAATGCAATTTAGAATCATTTATCATTTGTGACAAAATGCAATTTTCTTGAAAAGAAAATGGGAAATCATAGAAAACGACATTTTGGGGGGGTTCTAAATGCTTCTTCTCTGATAGTTTTTGAGCTACAGTAATGATTTTGGTATCATTGGATGCAAAATAACGTGGACATTCCAAAAACTTGAATGCTTTTCATCAAATTTCCAATATAAAAATAAAACAAAATAAAAAAATCAAAATATTCTCAAGAAAATTCAAATTTATGACGTTGTAACTTTGAAACAAGAATGAATTTTGAAAAACTTCCTAATGCATTGTGAAGCCCTTGTTTTTCTGCATCCAATGATACCAAAATCATCACTTAAGCTCAAAAACTGTAGGAGGAGAAGCATTTTTTTTCTTAAATCGTCGATATTGAACAATCACGATTTTCAAGACATTCGTTATAATGGGGCCGAAGTTTACACAGCTAGAGCAATGTAGTTTGCTGCATTTGGAAGTCACATGTGTAATCTACAATTGTTATAGAGTTGATTTTCAAAATTTTTTACGTGAAATTTTTTCCGTAGACTTTTTACCCTAAATTTAAACTCTGACTTTAGCTTTTTCAAAAAAATTCTATAAATTCAAAATGAATTCAAATTCAAAAACCGGTCTATAACATTTTTGGAGAACACGTTGTACTTTTGCATGCAACACACCGCATTGCTCTAGCTTTCTAAATTTCGGCACCATAATAACGAATGTTATATATATATATTTTTATTTATTTATCATGAATAACTCATTTTCTATGTCCCAATGCAAAAAAACTTATAGAAGAAAAGTTGTTGGGAATCTAGAGATCTAGTAATCTGCAAATTTTCATAGACGTGAGTCCGATAGAAAAAATCTACGGATGGAAAATCAAGTTTTGGCCAACCGGTGAACATGGTTCCCTTAAAGTAAAATGATTCATTTTTTTCTTCTTTTTCTTTATGCATTATCATTTTCTGTCTCGTTGCTAACCTTTTTTTCAGCACCTATTTCTTCTTCAATGTTCATCTTGTTTCATAAACTTCTTTGAATCTTTGCGATTTTTTCTTGCACTATTGATTCCCTGTTCCCTTAAATCGAAATAAAATAGCATATTCATCTCTTGGGAACACTTCTGTTGCGGTTAGGGAGACTTATGTCAAGTAATAACATAACATTCCATTAAGTTGCATTGTATTTTTCAGGTTGAAGAGTGGGAGCAATTTCAGTGTGATCTGCTAACTACCGTCCGTGTAGCCAACGACTTCAAGACAGAAGTGCAGGCGCAGCTGGAAAAAGTACAGCAGGAGAATACTGTCTTAAAGCACCAGCTCGCCACTCTTGAAAAGAAAGCTGCAAGTGAGTTCCATCGTAGGCTATTCCATTGTCATCAATAAATTGAAAACCCCTCGGACCATCACAATTTTGTTCCACTGGTGTCAAGTCCGAATCGTGGTTCTATCCTAAAACTTAGATGTTTGACAATTTAAGTGGTAAATTTAACTAAGTTTTGCTGGTCTAAAGTCTATTTTTCAGCTCTCCAAGTGAAATAGAGCAATTTTACAACTGTATTCACTTCATGTCACTCAGTGTGGCACAAATATTTTAATTATACGGGACTGTTTTTGGTGTTACATTAGAAACTCTATCGTAAAACTTGAATCATTGGATTATTTACAGCCTAAGTAACTGATGCTGTTGTTGTGAGCAGACTGCCGAGTGTGCTCCGGCGCGAGCAAGTTTATGAGCAGTCCAAGCAGCGCAGGTGACCGACGCAACGCGGACAGAGCCCTAACTCGTACTGACTCGAAAGTCAAGTCCCTCATTGGTCAGTATCGCGTATTTTGTATTCGGAGTATTATTTACTGGCTTGGGAATTATCCTCAGGCTTGTGAGTACCTATATAAAACGGGTGTCTATTTGCGCCCTCTGATTTCCCTTTGTGTTGTTCACTTGACGTCGTTATTTTTATCATGTGTGACCCTTCTTCTGTCTTAACTATGTCTCTCAGGATAGGATAGGTAGTAGATCAAGGTTAGTTATGATTCTCTATCTTGTGCTATGGAGACTGGCGCACTAATGGGGATATTATGTTGATATTAGCTATATAGAGGCTTTCTATCTATTTTGCTCCCTTATCTTCTTTACTTTTCCCTGCCCTCTAAGCTATCTTATCTTTTGATTCTTCTGAACTCTGTTTCTCTGCGCAGGGTGTCCTGTGTTGGAATACTCCTTGTGCGTAAATTCCCCGTTGTCTATAGTTCATACTAAATGGTTCCTTCTCTTCCCTCTCTTCAAAATGTTTTTGTTGTGGCTAGAAAATCTTTTACTGATTCAATAATAATATTTAACCCTGTTTTTAAAATACTTCAGTGGGGGTAAATTGCAACCTGTCTTTATCTGCCTTAAACGCAGGGTTGGCACATAAAAAACCCACCCAAAAAAAAACACACTAAAAACCCACTAAATAGTGGGGTTTTTTGTTTTTTTTGGGGTTTTATTATTGATATGTAAATTTTATTTGTTTTCAAGCTTATAGAATCAAAATGAGCTAAATATTTATCTTGTCAAAATAAGTATCTAAGTCATGTGCATGACTATGACAAGAAAACATTGAAAAACAAAACACCATCCCTGTACAAATCAAATTAGAAGAACCTTAATCACAAAAAAACTCGAGGGACTAATATATTTTAATGAAATCCATTTCCAAAGTAAAAAAACAAAAATTTAGAAACAAATGCAGTTTGACTACTTAATATAGAGACTTCTGAATTTTTCCTGTCTTCTAGACTAGACTGCTACTACAATACTATTGTTTCTCTTTCTACACCCACTGCCATTTCATCGTTGTCATCCACATCATGATCATTTGTGAGGTGGCGATATACTGAGACGATTTCTGTGCGCGTTCTGATCCTAATCTATTTCTCAATTTATTCCACACAATTCCAAATGTTGAGAAAATTCTCTCAATGGATCCTGAATTTGCGGGGCAAGAATGAAGATTGCTTATAAACTTGCAGAAACCCTCTGCCAGTGTTTTTTCATGAATCTGCATTTTCTGCTGTTTCATGTCTTGAATATCCCACCATCAACAAGGAGTCATTGTCTTATTGATGTTCTCATTGAACATGTGTTTTGGGAAGATGTTGGAGTCCTTCAATTTATAGGAGTAAAGCGCACCGATGAACTCCGGATTGTACTCAGCCAACCACTCTTCAATATCAGTCTCCTGTGAGAGCTTTGCCTTAAATGTTGTAAAATGAAATATCAATATCGAGTTCATTATCTTGTTGATCAGTCTAATGCAAAACTAGGCTAAGGGAATTAGGTTAAGCATTATTGTACACCCTAGAATAATGTAATGGTAGGATGCTCTAGAAGTCGCTGAACTTTTTCGGGCCCACAGGTAGCTATACTCAAACTTGACCATTGTATTAGACTTAAGAAACATTCTACCTCTGTATCACCTGTGGTAAATAAATTGTTTAAATTGCTTAAATTAAAATAAGTCTAACAATTATAGTCAGATGGGGCAAGACAACCGCAGCCATCATGGGGTGAGAAAGTAAAGAAACGACTGGCCTATGGGGAGCATTCAAGCTGCACTGGAACAAATTCGACGATGGAACCTGTTAGAGCATTTACTTCCAATCATTTTAGTGTTTGTTGCTATCCTGTACTGCGAAAAGTGAATTTTTAGGCATATTTAAAAAAAAATTGGCATGTCACTACATGTTGTACCATGTAACAGTGTGGTTGACTGACTTTACTTGCTCAGCTAAGCACTCCAGCTCACACAATACACATGTTAAGTTGTTAACAGCACGACTGTTGAGTGATGTGCAGCTGTCTTGCTTCAAGTTGCTTGTGGTGGTTACTTATGATCTGCATGATGCTTCCCTCTCACATGACTTGCGCCTGTCTGCTGCTAAAACAACTTGCTATGAATTGACGAGCATAGCAATTCTCTTTGGACATCTTATATCTTTACAGACTGCAGAGCTATGTCTCTATGCATATGGTAATTGGTAAATGGTAATTGTGATGGACAAACTTAATTCATATATTGTTCATATAATATAATAATTCATATAATAATGTAATACAATGTTGGAAATAAAGTAATCGAATAACAATATTTACTCAATAAGTGTATGTATATAAATCTGAAATAGGGGCAACGGGAGTTGTGTGAATAACTCTTTTACACCTACAGGTATTACAAAAAAAACAATAAAGCCCCCAAAAAATCAATAAAACCCATAAAACCCAATTTAACCAAAAAAAAACCAGGTGGGTTGGGTTTTTTTTTAAAAACCCAGGGTTTTTTCCATCCCTGCTTAAACGTCTCACTGACTTCTTTGAATCTCAGGTGTTTCAATGCGTAGGGTATGGGGACACGCCTAGAGCATAGATACTCCTTCCCTTAATTTCATGCTACATGCCTTTTTTGTCATTTTTGCCCGCCTGAAGTTATTACGTTTAGTCACTTTGAATACTTACTCAACTTGATTTGCATTTTGCAACTGGCAGTTCTAGTCCAGTCGTTGAACAGTACGCATCACCGTGTGAGCTTCAAAGAAATTTCCAACATTTCGTGAGTAGAAAAGAAGTGTTTCGACTTTTTAAATATGTTGTTTTGTTTATTGGTGGGTTTATGCGATTTTATTGGCTGCTGGAAAAACCGCTAGGTAAACTGCAGAAACAACTGTTTTTGGAATCCAAAGCCAATGAGCAATTCTCGACCGTACGTTACCGTTGAGAATAAATTTTTGACCATTGTAGGTTGTAAATGTATTTTCGACGCATGTGTCGATCGTTATACAAAAAGAATAAATCTGGACGGTTTGATATGTTCCTTTGTATCACAGAACTCCTGGCTAATTTGTAGGGGTGTCGAGTGAGCTGAGAAAATGTAAACTTGTATTGTTGCTGCAACTTTCAAAGATTTTCACTGGGACCTAAATACGAACATTTGGCATTAGCATAATTGTACTGTGGTAATACTAGCTACAACCTTTTCCCTCGCAGAATTATGCTCTAACTATGATTATTTTTTTAAATTCATTTATTTTTTGACATATTAATTAACATAGTTTCTTGTTACAGAGAGTCTAGAAAACGGCATACCAATTACACGAGGAAGCGGTCGCAGCAACGCCAACGGTTGCTTGGACAGTAGCTCAACTGCCTGTCTCACGGCTGCCTCTTCAGCAAGGAAATCCACGGCTCCTGCCGCTCCTTTGCTCAAGAGAGCGGACACTGATGTGAGTGGCGTGCTTTCTAGGAGGTGTAGAATCCGAAAATTGACTCTAAAATTACTATCCTGGTTTGTAAAAACACATGGTGTAGTAGATTGCAAATTGGCTTTGCTTCAGTCAATTTTAAAGAAGTCACTACATGGCATAATAATTTTGTTTATTTGTATTAACTGCCCTTACACTTGAATTGTCTCCAATGAGATTCATTGAATTATACGAGTACGAATTACTTTCTACCAGGGCGTCATTCGGTCATCAACGGTAGGGTCCCCTCTAAAAGAATCTGGCAACATCGAGCCTGGCAGCCCGGTATCCCCTTTACGGTCCCTGCAGCGTAACTCACTAAGCGAGGGTCTCAGTTCTCTCTCATCCTCCTCGCCATCGTCTAAAGTGAGCGTTGCCCCGCCTTCCTCTCCCACCGCCAACCTGCCAGACACCGTCAAAATGTCCCAGCTGGGCGAGAAAGCCGGGGCTAAGCTTATTTCAGATGCGACTAAACCAATATCTATTCTTTCCAACAAGATAGAGAGTCGTAAGAGTAGTTTTAATCAGGTAAGGAAATATATTGTTGACGTAATATTCTAGCTTTTATTTTGCGAGTGCTCAAATTCTAGTGGTATAGGTAATGGCATGTTGAGGCGAAACTGATCGAGAATAGTTTTATTGAAAGTATACGATTAAATACGTATTATAGTTTATAATTTACTTTTTTGGTTAGTGAAGCAAAATATGGCATCGGTATCGTGTTAAAAGAAGTTTTGGTGGTAAAATTCATTTTTGTATCATAAATTTGCCATGGCCTTTCAGGGAGTAACAAATTACATGGTTCCAGTAAAAAATTATGTTATGAATATTTAGGGGCAGTTCCAAGATCCACTTGGTTACTAATTTTGTTAGTTAAAGATTAAAAATTCAAATTTGTTTCAATAATGCTAGTGAAAAACAATAATGGGCTGAAAATTGCAACAAGCAAAATTTTTTTATAATTGTTATTGTATCTCTTTTATTGTCTGCTAATATTGCCTTACTTTCAGCTGGGGGCGGATAAGAAAGATCCCCTGTCGATGCTGGCGCAGGGCGGCGGTTCGAGACGCAATGCGCTACTGAAGTGGTGTCAGAACCAAACCCTCGGCTACTCTCAGGTGGACATTACTAATTTTTCTTCAAGCTGGAGCGATGGGCTAGCGTTGTGCGCCATTCTCGACACTTACGTGCCTGAGAAGATCAACTACAGAACTTTGAATCATGCAGACAAGCGAGCAAACTTCGAGAAGGCTTTGGCGGCGGCAGAATCTGTTGGTATTCCCTCTACTTTGGTGAGTAAACAGTTGTGCTTGTATGTCCATCTGTGGTACGTTGAAATAACTTGAGGTTACAGAAATAACTGTGTTTTTGTACTTGATCGCCCATTTCTTGCCGTTTGTCAGATTGGTAATATTTTTCTCCGGATTTCCACTGGCAACTTGAAATGAATGTATGACATTAACTAAATATTTGTAAGATTCCTTTTTGAAATAGATTCATTAGGTAAAAATAGAATTTGTACTGCGAACATTATGATTTAATATTTAAATTGAATTTTTTTCTAGGACGTGACCGACATGATGAACTCAGAGCGTCCAAATTGGCAAACTGTATACAATTACGTCACATCAATCTACGCTCACTTCGAGACCTGAAGCGCGGCGGTATTGTCGCTCCGTGAGGTGCACGCACACGGCTGGTTTGGGGCAGGGACACTTTGTGGCCGGAATATGTGATCTGAAGTTTGTCTTCCCTCGTTATTAATATCCTTTAGACTTAGTGCTCTTTACTGTCAGTGTCTGGTAAATGGTGTGCAGTGGTTTCATCGGAAATACGCACTGTTTCCTGACGAACGACTCGTCTTGTGGCATATGCCGCTTCCTGTGCATTTAATCTTCTGACGCTTTTGATGTAGGTTACAACACGAGGACCATTAGTTAACGTAAGCAAATTCCAAAGTCGATCATGCGCTGCCCTTGCATTTTGATACTGGTTCACAGTTACGCGTAGGTATCGATGTTTAAACTTGCTTTTGTAGTTTATTAGTTGAACATATCTTTCTAGTCGTAGGTTAGCTCAATAAAAGACAGCAAATAATTACTCTCTTCATATTTGCACTGCTTGTGCAACTTCATTTATGAAGAAACTTTATTCCCAAGTCTGAAACTGGAAATATACATTATATACAGAATAAATACTCAATGCATCGAGTAGTTCTATCTAGTCACTTGCATGTAGTATATACCTTTTTCCTTTAGACTATATTTTTTTTACTTCCCTAACCTGAGTGTTAGTTTTGCTGAAAATCGGTGTCGAAAAAAGTGAGGAAGAATTGCCTCTTTGGCGTGTCGAGAGGCTTATACTTCTCGGAGATATTAACAGTACTTGATCGCCAGAAATTCGTCTGTACCGTATTTCGATGCCATCTTCAGCTACCTTTCATATCTAAATTGGGAAGTTCATGTGAGCTATACGAAGGAGTATGGCATGCCTTATCAGTTTTTCTCCAATTTACCCTCCTAAAGTTTTTCGTGTAAGTAGTTCGCATACCATGTGATGGTCTTCAATATTAAATGACTGCATTTTCCACTTGTTTCGATGTTTCTTCAAGTATACTACGACTTAACTGAACCCTTTCTTACAATTTTGCAGTGTTAAATAAATCCCCGTTTTCGTAAATTGACCTATTTCTACCGGAAATGAGGACAGTTGATGAAAGTTTAACTCGGAGGTTAATAGTAAATTGGGGTTGAAGACGTATTTATCTGATGCTCGTCTACGCACGTTAGTTTCAATAAGGATGTTAATATAAAATTCGTATGACTTCTCAATATTATTTTTATATAACCAGTGTGTACAAATTAATTTTACTGAGAGGTTCGTTGTTGTTAGTAAAGGTCATTTGTAAGGTCGTAAAGGTAGATCTAAATACCAATGGAAGTAGCGAGCTGAGAAAAATTGGATTGCCCATCGTATTTCTTTGTAATTGTGATATAAGTGCGGTATGTGCCGTCATGTATTGTACAGTATTATATTTCTTATATTCTAAATTGGTTTTATTTTAAACCACTCCATAATTATGTGCTTACGCTATTTACTATAATTTATTCGGTGTGATTGCGCTTTCGTTTTGCAAGATGGGTTTGAAAGTGTTCGAAATTTCAGTAATATTTGCGTAAAGTATTCATAGTCTTCAGTTCGACGAGACATCCTTCCGCGAACACGATAGGCTTTATTCATTTCGATTATTTTGTAAACATGTTGAGTTGACCCTTTAAAATGAAATTAACGATAGGGTAATATCACAAAAATGTAACAAAATCTAAATTAAATATTTAAATCATTTCATATATTTTTATGAATGAATAAGCTCCTTTAAACATTGTGTGGTAAGAAAGGGTAGAACTTGTAATAAATTACGAATTCATATATCAAGTCTTACGTGTACCATGAGGTTGACCAATGAAAGAGTATAAAAGGGGCGACCCTACGGTGACCGTGCGTGCAGAACTTCTGTGAAATGGAGGTGTTCTAACCCTCTTAGGATAATTATTAAAAATGAACTTTTACATGCAGAGCAGCCAAACTTTGTGGTCAATGGAAGTCTCATTTAATCGCGTTTTTCAAATGATATTTTATGAAGTGCATTGTACCTACGAAAAGGAGTCCTGCTTTTTCTTTTGTATAAAAGAGTCAAAAACATCACACACTGGTACACAGGAAACGATCAAGATTTTTTTCTTAATCTATTTCAACCCTATTGTTTTCCATTGTTAGATGTATTACAAGTACGAGTTTCAAGCGAAACACTTGACAATTGTGACCATTCTGTTATGTTCACGAGATTTGAAATCGAGATCCAAAAAGTTGGTGTGGACATTTATATAAAATGGCAAAAATTTGTGAGTTTTCTTCACTCTGTTAACTATTAATAAATGAAAGAAAATTTTCATTAATTTTATGCCATTTTAATGTGAATTGAAAAATTATGTGCAAGGAGAAAAAAATAACACTATCAATTTGAACAGTATTTTCCATTGTTACAAATTTTACCAGTTTTATTTAGAAAATAAAAGCCTTGAAAGCGCAGGTTTCACACATACAAATTAAGATTCTTGTTTGTGGAAAAAAAATTCGGGATTATAAAAATTGTTTGCCCTTCTTCAAAGTGCACGGTCAACATTAGGAATTTCGTGGAATTCTCAACATATTTATTTAAAACCTTGAAAAACTACGGGCTATATTTCTGCATTTTAGATTTGGAAATCACTAGAGAAATATCTCATGAATTTGATATTCTGCTTACAATGAATTGTTTTTCATTAGGAAATAGAACACAAAATGGAGTTTCATACAGAAAAAAGTAACCCTGATTTTTTTCCTGAATGGTAACACAAGAGTCGAGATTTCAATCAGATCATTTTTCTTGGAATCGCACAAACTGATTAATTTTTTAACAATTTAAAACCGACATTAGTTAACCCGGGGAGGTTCGTTGATTTTCGAAAAACATAGTAAAAACGTTGAAAAATAACATTAGGCGTTTTGGATTTCATAATCATTTAAAATTCTTTTTAATTTCCTATTATTCTTACTGATTGATTTGTAGTAAAGTACGGCACAAAGAGAAGCGTTTAATTTTTTAATGGACTTGAACCCTAATTTTTCTCGTTTCTAACAAACAATTCAAAATTAGTGCAAGCGGGAAATACTTAGGAATAAAATTCTACTTTTTGTCACATGCATACCCTTAGAAACCTGTTTCTGGGTAAATTGAGATCACAGATTTTAAATATAGCTTTACTCTCCTCCGGGCCAAATATTCTTGCAATAAGTTATCTCCTATTTACTAATGGCGATATATAAGTAGACCACAAGATACTGCAGATAAAATTATAAACCAGTACAAATTAATGTAATTCAAAACCCATGCAAACATGCTGAAATATTTTATAACTTTTACTTACCTTTGTTAACATATTGGGGTTTCATCAGTTTTTAGCGGTATGATATTTTTCCCCCTTTTTCATTCGATGTTTCAAAAATCAATGAAACTTTATGACAACTTCAATACTAGATTGCACATCAAGAAAAACTACTCGTTTGACCAGAAATTCTTATAAAATCTCATAAACGTCTTTTCAAAATGTCTGTTAGGAAAAGGCAAGTTGAGTTTCGAGTTTTCCTAGGACGAATCACGCTGAGAATAGCTAAAAACAGCGTTTTCTAATTCTCTTAATATTTCTAGCGAGAAATCTAAGGATTTCTGATATTTTTGTTTCGTGAAATTTTTCGTAAAAAACTTGAGGGTATTATACCCTAGCGATATTTGTTCACTTTCTAATTCAGTGTTTCAATAATCAATGAAACTTTTTGGCAACTTCGTTACTCTGCTGTAAATCAAGAAAAACTACTTGTTTAACCAGAAATTGTTTTAAAATCTTGTAAACGTCTTTTTATGAATTCTGTTAAGAAAAGGCAAGTGGAATTTCGGGTTTTCCAAGGGCGAATCAAGCTGAGAATAGCTTCTAACAGCGTTTTCAAATTCTCTACGCATTTCTAGATAGAAATCAAAGATTTCCCATTTAGAAATGATTTCATTTGAAATCATTTCTGGAAAAGGTGATCCTTAACATAACAAAAACATTTTATTTCAACAAAAAGAAGGCCCACCTTACTTTCTGCTCGGGACCACTCATATTCCTCTTGGTTGTGCTAATTTCCATAGATACAATAGTTGTATCCCCTTGAGGAATATCTTTGCGTCCATTTCCAGTAAGTTTTTTTTTTCTTTTAATCGTGAAGCCAACAATTCTGACAGAGTTTTGGACAAACCCGGATCTCGAACTACATCATTAACCCTCTATGACCCACCGTCCTTCCTGAAGGACATTAGAAAAATCCCATTCATTTTCTTTCAGGAAAGCTTTTCAAGCAGTACTGCATGTTAGTGAAGAGCAGAGACGTTGTGCTTTAATAAATGAGTGTAGTGTATCGTAATATTTCGCTCACTAAACTGTAACATGCTTCTTAGTTTGGTGGAGCGTGAAATGCCTGTAGGTGATCATACACTCCGTATATTTGTGTAAATTTATTTGCTTTTAACGAACATAGAACGCCACAATAATTCATGAACATGTAAAAACCATTCAACATTCATTTGAAAAAACTTTTCAATCAAATAACTTTGTTTTGTAAAATTATTGAGTGAGTTTTCTGTCCTTCATGTAGGACATTGGGTCGTTACGCCAAATCTTTTATACAACAATGGATCCACCCAGATTCTATACTACCTCTCCTACATTCCACATTGCAGAAGTTATTGCTAAAGAAACATGTGGTGATGCGATGTTGAAGATGCTTCTACGATAATTGAACAAGATGAGTCTATTATAAAGTTTATTTATCGAAATATCAATACATATAAATAATTATGTGATAAGTCAGCAAAAGGAACACCATGGAGAATTTTACCTGAAGAAATTCACTTATAAAGGACAATTGAAACAGGTTCTAGACATGACCCATTAGATTTCACATGATTTAGGTATTGTTTTATTCCACTTTGATTGTCTTTTTCTCAATAAATATTTCTGATACATATCTTCAATTTTCCTTTTCATACGAAATTATATCAATATTCAAATATGTATCCATTAATTACAATTTTTGGTGGGTAAAATATGCAATCCAAACCAAAAACTTGTACATTTCAACGGTATTTGCCATGGTTTTAGCTGAGAGATATTTTTTGTCCCACTCACATGAACTCCATTCGGCATGTCCTAACGACCCAATGTCCTTCATGTAGGACGTTAGAATAAAAAAAAAACTATTTCAAAAGTTTGCTTACCAGTCATTGAAATTACTCTAAGTGACCATAAATTACTCATCAGAAGTAAAAAAGAGAAAAATTTAATGGCGGAAATTAATTTGGGTTATAGAGGGTTAAGTTCTGAATAGCTAATCATTTGCGGTTATGTAGATACGTCTTCAAAATCTGAGACACTGTTTCTGTCAGTTGACTCTTCTGTCAACCCAGTGTCACATTTGCTGTCAGAGTTTGGAGAAGCGAGTTGAGTCACGATAGGTTTTGGAACATCATCTGAATGCGGCACAAGTCTAATTGCTGAATCTAGACTAGGGAAAGTGAAAAAAGGGAATACTTTCCTAAAGGTAAAATAAAATGCATTGAAAAATACAAGGCTCTATTTGGTTGTCATATTCAAATTCACGTACATTGAAAGGTACTTATTCCAGTACTCATGAGTTTGTTAAATGCAGAATAGACCTATTGCGCTCAATAAAATAATCCAGTTGGTTCCTCTAAAATTACTAAACGCGTTCCGGGTTAGGAAAAATTCGAGTGATTGAAATTTTTCGAGAAAATTGTGAGCGAAGGAGAACAACGAGTGACTAATCATCTAATAAGTACGTCAAAATATTTTGGGTGAGAAGTAACCGGAATAATGCCCGCTTTTTTTTGGATTGCTTGATGCAGCACAAAATCTGAAGCGGCTTAAATACTGTGTGGTGAACGCTTCATTCAGTTGAAGAAGCAAATCTAATCACAGTCTTGTACGATGGCAACAATTATAAAAATAATACGTTTCTTCATTCTTTGTACCAACACTCGGATCCATTATTTAACCTTAAATAGACCTCTACTTTGTGTTTCACACACAACATCCTTATGTTACAGTAATAAAAATTAACATTACATTTATATATGGTACTTTGGCAAATATATAAGGACAAAATATATAGAAAAATTATCTTTGTAATACTAATATGTCATATAGTTTCTATGTTATTTCTACGGCAGGATTGTCGTACGACATATGTGAGGCCTCTGCACCTTCTCTCCCCCGAGAAGAGAGCGGGTGCATCGAGGTAGATGGGGATGGAAGAGGATTGTCTCTAGACTCGGGGAATTCTCCGCGGGGAGGGCGGAAGAAGCACCAAGCGATCAGGAACATTATGGTTGATATCCCCTTTGCGGTGAACGAAATGCCGAGCATGTATCTGTGGAACATGCGACATCAGTACAACGCTCTCTACCGATAAAGTCGCGTACTTATGATTGTGTTTGTGTGAAAGACTTGAGAATTTTAAACCGATCGATTGGTCCAAAATTATTTTGTAATGTGATTTGAGAATGGTAAATACATACGATTCGATGTATCTATTAGATTCGTATGAATTAAATTCAAATTATCAATCAGTCTACTCCCACAAGGAACAAAATGAGATGCCCTTCAGACTTTAAACACTTTTGATCGTTAATGATCAACGCAATAAGGAGCAGATTTTATGAATAAGTTAAATCGGTAATCAAAACTAGATGCTATCACTGCACCTAATTACTGACATTCCCGTTTTTTAATAAAATATGGAAACTTTTAAGATTCGTTATGCCTAGTAAAAGGAGACTATAACCGAGAAACAAAGGAAAATCTTTTTTGCGAAGCAAATTTACAATGAAAGAAATGGAGAAGAAGTATTTTAAAACAGTTACTCTGAACCTTTCGAGCCTAAGCTCATTCTCAACAAAAAGTCTGCAAATAATAATTTGTCTATAATTATTTCCAGACTTTTGTTGAGAATGAGCTTAGGCTCGAAACGTTCTGAGTAAATGTTTTTTAAAATACTTCTTCTCCATTTCTTTCATTAACCGAGAAACATCTCATTTTTTTGAACAAAATACTACTCCAGCAGCTACTACAATCTACAGCACATCTACAACTACATCAAAACGATCTATGACCGCACCTGCTCATGTAGAAGTTGTCGTATCTGATGCACGAGCCCTGAGTGTCGCAAGATTTTTGCCAGAGCCTGCAAGTGTAGTCGATAATTGAGCCGAAGAGAATAGGACCTGGGATGGTACCCAGCAGCCGCACGATGATCCACTGCACTCCCAAAGCCAGCGACCGCTGTTCCTCCACTACGCATCTGCGGGCAGACGAGTAGCAATACTAGACGTGAACTTCGCTCTCGGTTGAGTAAGTGTTTTTTCTTCTGAAGTTTTAATTTTCTGACTGGTAACCTCGCTATGCTCGAACTAAATTTATATCAGAAAGATCAGTGAACATATAGGGGCTTATGTAAAATTTTCATCCGTTTAGGAGCTCTATTGAATTATATTGTTCAAGATTTTACGTGATACTTTAATGGAATTTCAATGAAAAGAGTAGAATTTGTATGATTTACGCAGAGTTATTTCCTCTCTCATTATATTCGCGGTTAAGCTCACAAGTGCATTCAAATGTTCAATAGCCGGCGGTTTACGTTGATGTGCAACAGATTCAACCCATCTCCAGATCTGTAATCGAGTAAAAGAGCTCAGATATCGGAACTTTGATATTATTCAACTACTCTGGAATTTGTTGAATACTGGGGTCGGTATTGGCTTATATTATGATAATGTAAGTGTACAAACAGATAATTTAAAAAAATCTCACCATCATTAATTAACATGGCGTTGGTTAACATTTATTCATACCCATTGGATACGAAATACCTTTACCGAAAACCGTGACATGATCTCATTTAAATTGTACACATCAATTAGCCTATTGTATATTGATCGGTCCACAAACAACTGGTGATTATCATGTCTTGTATCCAATGAAGCTTTTATTTGAATTCAATAAAAAGGCCTCTCTTTTAGGTAAGAAAAGAGAACAATATAAAGAACGGTAAAGCCGCTCAACATTCATTAAGAATGCTTGATTATCAAAAGAAATACTTTAAACAAATGAGTAGATTCTCACTAATACTAAATCCGTGTATTCATTTGCTTAGAAAGTTGAGCTAGATGTCCCACGAGCCACTCTTCCCCCGCTTCCTGTGTGTCCTCGGGATTACCTTAGAGTGCCCGAGAGCGCAGGTAGGCTGATGGTGAACGTGAGCAGCATCTGGATGAGGAACATGAGCAGGAAGTAAGGCATCATGAAGCAAGACGACGTACAGGCGTCCCGCAACACAAGCCCTCCTGCCAGCAGCTCCGGAGGCACCTCTTCAGGTAGCCGGAATAAGACCGGGGAATGAGGGTTCTTTACGCTGATGCAACTGCAGTTACTGAATATCTGGAAAGGAATGATTGCATAAGCGCTTTTAAACTGACGGTCCTCATATACTCCTCTTAAATGAGCTTTCTTTTATGGGAAAATGACAACTAAAATGCATTTTGCATTATTCCCGTCCGCTTCATGATTCAACGTCATAAAAACTGATAGTCTTTGAAGATATTCGAGCCTGAATACTGTTGAGTCTTTCAAACTCACAAATTATAATAAGTAAGAACAGAAGTGAGCATAAATCTAGCCCTACACGCTGTCCGATACTCGTTAGTGTGAAGTGTCGTGCCCAGCACTTACAGATTGTGAGAAATATACTTCAGAAAGAGCATACTTCAGAAAGAGCATAAAAAGCGAAAAATTCCAGTTTCAAGAATTTTATGCGAAACTAGCAGCTGAAGCATTTTTGTGAACCTTAGTTTCCTAAAGTCGTAGAAAATATTTAATAAGCACAGTAAATGTTTCCATCTGTCATTAAAGAGATACGTCATGTAAATCGGATTATTCGTAAGCTGCGCACATAGAAAAAACGATGTCTGACCTCTTTAGCTCCAAATTCGTGTCTCTGAGAGCAGCCGGCGTGGCACGGCGAGTAGTAGATGAGGTTGTCGGAGCCGCACACGGGATTGTAGGACACGTGCTGGCAACCGCACGCGCTGTTGCACGTCGACGACAAGTCCGGCATGCCGTCCATCGTTGGGCTAAAAACAACCAAGCATGAAAATTCAGTTACTGAAGTATTCAAAAGCAGAAATAATATATGATATTTAACAGAGAGGACTTTCAAGTTTTAGGCAAGATCTAATTTGCTGCAAAACAGCCCAAACCATTGCAAAACTGCACCATCGCAAACAAAAAAACAACATGTGTGCAAACGTGCACTCTTATTTCCACATTTGACTTGAGACCATCATACCACATGAGAAAAAGTGTTGGGAACATTTGTTCTTCCACATTTCAGAGGACAATTTTCAAAGCAATGAAAATAGAAATGAAAAAATTAACCCTGTAATAAAGAAGATTAACATAGTAAATTTTGCCTCGTGATTTCAAAATTAGAAATCAGCTGATGAAAACATCTAATTGAATCAATTCAATAACGAATTTGCCTTCTGCCAACCACAGATACATGAATTCAATTGCAAGTGTTCAAATTTTCTGAAAACAAATTAAACCAAATTCACCAAGAAAATATCAAGGGATTTGTAGGTCTGCCCTAATTCAAAGTGACGTATGCTTTACTCACTTCGATTCATAATGAACGTCGACTCCAGCGAATTCATGATTAGGGCAATAGACAAGTAGTCCAAGGCACGACAACAGGCAGAAAAGTGAGCCCGTAAACAGGACTCTCAAGATTCCCAGGCAGGAGAGTTCGTATTTCTTGATGAGCCAACCACCGAGCATCGTACCTCCACCGCCAGCCGGGACAGCGATAAAACCTGACACAAAAATCATAAAAGCCTCAACACTTCATTAAACCTAACACAAAAACCTAAAAAGTCTAGATATTATATTAAACTTGACATAAAAAACAAAAAAGGAGCCTCAATCCACCACTAAACCTGATGCAAAAATCATAAAAGCCTCAACACTAATTCCTTGAAATAACGTTAAAACGAGCGCTAAATTTTCACGTTTTTCAGCACCTGTAAGGTGATGATTCAAGGAATGAAATGCACAGCACACAATCGGAAATATTCGAGACCGAATGAACGATGAAGTGAGAATGTTACTGATTTTCTTTCTATTCCTCGAAGAATTTGGTTGTACAGCATAAGTGAGTTACGTAAAATTAAAGCAAAAATGTCAACTCAGCCACGTTTACAAATTTGATATCTATCTCACCTACAACCAAAGCAGAGAAGCTGGCAGCCACATTGAATTGGCTCTCAATAAACTTTGGAATGAAAGTGGCAAAGCCCGTGAGTAAGATTCCTTCCATGGCTCCTGCCAGAGACAGCGCCACGAACGTCACATTGGACATCAGGGCGCGAGTGGCTGAGGGAAAATCTCCCAAGTCTTTGAAGGCCGCAACGGCAGCTGAGGTAGTGTTGTCCTCCCTCTCTCTTTTGGAAGACGCTTTAGGGATCCCTGAGCTGTCTTCGTGATCTGCAAAGTCACAACGCGATGATTGCTTTTCTGTAATTCTTGAAAACGTAATTCTTTTATAATAAAAGTTATGACGAGATAAGCGTTTCTCTGTAACTCTAGAAAAACGTATTTCTTTTAAAGTGAAAGTGTGATTCAAGTTTCGTTTGAAATAAAACGTGGTTCACAAGAGAAAATGCATAAACCCCCTCACGAGACAATTCTGACTTACAAGACAAGTTCATTGGGTACATGTTAACATGTGAGAGTTTTCGTATAAATCACGAAGTTCAAAATTAATACTGAGATAGAATAACAAGCGTGAGTTTTCGTATAAATAATGAAGTTCAAAATGAATGCCGAGTTAGAATAACAAACGAGTTTTCGTATAAATCACAAGTTTCAAGTTTAATAATGCGATACAATAATTATTTTTCATTACGTACCAGGTAAGACTGCAGGGAAGCCAAGCAAGGGCCATGCAACCAGGATGGAGGCACAGCCCGACAGCAGGAATCCCATCCACCAACCTCCCAGCCACCTATCGCTATCGGTGGACAGGCCCAGCCTGTAGCATATCTTAGATTAGCTCAACGGTGCCGAAAATTATACAACGCATCATGAGTAAGTAGTTTGTAGGAGAAAGCCATTTCGCAAGAAACCTTTACATTTGAATACAATCACAATGCAGAATTTCCGAAATTTTGTTGAGGTAGCATAGAATAACTACCATTGCTTAGTGAAGTACGCAATGAATTATACAAAATGCAATAAGATAAAATCACTCACAATGTAGCACTTACGTAATAAAATAAAATAATTTATAAATTAAAAAATAAAAAGTGAACAGCGTTAAAAATGCTTCAATGGTAGAGAAAACAACTCACGTTGATGGGTCTGTGTGAGGCGCATCGATGTAGATGTTCAAGAACTGACCCCCCATCACATATCCAATGGCTGGTCCAACCACGGCCATAGCGTAGTAGATTCCTGTTAAACCAATAATGAGCATGTTAATCACCCCAAAAACTTACAAGCTACAGTAAAGATGAAAACATTCTGTTTGCTTAATTGCGAATTCATTGCAGAGAGAGGTATTTTTTCAAGGAGAGATAGAAAACACACATTTGATTTTGTGCGTGAAACAATTACAGATATGGTTTATGTCACGCAAATTCATCAAAAACAATTCAGCGCCGATAACCTAAAAAAAGGATCGGTTCAACAACAGTGCAGATTTCACTAGGGGAGCCAGCGACATCGTGATTTACAGTAAATGTGTTTGACTATATTCCACTGCTAGGTTAAAGAATATTCCGAATTATCTATAGATTTTAAATAAGACAATGAACTCAATTCTACTAAAATACAAATAGAGACAACTATAATTTATGAAGAAAGTTAACCTATTGAAATTTGATTAAATTTTTTAACATGACGGCTAGGCATATCATCTATGACAGAGCTGCATAGCTCTGTGATTTCCATAGTGATTTTTGCGCTCGTGGTAAATATGTATGTAAGTTGGTTCACACTATCCAGGGATAGTGCATTATACATTTTGCAGTTCAAATTCAAAATAGCCGACACAAATTTACCATACTAGTTATTGAAAGATCTTTCAAAGCAATGATGTAAAATTTGCCGGAGTCAATTAAAAAAATTGAAAATTTATAAAATATTTTCATACTGATATTTTTGGAGGAAAGAGGTGAGCGATCTTGAGGGACCGTGACTCCGCACTTTGGCGTTAGAAAGAAAGTTTGTCAAATGTTAAAGATCATTAAACAATCTTAATATCTAAATCAGAGGACGAGAAATTTGTCAGAAAAAATGAAGAATGTTTAAAACTTCTCCATTCGCGACTTTTGAGCTGTGTGGAGGAACAGAAAAGCGTTTTTCTATTTCTAGTTTGAAAAAAATGAATGAGTGAGCGGATTAATACAATTAATATTAAATGAAGAAATATCAATCATTGTTTTGCACCCATTGAACGAAAAACAAAGAACACGTAGCTACATGTTCGGCGTTGTGAGCACATCCCCCACACACTAGAGCAGTCATCCTAGTCCTTAATTTATCAATACTTAAGTAACATCGAATTCACAAATTTTGCATAACCTAACATCCAAGTCACAAATTTTTCGGAACCTAACATCCATATCACAAATATTTCATTACCTAACATTCAAGTCACAAATTTTTCATAAGCTAACATTCCAGTCACAAATTTTTCATTACCTAACATTCCAGTCACAAATTTTTCATTACCTAACATTCTAGTCACAAATTTTTCATTACCTAACATTCTAGGCACAAATTTTTCGTTACATAACATTCCAGTCGCAAATTTTTCATTACCTAACATTCCAGTCACAAATTTTTCATTACCTAACATTCTAGTCACAAATTTTTCATTACCTAACATTGTAGTCACAAATTTTTCATAACCTAACATTCCAGTCCCAAATTTTTCATAACCTAACATCCACATCACAAATTTTTCATAACCTAACATTCAAGTCACAAATTTTTCATTACCTAACATTCAAGTCACAAATTTTTCTTTACCTAACATTCCATTCACAAATTTTTCATTACCTAACGTTCCAGTCACAAATTTTTCAAAACCTAT
Organism: Morinoia aosen; assembly: GCA_030386875.1. Taxonomy (NCBI): domain Eukaryota; kingdom Metazoa; phylum Arthropoda; class Malacostraca; order Amphipoda; family Talitridae; genus Morinoia; species Morinoia aosen. Next base: position 34,718,318 of record CM059564.1, read on the forward strand.
TCCAGTCACAAAATTGTCATTACCTAAGTACAAAGAAGACATTCTGACGGGCACGGACTCGTCGAGGTAAGTGACCCCGAGTGTATAGAGCGGCGTAGCACCAATGCCGTGCAGGACCTGGCCAAGGATGAACACTTGGCGGAAGTTGGCCAACCACATGTCGCGACTCATCTCGCATTTCTCGCCGATAAGAGCCTGCAATTCGACAAAATGTTAGGCAAAACTGCTCTAATGCAGTTATTTAGTGGTAAATGTGATTCAATTTATGAGATTTATTTACTTATTTTGTGGGAGTGATGTTAACTAAAAACCTGAGGAATGGGGCTATTCTGGGTCTTCGGTGTCGTGTCGATAAGTAAGATTGAGTGACTGATGGGTTATTCAAAAAGCACTCTTCCTCTTTTAATGTTTCATAATTTTTTCATACAATTTTTTGAATGAGCAATAATGCAAGTAATTTTAGTCATACACTAGTTATATTGGATTACTAATGCAATTCGCAAACAATTCTTCATTAGGCATTTGTTTTGTGTAGACTATAAACAGTCAATTCGTCTTCAAGCTCTTGAATCCACTTTGAAGCAATCCTCTGATTAACTATTAATAGGAAAACAAGGAGATCGCGAACTTTTTTATAGCAGATCGAATTATTTGACAAGTTTAACAGCGCACTATTTTCGATATAAATTCAATGTGCACTATCAAACATCTCTTTCAACAACATTTTGCCCAAGGAAAAATTAGTATCCCATATCAGGCAAAGTTGTCAACTCAAAGTGAGAAACTTATATAAATAAAAATATGATTTTAATTAGAATTCATATGCAAACGGGCTTTCGTAATTTATAGCACCTCTTACCTGCAGCGAACACATAACGGTCGACTTGTTCACCCCAACGGAGTTACCGAGCGTGACGTGGTACGAAGTGACATTAATTAAAAATAATTACAGATCATATACACAAACATTCATGATTGTTAGCAGCGCTCACCTGCAACGAGCACGTAATGGTGGACTTGTTCACCCCTACGGAGTTGCCGAGCGTGACGTGGTAGGCGGGAGTGAAGAAGTGAGGCAGAGCGAACACGAAGGACCCGAGGCCCATGATGACCATGCCCGCCGCCAGCCACCGGGATTTGGAGGCACCGGGGCGGGACCCCAAGTAAGCCACGGGGACTGAACACAAAACTGAAGCCATGTCGTACGCCCCCGCCACCATGCCTGCAATCGAAGTAATTGTCAGAGCGACGCAACCTAGAATTATATTATCCACAACCAAATCTGTAAACAAATAATTCTTTATTCATGTTCATTTCTTCGTTCATGCCTGTCACAAGACATTGACAGCGGCAATGGTGTTGGTGTCATAAGAAAACTTATTTTGTAACCCTAATTTATTTCTAGGCTGGTTTCAGTGCGTGATTGCCGACTTTGGCAGCATGAAATATTGGTGGCATCTCTAGTATGGACCATCCAAAGCAAACAGAATGGAAAAAAACTTGAGCCGAATATTCAAGATCTGCCTACTGCAGAGTGAAAAACTCAAGAAACTAAGTCTCTAAGGTACACTGAATGAGAGTAAAAAATAAAATAGAGACCTATCATAGATTAAAAAACCGATAACATAACACAAATGCTATTGAAAATAGACCAACTGCTTAGCCCAACTAGTTTGCCTCATTTGATAAAGTGGCAAGATGTTTTCATGCCAGCCATTCACCATTCATACTCTCAGCCTCAGAGTACAAGAATATAACTCGACTACAGTAGTGGAGTTGTGAAAATACAGTTATCAAGCTTAGTTTCTATCACATAGAAAATAGTAACTTCAGAGGTAGTAAAAAGGGAATAAAATTTTAGCCATCCACTAGTTATATTTGATTACTAATTCAATTCGCAAAAAATTCCTCAACATACACTTGTTCTTAAATATCACACCTGGAAATGACTTTACTCCAAACTAAGTTTTACTAGTACAAATGTAATTCCTCTTTTATAAACTATAACAATTTAAAGAAGAATACCTTAAGTAGTCGTGCAATTTACAGAGACCGAAGAGAAAATTTGCGATGTGCAAATATGCATATATACACTTACACAGTGCATACACGCACTGTAAATACATATATACATATATATATATATATATATATATATATATATATTATATGCATTACACAACTCATGAAGGCAAATCGTAAATTTGGAAGTATAATTTTGATTACAGCAAATATAGATTTATTTAGGAAAGATCGACGGTGTTCAGTGTCCTCAAGAGAAAAAGGAGCAAGTTAACATTTTGTGTGAAATAACTTGTTTCGTGCAATTTATGCACAAGGGGTGTCCCTACACCATACACAACAAAAGGTTGATAAGAATTTGATGATATAAGATAAAGGGCGAAGGAGAAAGTAATGGGTGTGGGAAAGAGGACAGCAGAGAACTGAACAAAAGATTGACAACGAACACAACTCTCTACAACAAAAAAACTCTATTTCGACATAAGGAAGGCTTACCTATCATTAAGCTATGGAGCTCTCCTCTTTCCGTTCGCTTATTAGCGCTAATTCCTATAGATAAAATTGTTTTAGCCCAGGAGTGGATGTCGATTTATTTCACTTAAAATCAAACGTACTGTGAATATACTTTTAAGCTCATGATGACACAATCTATGAAAGCAGAATCTCATTCAGCATTCCAAGCGGCATGGACATCGATTCAAATATTTTAAAGAAAATTAAATTATCAACTCTGATAAAATTTGAAATATACGGGACGAAGGGATTTTCTGCGTTACTTCCCTCAAATCAAGGACTCGCATGCTTTAAAGCAGCAGGTTTCCAGAAACATATCATTGCCGCCACTCCGCTTCAACGTCTTTCTTCTGAATTACAATAAAGCACTGCATCTCCACCTTCAAACACACGGCGCTCATGGAAAACTGGCGCAACGACTAGATATAGACAGTTCGCGTGAGCCTGCATGCTATGATTGCCAAACAATTTGGGAACTAGATACCAATAAACAGAGAATAACTTGTTTCGTGCAACAGTCTTGCGTATCCCAACTTAAAGGTACAGCAACTTTCCCTAGTGCCTAAGGCCCCCCCACTCGTCTAGCAGCGCTGCTTTAGAACGACATTAAAGAGAAGACTGTTCGTAGAGGCAATTCTTGTGGTACATATATTTTAATGCAGACCTCAAAATATACAGATAAAATATACTTGTGAGGAAATACTACTCTCATAAGATGTTTTTGGGAATTTTTGAGAAATACTCTCGTAAAATATTTTTTTTGGGGAATTTTTGAGAAATACTCTCGTAAAATATTTTTTGGGGAAACAGGCTCGTAAAATGTTCTTTGGGAAAATACTTCACTTTATGGTTCAAAGATGCTGTGCTTTATTTTGTGAGAGATGTTACAGCAAGGATTGGAATTTGACGGTTAGGCCGCCAAGCGGGGCTGCTTCGAGGGGGAAAAGGGGATACGTTAGCAGAGAACCTATTGTGCTACACCAATGAACGCTTGCCTAGCGATCACGCGAGAAGGTGTGTCTGAGCACACACCAATGGGAGTCCCAGACGTCAGAACAAACAAGGATCCCGCCAATCAGGATGCAGATACGGCCTCTGTAGAATGGAATGTTCGAGATCAATCTCGAAGGAAGAAAGGGAAATACTTATAAGGAGTTGGGATGAAGCCTCGAGAGGGATTTTCCGCTCGGTGACGCTACGAGAGAGACGCATAATCAAGGAGGGGTTTTGCAGCCGGAATACCGGCAGACGCCGGTATTACCCGGCATTATACCAAGTCCGGTGTTGACTGCAAGTGAAGAGCGCCGCCGGCACACTTTCGACATGAGCAGCCAAAATCCAACATCTAAAGTGAAAGTTAACCATCGAAGTTTCGAGAGGAGGCGTCCAGTGTATCAACAAACTTCAAAGTACTGACGTGCGTCAGGAGTCATTCGTAGCACAGCAGCGAGGCAGCGGTAATCGGCAAGCGTAAATGTCGTCAGCGACGGAGCATTCAGACATCTCTGCATCGGGACCGCTCTCACGGGCAACTTCAGCGTCAAGATTTGGAGCCATGCAATTACTAACGAACACGAGTTGTGAAGCCGGCAGCATGAAGCTGGAGCGGGGAAGGCACCGCGGCAGCGCGTCAGCGAGAGATCAGTCCAGAACAGCAGATATTCTCAGCAATGACGAAGAAAATCAGCAGTGAGCGACAGCACATCGGCAGTGAATGTCTATCAGTGAACCACTTATTATCAAAGGGGCGAGTGTTTTATGGTGTGAGAGCTCTGTTGGGTGGTGATAAAAGTTCAATTTCAGATGTAGAACAGCACCCAGAAAATTGCTTTTCAAAGTGTTGCGCAAAATCATATGAATTATAGGCAATCGGTTTCCTGTGTTTATGTAGTCGAGGATCGAATTCACGTTGTGAATGATGCGGCGCTTCACATAATTCGACACCTTGTTGCAAGGCCAGGTTAAATCGTGATACGTCATTCTTGCATATATGGTGCTTTGTGTTGCTTGTGGAACCTGCAATTTTGTGGATGCGCAAATTGTTGTCAGCGATGGAGTATTGGTAACTTGAATTCTCGGTAAGCATCACATTTATATCATGTCGTGTTTAAAGTCTTATGACGGTAGATATGTGTGTGCCTTTCTTTAACGCAATTGTGCCATTTCAAATCATTTCGTTCCAATGCCTTGTGTACTTTATCAACGTGTTTCCCAAAAATAAATTCATGTAAATCTTCAATCCTTTTATTCTCCATGTCTGGTATGCAGGTGTACGCAAGCATGAAGGACAATACTTTAACTTTTGCGGGGGTTGAGAGTCCCTCAGCGTCTGGGAAGGGGGTCCTAAACCCACCCTGTTCTCTGTATCGCGACATACTCCCAGTTATTCCTAACTTTACACCAGGTTAGGGTAGTTTTTTTTACCCATATTTTAGTTTCCTCTAGGAAGCAAACCTCAGATCAACTATGAATGACGAGTCAAGGACATCGTGAGCTCTCTTATAATACAGCCGATCGATTTATTTGACGAGTTTAACATCGCACCATTTTCGATACACATTCGATGCGCTCTCTGACACATCTTTAGCGTAAAACATCTCTTTCAACAACAGGAACTAATTTTTATTCGAGTTAGTGGATGTGGGCACTACATGATGTCGAGGACCGACAGTATACCTACGCCCCAAAGCAGCGAGTATATCAATACACAGGCATGCATGTGGCGTCTGGCCGTGCCAAAACTTCACGGGTTGCGCACACCTGGCCAGCGCGTGTAACTCAGTAACTCCCAGACGCATGAAGTGATAATACACACCACAGAGCCAGCGTTGTACTCGTGACATGCGGCGCAGTGCCAACATTACGCTGGTAATAAATGGCATTGTGCCAGCTCCGTCTCAATGATACACAGCACAGTACCCAGCACCGTCCTAATGATACACTGCCCAGTACCCAGCACCGTCTCAATGATACACTGCCCAGGACCCAGCACCGTCTCAATGATACACTACACAGTACCCAGCACCGTCTCAATGATGCACTGCACAGGACCCAGCACTGTCTCAATGATGCACTGCCCAGGACCCAGCACCATCTCAATGATGCACTGCACAGTACCCAGCACCGTCTCAATGATGCACTGCACAGTACCCAGCACCGTCTCAATGATGCACTGCACAGTACCCAGCACCGTCTCAATGATGCACTGCACAGGACCCAGCACCGTCTCAATGATGCACTGCCCAGTACCCAGCACCGTCTCAATGATACACAGCACAGTACCCAGCACCGTCTCAATGATGCACTGCGCAGTACCCAGCACCGTCTCAATGATGCACTGCGCAGTACCCAGCACCGTCTCAATGATACACTGCACAGTACCCAGCACCGTCTCAATGATGCACTGCACAGTACCCAGCACCGTCTCAATGATGCACTGCACAGTACCCAGTACCGTCTCAATGATGCACTGCACAGTACCCAGTACCGTCTCAATGATGCACTACACAGTACCCAGCACCGTCTCAATGATACACTGCCCAGGACCCAGCACCGTCTCAATGATGCACTGCCCTGGACCCAGCACCGTCTCAATGATGCACTGCACAGTACCCAGCACCGTCTCAATGATGCACTTCACAGTACTTAGCACCGTCTTAATGATGCACTGCACAGTACCCAGCACCGTCTCAATGATACAGAGCACAGTACCAAGCACCGTTTCAATGATACAGCGCACAGTACCAAGCACCGTCTCAATGATACAGAGCACAGTACCAAGCACCGTCCCAATGACACACAGCACAGTACCCAGCACCGTCTCAATGATACAGAGCACAGTACCAAGCACCGTCTCAATGATACAGAGCACAGTACCCAGCACCGTCCCAGTGACACACAGCACAGTACCCAGCACCGTCTCAATGATACAGAGCACAGTACCCAGCACCGTCCCAGTGACACACAGCACAGTACCCAGCACCGTCTCAATGATACAGAGCACAGTACCCAGCACCGTCCCTATGACACACAGCGCAGTACCCAGCACCGTCTCAATGAGACAGAGCACAGTACCCAGTGAAACACAGTGATACATAGGAAGCGTTCCAGATAGAGGAAGCATGAGGGCACCAATAATGATTGAGATGAGAGAACGCGAAATCTATGCACAAGGTGGGCTTCCGCATAATATCTCCTGCGCGTAGAAACATTAAGTTAAGAAGGAAGGCTATGAAAAAGGATAAAAGTTGAAGAAGAAAGTTAGAGGTACTGAAAAACAAAACAGCAGTGAACCGGTAAAAGACCGTCCTTAGCAAATAAAAAACGTTTTATTTTAACAAAAAGCTCGTCCCGGGACATCGTATTTTCCTTCTACCTCAAGAGATTCCATCATGACAAGAAAGAACATAATTAACAGGAAAAAACTGCAAAAATGCTAACACAAGCATGCAATCAAACGTACACAAATAAAAAAAAAATCACAAAAAGCGGATGCTAGGCTCACCCGTGTCACGAGAGCGCAGGTCGTATCTCTTCTCAATTGTTGTGATGCAAACGTTCACGAAGCCATTCACAACCATCCCTGGAAGAGAGCGTCTTATAAGCATATGTAAAAATTACTAAAAAACACTTTGCAACTATTTTATGTCAGGTTTAGAACTCTAGTCTGCTCAGGGACTTTAATTTAAAAAGGGAATTCAATTTAAAAAGATAAGAAGAAGAATTTAATAACTCTCATCACACAAAATATTGTGGTAAGCATCACATGTAAAGATGATGCAAATTGGAATATTTGATGGAAACAAAAAGTTGATTAAAAACAAAAAGTTGAGTTGATTGACACAAGTTGAAGAGAAACATATTTCAAAGGTTAGGGGTTTATAACAACTGTTGTGTTCATAGACCATTGCTCTTGTGACAATTTCAACAATGCTAAAATTGAGGAAAAATTTTGCTCAGTAGTCAAAGAAATTGGCCCACAAATGAATACGTAGCGATAAAACATTTTTTAAATGAATGGCACAGGAACCTTCATGACAACTCTCATTCGTCGAAAAATTATGTAACATATACTATTCGTTTTCAAGCCTAAAATTTGCCAACGTACGTCAGTTTAGCAAAGTCGAAAATAGATATTTTCAATTTTTCAATTCTATTCTTTCATGAAATTAACATAACCTAGAGGTTTGCTTCTATTGGGATACAGTTAAAGGATTGGCGAACACTTCAATAGGACAGCAAAAGAATCCCCTATCTGAATCACCCACACTCTTCAGATTCGAGTTTCAGCACTTTAACAGTGCACAGAAAATGGTCGTTCACATTTGGAATACAGTGGAAGGCTCTCCTCCTATAGAGTGCCTATTTTTTCCGTACCGTAAATCGAAATGGAAAATTTAGGTTAGGCTCTCTGCATGCTCGGTGGGATGTACGAACGAGGCATTTTGCTGAGACCTTACTATATATATACTACACTACTGAGGGCGTACTAAATGCATTATAATACTGAGGGCGTGCTAAATGTATTAATACTAATGAAGGCGTACTAAATGGATTAATACTACTGGAGGCGTACTAAATGGATTAATACTACTGAGGGCGTGCTAAATGTATTAATACTACTGAGGGCGTACTAATTGGATTAATACTACTGAGGGCGTACTAATTTGATTGATACTACTGAGGTGGTACTAAATGGATTAATACTACTGAGGGCGTGCTAAATGTATTAATACTACTGAGGGCGTACTAATTGGATTAATACTACTGAGGGCGTACTAATTTGATTGATACTACTGAGGTGGTACTAAATGGATTAATACTACTGAGAGCGTACTAAATGGATTAATACTACTGAGGGCGTAATAATTAAATTAATACTACTGAGGGCGTACTAAATGTATTAATACTACTGAAGGCGTACTAAATGGATTAATACTACTGAGGGCGTACTAAGATGGATAAATACTACTGAAGGCGTACTAAATGGATTACTCAACTTTGGGCGCGCTAAATATATGCTACACTGTACTGAATACATTACACGAACAATACAGACCCTGGACGGCGGCGGCCCAGCAGAGCCAGAAGAGCAGCCACCGCGACGACCGGCCGTGCTGGATGCAGCGCGGCTTCAAGCAGAACCAGCCGCAGCCCGACGCTGGCAGGCCCGTCATCGTGTTGGCCTGGCACAGTAAATGGAAAATACAAAACTTCCAATGCGTAACTTCAAATGCGTAACTTCAAATGCGTAACTGCAAATGCGTAACTGCAAATGCGTAACTGCAAATGCGTAACTGCAAATGCGTAACTGCAAATGCGTAACTGCAAATGCGTAACTGCAAATGCGTAACTGCAAATGCGTAACTGCAAATGCGTAACTGCAAATGCGTAACTGCAAATGCGTAACTGCAAATGCGTAACTGCAAATGCGTAACTGCAAATGCGTAACTGCAAATGCGTAACTTCAAATGCGTAACTTCAAATGCGTAACTTCAAATGCGTAACTGCAAATGCGTAACTTCAAATGCGTAACTGCAAATGCGTAACTTCAAATGCGTAACTGCAAATGCGTAACTGCAAATGCGTAACTGCAAATGCGTAACTGCAAATGCGTAACTTCAAATGCGTAACTGCAAATGCGTAACTGCAAATGCGTAACTGCAAATGCGTAACTGTAAATGCGTAACTTCAAATGCGTAACTTCAAATGCGTAACTGCAAATGCGTAACTGCAAATGCGTAACTGCAAATGCGTAACTGCAAATGCGTAACTGCAAATGCGTAACTGCAAATGCGTAACTGCAAATGCGTAACTGCAAATGCGTAACTGCAAATGCGTAACTGCAAATGCGTAACTGCAAATGCGTAACTGCAAATGCGTAACTTCAAATGCGTAACTGCAAATGCGTAACTGCAAATGCGTAACTGCAAATGCGTAACTTCAAATGCGTAACTGCAAATGCGTAACTGCAAATGCGTAACTGCAAATGCGTAACTGCAAATGCGTAACTGCAAATGCGTAACTGCAAATGCGTAACTTCAAATGCGTAACTGCAAATGCGTAACTTCAAATGCGTAACTGCAAATGCGTAACTGCAAATGCGTAACTGCAAATGCGTAACTGCAAATGCGTAACTGCAAATGCGTAACTGCAAATGCGTAACTGCAAATGCGTAACTGCAAATGCGTAACTGCAAATGCGTAACTGCAAATGCGTAACTGCAAATGCGTAACTGCAAATGCGTAACTGCAAATGCGTAACTGCAAATGCGTAACTTCAAATGCGTAACTGCAAATGCGTAACTGCAAATGCGTAACTGCAAATGCGTAACTGCAAATGCGTAACTGCAAATGCGTAACTGCAAATGCGTAACTTCAAATGCGTAACTTCAAATGCGTAACTGCAAATGCGTAACTGCAAATGCGTAACTGCAAATGCGTAACTGCAAATGCGTAACTGCAAATGCGTAACTGCAAATGCGTAACTGCAAGTGCTTAACTGCAAATGCATAACTGCAAATGCATAACTGCAAATGCGTAACTGCAAATGCGTAACTGCAAATGCGTAACTGCAAATGCGTAACTGCAAATGCGTAACTGCAAATGCGTAACTGCAAAAGCGTAACTGAAATGCGTAACTGAAATGCGTAACTGCAAATGCGTTACTACACAATTTCAAACGCGCAATTTTGAGTAAGAAAGAGCAAGAATAAGATACGTTGACTATAATGCGTAATTAACCAGAAATAACTAAACTTGTAAAGACCAGTGAATGGTATAAAGACATCTGTTTAACATGAGCATATTGCTGTTGCATAGCTGATTAGTAGTCATTTACGTATTTTGTCCCATTACTGCTAGGTTTTGTTTAGAACGCTTATACGAGTGAATGACACAACCGCTGAGCTGAGCAAAGTTTCGAGAACGTGATTCAAGCTGCAGTGTCAGCAAGTACTACTGTGTTAGACTACGGAAAAGATCGACTCGAGCTTTTCTAGGTGACTGCAACAGTCTCCATACTACTATAGATTTTATAGTCGTGAATGCAATGTCACTTGTCTGAATTGCAACTCATTAGTCTTAAAAATGCAAGTTTATCATATTCGATTAGTGAGAGTGTGAAAATAAGTTATATTTTTTTCAAGGCCTACAGTAATTAAATTCCTAAAATTTATTTACCAAACTGAGGATTATCGGGTCGTTTTAGAGCAAGTTTTCCCCATAAATGAGCAACAAGGTTTTGAAATATGCAAACCCGTCTAGAGAAGAGCAAATTTGATTTCTGCAGTGAAATTAAATTTGTTCGACATTTGCCAAGTCAAACAAGTAAATCCAGCGGTTCGACTTATTATTAAAGAAAGACCAATTTAAAGCCTATCATTTACAAAAAGGGTGATTTTTTGAACATGCCAGGAAACAATTTGCTAAATTTTAAAAGGTTCAGCTAGGATGAACAATCAAAAATGAATCGGTTTGCATCGAGCTCGAAAATAAGAGTTAAAACCACTTACAAATTTATGTCTGCAGCACTTCCCAAGACGTCGATTAATTTCCACTGTCGTTCGTCACGCTCAGCAATATTGTTACCAATTCAACTTACGAAAGGCTTACGGCAGATTGTTTTGCAACACGAGCGGAACTATATAAGCGCAAAATGCGTTGACAGTTGATATCACTTTAAAATGCTAATATTTTACAACACCGCAGAGTGCGTAAAAGTTTACAACATAACCGCAAAGTGCGTAAAAGCTTACATCACCACAAAATGCGCAACGGTTAACAACATCCCTGCAAAATGCTTACCGGTAGCAGTACACGCAATGAAGCATTTTATAAGAATGGCTACTAGGCAGTGCGAACTGCGATGAGTTTTACATGCTGTCGCTTGCACGCAAGTCTAACACCGACTACAGGCAACTGACGTCAGCAAGTCGAAGGGTTCTTCAGCCCAAATGGAACTTCGGATCAAGTACTTTGTTTATCTCATTTTACGGTTTTGAGCCAAGTTTCACACCAGACCACGAAATGATAAGAATCAATTACTGGTGTGCCAGCATTTGGAGTACGCGGTGCAACGTTTTCTTGCTCTCTCAACAGAACCCATTATTACACAAAAAGAATATAATTTCAATATAGTCATCCTGACGAAATATTTCATCAAGTACCAAAGTTTTGTAGTAAGTGACAATGTATCGGTAAAGCAGAGCATTCCAAGCTAACCAAAATGAAAAACAAACAGATTCATAGAATCATTCACTCAAACTTGACATTCATTCGGTTAATATACGTCATATATTAATGATCGACAATATCAAAAATTAAAACATTGGAAATTAGAATTCCAGATAACCGTGAAGTCAAAATGCAACCTCATTTATGAATTAGTAGGTTTAATGAACTTTAAGCCAACAAAAAATAAAGAAAATTAAAGAAAAATTAAAAAAATTAATTCTTTTGTGTACAGCCTGCAAATTGCTCAAGACTTATTCTGGAATATACATATTAATCAAATTTTAAATATAGCACCAGAAATAGAAGAACCTTTTCATAAATAAACAACATTTGGGGAAATAGACAAAAAAATTCAATTCCTCTTCATGATCTTCACAATAATCCAAGCTCATGCAGGGCACACGAACATTTCCTCATTCAAAGCGACAACTATCACTCGATCAAGTCAAGTCATCGGATTGATTGCCAAAGATGAAGAATCTTTCTACTCGTCTGTCGACCCTCCATACAAAACTGATGAATCAGGGACTTTAAGTGCACAAACAAGTGTTACACTTGAAAAAAATTCGAACACGTTTCAGCAGATGTTTGGATTTCTCGCGTTCAAATTGAGATGCGTAAGAATAAAAGTTTGATGTACATGAATGCAACGTTATAAGTATGTCTTTTCAAAAGATACCGGATTTAATCGTCACATTAGGAAGTTGTTTGACAGGCTTAATGAGTGAAGTTCTCTAAAATACGTACAAGATAATTGGTGCAAATGCTATGCAATAAAAAACACTATATGTTTAGAAGCATTTGAGTAACGTAAATTCTTAAAATCGAAATATTCTGCCGCATGGTCATGCCATTTAGTATGAAGACTGCATGGCCGGATATAGCTAATACTGAATACCTACCAGATAAACCGGTGGTTTCCTAATACATGACTACGGAGACCGCGCTTTTTTGTTCCTTTCCGAGCCTTGTAGGAATATTCTGCACTCTGGAACCGCCTCTGCTTCCAGTTCCCTGAAGTGCCCTCGAGACCATCAGTGCTTTACGGTGCGTCCCAACTGCCCCATGCTCTCCAGTGTCCAGAGCGTGTCGGTGTCCCCCATGGCGTCCAGTTCCAATGTGCTACATCATCTGTCCTATACCGTGCCCATCAATGTATTCCAATATCTGCAGTGAGCTTCCATTCCAGGAGGTTACAGGCGTGTTATGAATAATTTACTAGTTTAGGCATCCAAGTTCTTAACTAGAAAATAAAGTTAAAACTGTTTAAATGTCATCTGGAAAATTGTTTTTAAGGTTATTGAAGTTATTAGTAGTGAACTACGAATTTCTTATACTTCATCATTCTCATTTAACCCAAGAGTTCCTGAACTGCTGCCTGATTACATCGCCGCCTGGACTGACGTCGCTAAACTAAGGGTTTTTGAAATTTAAAATTAAGAATTGTACTGAAATTTAAAATGATTGTTTATTATTCAAAGATAACTATGTTTGTCTGACAATGAGGTTAAGACAGAGTGGCTAGGTGCTAACGCATGAATTGAAAATAAAGGTATTGTTTTATTGTACGTATAATCGGAAAAAAATTCAACTCAAATATTTCCTAACCAATAGTTGAACGAATTCATCACTAAAAAATACCACCTGCATTCCGAATGCAACTACAATGCTAGAATAATATGTCAAGTGCGAGCCTTGCGTCACAAAACACAACTTGTTTTAGAACACGACCATGAGTAGCGAATCATTTAGAAATGCCGCAGCTAGGAGCGGCACTAGCAAACAATGGCTAAGAAAACACAACAAACGCAAAACACTCACAATATAAACATAAAAAACGCACTGCAATACAAGAAATTATGCTAAAAACCCTGACCCCCCAAAAAATTTAGTATTCTTCCGATATTTCAGATATTTTTCGCTTTTCAAGAATTTTCAATAATGTTCTCAATGCCAACGCTATGACAAGCAGGGAGCGTACGCACCTGCTGCATGTAGTCCCTGCTGAGGTGGACTCTGGAGCCGGCGATGCTAGGCAGGGCTGTGGACGGCGTGCTGGCGACACTCGAGTCATAGTTGACCTGCTCAGGAAACATCAGAATCTGGTGAATCCCTTAAATACATTTAAAACTTCATCGTTTGAATTTGTTTCCTCACATTTCCTATGCTCTCTATGTTTTCGATTGAAACTTTACCGTCTTAATTATTATGCTCATGTATTCTAAGCTGCTAATGTTAGCTTCAATATTCAGAATTAAGAATCAAAAAATCAAGTGTCGTATCATATTAAATATGATTTGAACATTTAATATCATCACATCATTAATACAACCATCGTTACCAGGCCGCCACTGGCATCAGGTAAAGCATGAGGAAGCAACTGCCACCCAGCAGTCAACTCCAAACAACACATTTGGGTGGAAGTTTGTCGAGAGATATAATATTCAAGGGCTTTTTTTTAAATTGCCACCTATTTTTGCCGCAACGCCTTAATTCCATGTATTCATTCAATGATCGTTTTATATTACTGTACATCGCAGTCTAGAGTGAGACTTTTCCTTAGGCAAAAAACGTGCAACTAAAGAGTAGACTGACAACAGCGGATGCTGTTTGAAAGAGATAATCCCGTTTCGATAAATGAGGACTCGCATCTCTGTGAAACAGGCGATGCAAGAACATTTATTCAAAATTTTTTAGCTTCCTCGTATTTCAGAATTAAATTTAGGTCCAATCAAATACAGTCCTCACTTTTAACATATGACATTTATATAGTAAAAGCAGGCGAAAAAGGATTTTGCGGCTGATTTGAAAAGAACTAAACGTGTCACCAAAAAACGAAATTAGTCCTTCTTAGAATGAGATTTTCGAAGCGTTGTCTCACAAAAAAAAAAAAACAGCCCGGATTGAAATTCATGCAAAAATTGAAATTTATTTACAAAAAAAGAAAACCGTGGCTAATAAAATTGGTGAATTTATTCAGTTTTGATGCGGGGTGAATTATATGTATTGATATATTAGTTGAACGCTTCCTAGCCCCAACAAAGGCGATCTCAAGAGAGCGAAAATAAGGGACCATTAAGTATAGAGTGTAGAAAACGCGGAATCTATGCGCAAGGTGCATTCCCACACAGAATACCCTGCGCAGAAAAATACCAAATTATGCAAAAAGCTGAGAAGGAACAAAGAAGAGGTAGTAAAAAATTATTTAAACTGAAAGAAGGAAAGAGGGCGCAAAAGATAGAAATCCCTAAGACCTATCTATGGCTGAGGTTATCTGTTATCTCCCTTCTAAGCACCAGTCTCTATAGCATAGGGTAATAACCCTAATTAACCTTAACCTATTGCCTATCTTATGCCCCCAGAAGCTAGTGTTGGGCTTAAGAGGTTGATCTAGCCCAGGTGGTAACAAAAAAATTTTAACGCGAAATTAGTCTAAAAAAGCGTTCCCGCTCACTTTTCCAGCATGCGTACAGAAATAACATACAAGTATTTAATTGAAAATTTAAAGCTCGTAAGTACGTAATTCAACGTACATAACAAGCCTTAAATCACAGTTCAAAAATAACGTACCTGCAACATGTTTAAATGTAGAATCATGTTTTAACAATTTAAATCTCAAGTCAGACAGACTTCTAAGCATTAATAATAACCCTTCATTGTCTTCTAAAACAACGTTCAGTTAGGGAAACTATTTACCCTCTTGAACTATAGTCGTAAATCTTACACTTACACCTTATGATGAAAACTCACGAAAAAACTCATTTCTAAGACATATTTGCTTGATACAACTGTAGAATTTGGTTGTCCATTCAAGCTCTAAGTTACAAATGTCGTGACATTCCAGATGAACCTGAATGTCAGCGGTCACGTTGGTCAAGATATCTACATCTTCCGTTCACAAGGGAACTGCAACCATAAAAAAGGTATTCGTTTCGTAAGAATTACCGCTTTGAGTCTCTGAGTAGCAACACGAGCTCGTAATATTATTTACTTCAGATTTTTTGCACGTCTCGAGTGGCGTTGTGAGGAAGGTTCTCGCAAAATCTTCCATCGCACGCACAAAGTCTTAAACAATTAAAGCTAGATGAGCGACGTGCGAAATCTAAGCTTTTCCACATGCAGCTCTCGTGATATACAAGAGGTCTCTCACGCACCAACTGTTACTTTGAAAAAGTAACGCTGTCTATCTGCGGCCAATGATGCTGGTTGAACAAACGTGAGAAACCGCGGAAAAAATTATTTCAAACAATATCTAACACAGCTAGTTCATGTAACGAAAACAGTATAACTTCTGAATCATAAAAGAAACTTGTGAGAGCAAAACGTTTGAAGAAAGGGGAACCTCACCCTACCATATAATCAAGTTTTTACAGAGTAGTTGACACAGAAATGAAGAAGAAGCTGTGAAATTATCCAACGAGGTCGACTCATCATTTAAGAGCAGTGCTTCGAGTTTTGAGGGCAGGTATACAAGATACGTTCTACGTTATTTGAATGTTTAAGTTTGCGTAAAGCTGGTTAGCAATAAATGAGAATATGTTTACGAAATAAGATTAACGAGAGTTCTAGCAACGAAGTGCAAGATCAAGTATTCAACTGCTATGCAAAAGAACGCATGCATAATACAGCATACTTCACGTGTAGAAATGCATGCATCAAGGTATTTAGCCATATCACCTCGTACTCAATTAAAACACTTGTGCTAGTGTGTTCTACACAAGAGAGGCTTTGAATGAACGCCATGTATTGCACAGCAACTCATTACACCAGCAACAGGAGGGCAAATAGATTCAGCAGCCCGCGGTTATGTTTGTTATTTGCTTGAGCACTTTTGCAACGAAGGGCTTGTCTACGTAGGTTCTTTGTAGAAGGGTCAATAATAGTAGTGAGTGGACGAAAAATACGAACAAAGTGAAGAGATGGATTAGATTAGATGTTAGTTTAAGCCTCCCTAAACGCAAAAAAAGCGTTCCTAAGAGATAAAGGAGGAAGGTACCATTTAGCATAAAGATAAGGGAACGTGGAATCTATGCAGAAGAGCCATAGAAACAATAAGGTAAGAAAGGAGATTGTTTAACAAAATCAAAGTTTATTAGTTTATTAGTTAGTTTAAGCCTCCCTATCCTCAACAATGAGATGTAAAGAGAGGAAGGAAGAAGGCACCATTTAGTATGGAGTTAAAGGGAACGTGGAATCTATGCAGAAAGGGCACAGAAACAGAAAGCTAAGAAAGAAGTTCATGAAACAAGAAAAAGTTGAAGAAGAAAGTGGTAGGCGGTGAAAAACAGGACAGCAGTGAACCGAAAAAAAGATGGTCCGTAACACAACAAAACCTATTCTATTTTAACAAAAGAAAGCCTACCTAACCTTTAGCTCGGGCCCTCACATTGTCCCCCTGGGAGCGCTAGTTCCCATAGATACAATAATTGAATCCCCCTGAGGGGGAACAAAATCAAAGAAAGTAGTAGGTTCTGAAAAACATGACAGCATTGAACCGAGAAAAAGATAGTCCTAAACATAAGAAATTTTTTTTATTTCAACAAGAAGAAGGCCTACATAACTCTCTGCTCGGGTCCTTACACATTTTCCTCCATGGAGTACTAATTCCCATAGATACAACAGTTGTATCCCTCTGAGAGGTCTGAAGCAAAAATTTAGAAATAAAAATCATAGAACGTGTCTTAAAGACATGCAATGAGAGAAAAATTTAAAAATGTAATAGATCGGATACAATTCGAATGTACTTATATTTTATAGCATAATCATTTAAGCCTCTTCTGACCGTTAACAAAGAACTTTCAGTAGAAATAAGGCAGTAATTAAGAGAGAGAATATGAGAAGAAGATGACGATATTTCAACCGGTCAAGGCTATTTGTCAGGAAGTCGCCGCATGTTTCGAAGCAAGCATTTATCGGGATTTGTACTACAGCAACGAGTAAACACCGTTTTTTTGGAAAAACGAAAACGTAGATTATAAGGCCAAGAAAGTACAGTACAGCTAAGGCATTTAAACTCGGTTCAGAATCTGAGTGCCTTGAAGAGACGCTTCGCAACTGGCTGAACCAAGCCCTTCTGCAGCAGGAAGTAATTTGTTTACAATCTGTAGTAGAATTCATTATAGCCTCGCTGAAGCACTCACCACTACAAGGAGTTCCCAAGGGGAAGGTACCACTTAGTGTGGAATTAAGGGAATGGGGAATGTGTACCCAAGGTATGCCCCCACACCCTCCTCATAGAAACAGCAGGGTAGAAAGAAGTTTATGAAACAAGATGGAAGTTGAAGAAGAGAGTAATACATAGGTGATGGAAAAGGACAGCAGTTCTATTTCCTTTCATATTTTATCACAGAAAAAATGAACCGATAATAAGAAATGATCCGTAACAAAACAAAAAACATGTTCGATTGCAAAAAAGGAAGGCCTATCAAACCTTTAGCTAAAGACCTTATAACTTCCCCTTGGCAGCGCTAAAATCCCAGAAGTACAATAGATGTTTCCTCCTTAGGGACTATCAGCAACGGGAAGTGATTTGCTTTTCATCTGCAACAGGATGTGGGTTGTTTACTATCTGCAGCAGAAAATAGCTTGTTTACTACACTGCAGCAGGAAAAATTTGTTTACTCTACTGCAGCAGGCAGCAACAACCACTCTGTTCGCTTAAAGCAGCAAGCATTGCGATTTAGGACAGGGTGAAGTGCATTTTTTCGGAAAATTTTTTATTATATTAACTAGTGTAAGACTCCTTTATTCATCATTATATCGTCTGGTTCAAGACTTCTTTTCCATTGTATCATCTTGTTTAAATATTCAAAGCCAGACAAAGGCGATCTCATGAGAACAAAGATAAGGGAGCTTTTAGTATGGACTGTAGAAAATGAGGAATCTATGCACAGGGTGTATTCCCTAACAAGATGCCTTGCGCATAGAATCATTAAGAAAATGATGAGGAATCTATGCACAGGGTGAATTCCCTAATAAGATGCCTTGCGCATAGAATCATTAAGAAAAGGAGGAAAAAGAGAAAGAATTGGAAGAAAAGATAAAGGCGAGAAAGTGAAGAAGGTATGAAATCTGAAATAAGTATGGAGAGCACGGAAGATAGAACCCCCTTGCAGCACCAATCTCTTTATCATAGAATAGGCAAACCTAACTAACTTGCACCTATTGCCTATCCTATCCTATTGGGTCAATTTTTAATTTTAAAGACAAACTTCCTGAATGTCTCCGCTCCTGCCTTGTTTATAAATACAGTTGTGCACAATGTGCATCTGCATATGTGGGCTCAACGAGCCGCACATTGCGTGTAAGGCGGTCGGAACATGCAGGAATTAGTCATAGAACAAGTGAACGCCTTTGCCATTCTTCCCATTCCTCAATTAGGTCTCACACAGAGTTTCAATGCAATTCACCAATTTCTGAATCAGACTTTTCCATATTAGGTTATTCCAGTAACTCAGTTAAACTTAGAATTTTAGAGTCCCTCTACATCCACAAATTAAAGCCTCAGCTTAATGACATGCAGAGCGCTCACCTTCTTCACATAGATAGTTAGAACCTTTACCCATCCTCCCGTCACTTTCTTCCATTCTTATATGCCACTGTGGAGATACCAACAGTTTCTCTAACATAGGTTTTCAATATTTTCATTTCAGATTGTTTTAGCCAATGATGGATCTATGTTATTAATGTTTTCACGATTGTCATTTCAGATTGTTTAGCTGAAGATGGGTCTAGGCCCGAAACGTTCTAATTTTGACATACAGTTTTTTAAAAATGATATGTCGCCTGGTTTTTGCCCTTTCGTTCTTGTTAGAATGAATCAAAATGTTATGATATTCAGAGATACTGAGAATTAAGTTCGTGTTATGAAAATCCCCTGAGTGACCAAAGGAGCATCACCCGGCAGTTGACGGGTTAAGTAACGCAGGCCTTCACAGAATGAGAGTGGAGAAGTATGCCGATGCCAGTGTGCGCGCAGAGCACGCCTGACGTTAAACATTATATGCTACGTGCAATGGAAGTGTTGTTTGATCCGCAGCTAAATGGCGTGGTAAAATTTTGCAGTTATGTACAATTAACGTAAAAAGCATTCAATGAATACATTTAATTAATCACGATTCATCGGTATCATTAATCATGATTCATCGGTATCATTAATCATGATTCATAGATTTAATTGATAATGATTCATCGGTATCATTAATCATGATTCATCGGTATCATTAATCATGATTCATAGATATCATTAATCATGATTCATAGATATTATTCATGATGCATAGATATAGTTATTCAAGATGCATAGATATAGTTATTCAAGATGCATAGATTTAGTTATTCAAGATGCATAGATTTAGTTATTCAAGATGCATAGATTTAGTTATTCATGATGCATAGATTTAGTTATTCATGATGCATAGATATAGTTATTCATGATGCATAGATATAGTTATTCATGATGCATAGATATAGTTATTCATGATGCATAGATATAGTTATTCATGATGCATAGATATAGTTATTCATGATGCATAGATATAATTATCCATGATGCATAGATATAATTATCCATGATGCATAGATATAATTATCCATGATACATAGATATAATTATTCATGATTCATAGATTTAATTAATCATGATTCATAGATATAATTAATCATGATTCATAGATATAATTAATCATGATTCATAGATATAATTATTCATATTTCAGCGATATAATTGATCGTGATTCATCGATATAATTAATCATGATTTATAGATATAATTAATCATGATTCATAGATATAATTATTCATGTTTCATCGATATAATTAATCATGATTCATAGATATAATTATTCATGTTTCATCGATATAATTGATCATGATTCATAGATATAATTATTCATGTTTCATCGATATAATTGATCATGATTCATAGATATAATTATTCATGTTTCATCGATATAATTAATCATGATTCATAGATATAATTATTCAGGTTTCATCAATATAATTAATCATGATTCACCGATATAATTTATCATGATTCATAGATATAATTATTCATGGTTCATACATATAATTAATCATGATCAATAGATATGATTGATCATGATTTCGGTTGAAAATAATGAACGAACTGTAGGAATAAAAAGAGTAATAATTAACCATTAAAAGAAACAGCAACTAAGCTTACCAGAAACGCAATGCACTCGTGACACTCAGATACTCTGAACGATCGCGTACGAAAACATCTTTTACTTGGAGAGGAAACTTCGAAAACTATTTTCTGAAATAAAGAACCAAATGACGGACTTCGATTTTAATCCACTTATAAAAATTAAACCCCGTACATACATTTAATTTGAACCCCGCACATATAAAATTAACACAATTTTGATACAAACCGGCAAGACAGCAAGCCGAGTGGGATCCGGAAGCCCACGCACATGTAAAATTAACACATTTAGTTATGATACAAACCGGCAAGACAGCAAGCCGAGTGAGATCCTGGAGCGGAAGTTGCCAATGCGGAATGTGCGATCGCGGTCCGCGTTGCGCCGTCGGAGACACCGAGAGTGAGGGCAGAGGAGCGACAGGTTCACGGCCCCCATAGTACAGCCCAGATCTAAATTCCATCAGCTCGCCTTCTGTCCCCTCATGGCAAATATTTGCATCTTTTGACGCACGAGTTGCTTCAGGAGGCGACAAATGCGGCAAAAATCCGTTTTCACGAGGTAAATTTTCTTCGATGGAAAATTTTCTACGTTTATTGTCGTTCACTATGAGATCAGATACGCATGACACATCACTCACCCTACTCTCATTACCAGACGAAACGATTTTGTCTTCATTTCTAGGGTCGGAATATTCAAGCATGCAGTAGCTCAGCATGTCGGGCGGAGAATCATAGTTCAATCTTTCGGGCGACCTTTCAAGAGGATGGACAGCTTTTCTGTTAAACCTGAGGCAACGATGAAGATTCCTCACCGAATTTCTTTTGCCAAGATTTTTATCCCATAACTGCTTTCCTCGAAACAATAGCGACTGAGTTCGGTCGTCTTCAGCGCTTGTTGGTTCAGAGTTAGAGGTAAAATCGTGTGGCACGTCACCGTTCCGTAAATTATTTGTGTGACACTCGTCCATGATGGTAAATAATAAATGAATCGTACTTCTGTAATGGTTCCAATATAAATCAGCTGAGAGCGGTCAACATTAAGTTGGATGAATTATTTGAAAGACCATCAGAAGAGGTTCAGTAATTCACACACCGACCCTTATCTGTGATCGATTAACCAAGAAAATTTCAAGCAAACAAAAAGCTTTCTCTTGCAGCAAATCATTTCTGAAAAGGAAATATATACAAACTTTGAAATCGTCATAAAGCAAAATGGACATACGAGAAACTAGACAAAATTAACGTGAAAACGACCAGACGTCCAAACAAAATACAACCAAAGACCACAGCATGCAAGTAGCGAGCTTACGATAGCCATTGAAGAGAATATTACTTGTCACAGGATCACATTTTGACTAATCTTCTCGCCAGGACAGGCAATTTCAACCCAAAGAAAGGTTGGAAGACAATAAATGCCTTTCCATCACTCATTAGTTCTCTTCATTACCAGCAGATGCTTGGAAAATTTGCTGGATCAATTCTAGCACCACTGAACGTAACTGAAAGATGAGGATTCGGGTAAATGATTTACTGGTCCATTTATTCAGCCGGACGGATCATTTGGGGTGGTCCAGTTTAACACTTTGACCGCAATTTGTTACACTGAAGTTCAATATTCAACTTACATTTAAAGTAAATTGTAGTAAACAATCTTGAAAATTGTCAACATTAACTGGATCGTGCCTTCATTTAGCTTCAATTAAGTATTTATGAAAACTGAGTTTGTGACTACTGGTCGGTCAGCAGCACCATGAAAATACCCAACGTGGCCACCAGTGACGCACGTCGCGGTCAAAGTGTTAAAGAGAGCCCACCTCAATTTGGTGAATGTGCAAGCCCATTTTATCGGAATAGCTGCAAAATTAGACCACGCAACTTAGCACTCCTGGATGGGTGGTCGGTATAATGAACTCTACCTAATGATTATGAGACGAAAACAATTAAAATAATTAGAAAGTAACTGAGTTCAATACTGCCCTCAAAGAGAAATAAAGCGTTTGCGTATAAAACGGAGATTTTTGAAGAAAGTTGAAGAAAAGGCAGAAAATACTTTCCCTTACAGCATGCTCACGTACAGCAAAAGGCCATTCTTCCCCATACATCACGCTCACATCACGGTACTATCTCAATTCACCACACACACACACAGTGGACTCAATTAATTAACCCGCAGGACAACCTAGACACGTGACAACTTAAATGACACTCCCAGCAGCCGCGAACAACGGCACGGATTCCAGGGCACCGAACCATGCCCATCATTCGTGATGCCATTCCTGGGTGTCACTCCATGGATCAGGAGGCCTGGCAAATCCCGGCGTAATGGCGCAGGTTCACGCGACCTGCTACGCTGATGGCCAATGGCCTCTTGCCACGGCTGTGGTGTTGGGATTGAGGCCACTGGGGTAATAAGAGTCCTATCGACGCTGTGGGTGCTCAGCGGTAAGACTTCCTTCTGCAGACGATGAATGGTCGCGAAGGGAAGGGTACCCCATGAAAAAAAGGAAACTGTATCCAAAAATTTGATATGTACATAGAATGAGGGACACCATTTGACACCTTACTCAGAGGTTAAACTTCCTTCTGCAGACGATGAATGGTCGCGAATGGAAGGGTACCCAATGAGATTAGATTAGATTATAAGTTAGTTTAAGCCTCCCTAACCGCTGCAAAAATAGAGCGTATCGAAGAGAGGAAGGAGGAAGGCACCATTTAGATGGAGATAAGAAATTGAGGAATCTATGCAGAAAGGGCATAGAAACAGTAAGATGGGAAAGAAGTTCATGAAATAAGATAAAAGTTGAAGAAGAAAGTCAGAGGTGCTGAAAAACAGGACAGTAGTGAACCGAAAAAAGTTGGTCCTTAACATAACAAAAAACATTTTATTTCAACAAATAGAAGGTCTACCTAACTCTCAGCTCGGGCCCTCACGTACCCAATGAGAAAAGGAAACTGTTTCCAAACACTTGATTCATGAAATGAGTGGCACCATTTGGGGCAATATTATCATCCAGCATCAGGGCATGGATGACGTATCGTGAACTGAACTGTCATCGTTTCGCCGTTTATCGGGTGTGATATGAAAAGGAGGCGCATCAAGTAAATACAAGAAATTCGTCACAACAGAATTATTTGGAAGCATAAGATGCACCGCATATACGGACTGTAAAAATGTTCTACTACAGGCAACATTACTAAAGCCAATTTGATACATGCCAAAAAACGTTACGGTTTTCACAACGCAGGTCAACGCGCACTGTTTTTTCTCGGAAATGTATACGAACTAGGTACAAAGCTACGCCTTGTGATAGCTGCGACGAAAAAATAGGGATGGTATCGATCATTTAGAACTTGATTTTCACAAAGATTAGCCAGCCATGAAAAAACACCGAAACAAAAACTTTGTGTGACGAGCATATATAAACATTTTTAATTCTTTGACATACTACATGTTTCGCGTTTTTAATTATTAATAAATTTAAACCCAGTGCGCATACTAAATTTTGATAAGCACCTGAAATTAATCAAATCAATTAGAAGACTGTCAAACCTAGTTTGCGAAAACATCTCAAGGAACACAGCTTCCAAAAGATTAGATCATAAGTTAGTTTAAGGAAAACCTCCCTAACCGCAACAAAAAAAGAGCGTATCGAAGAGAGGAAGGAGGAAGGCACCATTTAGGGTGGAGATGAGAGAATGGAGAATCTACGCAGAAAGGTCATAGAAACAGTAAGATGAGAAAGAAGTTCATGAAACAAGATCAAAGTTGAAGAAGAAAGTAGTAGGTGCTGAAAAAACAGGACAGCAGTGAACCGAAAAAAGATGGTCGGTAACAAAACAAAAACCTATTCTATTTTGACAAAAAAGAAAGCCTACCTAACCTTCAGCTCGGGCCCTCACATTGTCCCCCTGGGATCGCTAATTCCCATAGATACAATACTTGTATCCCCCTGAGGGGACACAGCTTCCAAAAACAAAACCATCACTTTTACACCAGCGCAAGAGCACCAGTTCACTGAACTCAAACATACGATGATGCTACGCAAACACGGGCAAAGAGGCGCAAATAAAATGAACCCGATAGGAACACCATCATGACAGCACAACTTGGCAGAGCGCTGGCATCTCACCGACCTCATGTACGCGTCTTAACCAGAAGCTTCCTAGGAGCCTAATATGGGATCTGAATACTTTACGAAGAAGAGGAAGGCACCCTGAGTCGAACTTTTGTTCGGACCTAAAGCGGTATATGTTAGAACGCGTTGGTGTACAAGCTAAGCTCAAGTCACGCGTATAACACTGAAACTTCTGTACACCTGCACTTCTTGCTCGCAGTGTGCTAAATGAAGAGCTCAATTCTAGTTATTTGCTCGTCGGAGATGCAGGAAAATTCATGCACGTGATTTTCAGTTAAGTTTTCCTGCTAAGATAGCTTACAACGCCGGCTGTTTCTTAACAAAAGATCCCGCGAGGTAAGACATGCCGTGGATAATGATTTCTCAAGTATGGAAGATGAATTCATGTTACACGCAATGTCGCGGAAGACGAATTAGACACGTACAGTTAATTATGTTAAATTTTCGTGATGTTATTTGCAAGCTTTGATTCAGATATGTAAATCTTTGAATATTTCTTAGGTTATATAAGCGATGCCACGACTTGCCTCAACAATAAGTGACTTTGTATCGAGGATAAAAAGCAAAATGTCTTACAAAAAGCTATCTCTTACTAGCACAGTTTGTTCACTTACAAAAAGATATTACGTAATAAGCCTGGTGATTACTCCTCGAGATTGCCAGAAGAGACAACAAAGACGAAGACAAAGAACTCCACCACGCATTGACTAGCCAGCAACAAGTGACAACAAAAAATTAGCCACATATTCGTGAAAATACCAATTACTATAGCTTCGTAACAAAGGCGCGTTTCTTTCTCAGGAGAGAATAAAAAACGTTATACAAATCATGGTCATCACTTATACTAGTAGACATCCTTCACGATGGTAAAGCGACCGAAGAGAGGGTATATAATACGAGGGAAATTTTAAAAAGTTATACAACGTGTGGCACATTTGACTTCATTCTCAAACGCCACCATAAGATAATTAGCACAAATAAAACATGAATCTTTCATTTTGAGGCGCGAATCTGTGACAACTGAAGAACCAGAAGCAAAAAGGACTTTAAGAAAAGATGTTAATTTAAAACCCTGGGTAAATCTCCGACCTCGCAGATCAAGTTGCACATGAGCGACTTTCTAGACATGCACACAGCATCAAGTCACGACGGACGGAGTCCAACAGCAGCTCTGTGAGTGGAGTTCCCATTGATCACGATGTTGCATAACATCCGAGTACAGGCAGGATGTTCACGGCCGCAAGAGTGGTTGCATTTCGAGTGTCGGTTGCTTATCGCTGCATCAGGAGTTCTCACATCGTTTGCTTCATCTGAGGCGCATTTAGAGTTGATCTTTTGAACGCTCGTTGCTCTTGCCTTGAGTGCGGTTGAGTATTACATGCTTAGTGAGTTTTAGTGAAAAATTAATATTACACGGTATCCTACTAATGAAAACTAACGTATGCATAACTCAGCAGAACTGCAAGACGTCGTTGCGTACCCTACATTTCTGGAGCATAAAATAGAGTATAGGTGCAGACGCACAGCCTAAAGCACCTTGAATTGGTGCGCATTGTGCAAGCGACCTTCAACCAAGTTAAATGTTTCTTTCAAAGCTTCATAACTCTCGACAGCGAGGGAGCTTCGCACACAACGAGCCCTGTGCTCCTGCATTGGTGCTTGCTTTTCCAGCTGCTGTTTGAGGCAGGTTTGATCGTGCTGCGCATGATCACAGCATGTTTGCAAAACGCACGGAGACTAAGTATTCGAAGATAGGCAGCAGATAAATCAGTTTGCGAAGCACTGCGGAAGGAAATGCAGCAACCACTGAGCAGCTTACGCAATGAAAGGTAAAGACGAAAAAAAATCTCAGGGTAAAAATTAATTTCAAATACATTCCATCAGCAATATGAAGTGCTGTGGAATGAAATGCTGCAACCACTGCGCAGTTAACGCACTGAAAGGAAAAAAGAAAAAATCTCGACGTAGAAATCAAGTTTAAAAACAGGATCAGCAATGCTTCAGGAATATTTAAACTTCAGTTAAAATTAATTTCATCCGTCAGTAGGCATGCCAACTTATAGCATGGATTGCACAAGAATTGCAGCATAACATGACATGCTTACAATTTACATTACAAAGATTCATTTCCAATGTCAAACGTATCAATTCCAAGTAGCGGTCATGTTTTCAAGAAAATTTAAAATACCATTTGGCGCTACAGGAATAAGAATATATTTCTTCGCCGGAAATATCTAGATTTTTGCATACGAGTAGTCGTCATAAAGATACTATTTTTTTTCTTGAGCGTGCGCGCACTTAGTAAATTACACTTCTGGGAACTTTGAAATGCGCAAAATATGCAAAACAATGCTTCTTGGTGTCTCATTTCCTCTTCTTAGTGCCGATGACGGTGCTCAAACAATGAACAAAGAATACAAATCAACAACCGAAACAAAGCGTAGTTGTTGCTTGATAAAAAATGCCACGTAACAGTTAAAGAGGCTATCATAAAAGACAGTTAAAAAAGCAATCTCGTACAAAGCCTCAGTAAGCTCCTATCATAAATTCTTAATCGCAAAGTATAACGAGTAGATTTAAATGAATACGTGTATCGATATTTTTAAGAAACGCCTAAAAAAATTGCTGACATTAATGAACACGAAGAGCACACCTCACAAATTAATTGGAGCAGTGGAAAACATCGGATTATCGAAAAAATATATTCAAAATGCGCAAGAAAAAGTGCATTCCTAGCATCAAGAGAGAAAAATGTTGCATACCTATTCACAAAAACAACAAAGTAATGAGCTCACAGTTGCCGAATAGGTAACATCGTCTCGTCAAATTTTATGTTTCCAGTACAAGCCACCTAAAAATCTTGAGAACGAATCCACCCGGGGCATGAGTGAAATTTAAAGAATGCCGCGTATCTGTTAACAAAAACAACAAGGTAATGAATTAACAACTGCTTAATAAATATTATCGTCTGGTCAAATTTTTTGGTTCAGGTACTAGCCACGCAAAAATCTTGGGAATGAATGCATCTGGGGCACAGGTGAAATTTCAAGCCACGCCTCACTGTGTCCAAGAACAACACAGCTACCAAACAAGTAACATGTGTCAACTTTTATCGTTTCAGTACAAGCCACGTATAAATCTTGAGGATGAATTTATCTAGAGCATGAGTGAAATTTAGATAGAGCAGCGTCCAAGAATGACTGTTCCGAGAAGCGACTCGCGCTCAAGGTAGTCAAGGTGAGCACACAATCCTGACCGCCTGTTGCGAGGTGCGTCTCAAGGCTGGTCGATGTCGAGGTTGATACATCTTCATGGCCATAGTCATTTTTTCTCGAGGTTGATTTATGTGGATGCTCACAGAGGATGGTTTATCATTGACTTCAAATAAGAGAAGGTAAACTGACATGTGTGGAATGATGGATGCACTAAATATGCGGAGAGCTATGCAGACCCATAAAAATTATCGTTCGACCAAACTTTTCTCTTATAAATAGTCCGCACACTGAATTCCAGTATCCACGATACTTGGTAAGGGTTTCACCTACCTGCATAATGAAACGCAGTTGATCGAGTTTCATGTTTGTTAGCTTGCTCATTTACTTGGTTGTTTGTTTTTTTTGATTGATTGATTGATTGATTGATTACTCGATTGTTATTTCTGTTCGTATCTACTTGCACCCTGTAAAGTGAATTCTTGGACACAAGATGACTGGAAATTTCGATTGTTCTAATTTAAGTATATTTTTATGAATTGAAATTAATTCGAAAACTATTTCAACACTAAAAGATAAAGGAATCGAACGATGAAAGCCCACGCAAAATTGAGCGCAAAAAAAGCCAACGAAGATCAAAGCAAAGTCCGAACGTTGCTACGTGCCATATATGTGGTCATAATATATTGATGCTGTTGTTCACAAATACTGAGGAACATTCTTACAACAATCCTGAGTAGACCAAGCATTTTTTCCGTGTTTGTTTACGCCTAACGTGTTACAGTGAAAGCTTCCAAACATTTAGTACCAACGTTGCTATCTTTTGAAAAATACATAAGAAATAGAGTTTAATTACTGGCAAAATAGTCCCGCATTATATTCTGCACGTAATCAGAATCGTGAATGAGACTTTCATAACTCCAATCTAGAGTTAAACACGTAAACTTACCAAAAGTACAAATTTAAAAAGTCATAATAGCGACCAAAATCGAAGGTTATTGATGACACGAGTACACTATACACACTGCATAACGATTCACAAAAACTAAGTAATGATCTCACAGTTACCGAATAAGTAACATCGTCTTGTCAAATTTTATGTTTCCGGTACAAGCCACGTAAAAATCTTGAGAACGAATCCACCCGGGGCATGAGTGAGACTGTCGTACAAGCGACAGTCTATCCATACGCTATTGAGGGGAGGAATGAGAAGCACATCGACGAACGAGTAAGAGGCAGAATAGGTTTCCTCAATTTGATTGTGTAAAATTCAAGGTGCAAATTATACTCGAAACAACGCATGCTATAACTTTACTTGTGCTTCAATCTAGCACAGTGAGTGGCTCGAATATTTTCACACTGAAACAATAGTTTAGTGTGCTGCGACATAGTGTGTTCAAACTTATTAGTCCAGAGAGGCAACATTGCGTGAGGTGAATGAAAATATACGAAATCGATGCTTGAGAAACTGACAAACAAAGTAAGGACAGCACGCGAGTTTGGTTGATTGAAGAGACAAGTTCTTCGAGAGATGGAGTTCACGGATAGAGTTTCTTATACTTCAACTGAAGAAATTGTTAGAAAATTAAAACAGGGCATAGTTTACGCTCTTTAGTCCTACAAATCGTAAAGCAATATTTCTCTGCAACTCCCACGCAGGTACTTCGCATACAGTAAAAAATACTTACTAGTTTCAGGCTCCCTAATCCCAACTTAGGTATTCAAAGAGAGTACAAATAAAAAAAACCTTCAGAATGGATTGAGGAAAAACTATACCTACGCACAAAATGTGTTCCTAAGAAAGATCCCGCGCGCATAGAAACGTAAACTGAGAAGGAAGGTTAACAAACAAGACATACGATGAAGACAGCAGTAGGTACTGGAAAACAGCACACAAGTGAGCTGAAAAAGGTGACCCGTGACAAAACAAAAAAAACAATTCTATACCAACAATAAAAATACCTAACTCTCATTTTACCCCTTGGAGTACTAGTTCCTATAGATACAATAGTTGTTTACTTCTGGGTGAAATATTCATTAGGAAAGACATTCTAGCCACCCATTACTGTGAATGAGATTCATAATGATCTCAACCAATACGAGAAGCCAGAAATCGACTGGTTGAAATTTATTGCATAGCGCTCCAGCAGAGAGAAAATGAGTAGAAGTAACTTGAACGGAACAACGCCACCGTCGTTTGTCACTGGGACAAATTCCAACAGCTCTAAAGTGCCTCCATTTAATCAAATCACTTTCTGAAGTTTAACTTGGTGAACTTGACCCTTTTGCTGATCGATTCATTTTAATATATAATGAACGTCCGTGGAAGAGCAAACTGAAAAGTCAATAACACTGTGAATGACTTATACGGTTATACCAGGCTTAGCACGTTAACTGCAGAGGGTTAAACTGAAATTCAAGATTCAACTTCAACAGAACTCGGTTTCAAGATTCAACTTTCGTATGGACAAAAGATTCATTTGCATAAATGTGCTTCACGTGTCTTCCAAAAAGTATAAATAAAAATGCAGTTTACAAATACTTGCAGGAAACACTTTCAGTGACTACCAGCGTGTTACGCTACAGTTAGCGATGTTATCTCACTTTACGCTGAGATCAGACGATTATCAGGGAAAGACTAGTGATTAGATCATATAAGTTTGTTTAAGCCTCCCTAACCATAGCAAGTAATGCGAGACACCATTCAACATAGAGTTCAGGGAACGGGGAATCTATGCACAAGGTATGTTCTCACAATAGCTCCTCCGTGCGTACACACAGCAAGTTGGGAAATGAGTTTATGAGACAAGATTATTGAAGAAAAAAGCAGTTTGTAGGTGCTGGAAAACAGGACAGCAGAGAACCGTCAAAAAAGATTCGTAGTAGAACAAAGAGACTTATTCTAATTCAACAAAAAGAAGCCTGACCTATACCCTAGCTCTGGATCTCACATATACCCTCTGGGAAACGACAGCAAAATGGAGTACTTACATAGTCAATTGAAGAAATAGCTTGGAAAAATTGATTGAAAAATAATGGCGTACCTACACAGTTAACTAAAAAACAACATCAGCCTACATATAAAACTGCTCGATCTCAACACGTACGCGTTGAAACAAGAAGGAAGTGGAGAAGTCTCCGCGCAAAAAATTGCAGTCAAGAATGTTCATCGATTAAAAACTGGGCTCACTCCGCTGAGCGGCCGCAGCAGCGGGTACGCTCGCTATCCGTGGCCCAGATAAGGCAGAATTAAGTGGTAGTGAGACGGCAACAGTACCGCGTAGTGCATGCGCCTTACTTCAAAATTTTTTAAACAATTTTAAACAATTTTAAACAATTTTAAACAATTTTAAACAATTTTAAACAATTTTAAACAATTTTTAAACAATTTTAAACAATTTTAAACAATTTTAAACAATTTTAAACGAATTTTAAACAATTTTAAACAATTTTAAACAATTTTAAACAATTTTAAACAATTTTAAACAATTTTAAACAATTTTAAAACAATTTTAAACAATTTTAAACAATTTTTAAACAATTTTAAACAATTTTAAACAATTTTTAAACAATTTTAAACAATTTTAAACAATTTTAAACAATTTTAAAACAATTTTAAACAATTTTAAACAATTTTAAACAGATTTTAAACAATTTTAAACAATTTTAAAACAATTTTAAACAATTTTAAACAATTTTAAACATTTTTAAACATTTTTAAAACATTTTTAAAACATTTTTAAACATTTTTAAACATTTTTAAACATTTTTAAACATTTTTAAACATTTTTAAACATTTTTAAACATTTTTAAACATTTTTAAACATTTTTAAACATTTTTAAACATTTTTAAACATTTTTAAACATTTTTAAAACATTTTTAAACATTTTTAAACATTTTTTAAAACATTTTTAAACATTTTTAAAACATTTTTAAAACATTTTTAAAACATTTTTAAACATTTTTAAACATTCATTTTTAAAACATTTTTAAACATTTTAAACATTTAAACATTTTTAAACATTTTTAAACATTTTTAAACATTTTTAAACATTTTTAAAACATTTTTAAACATTTTTAAACATTTTTAAACATTTTTAAACATTTTTTAAACATTTTTAAACATTTTTAAACATTTTTAAACATTTTTAAACATTTTTAAACATTTTTAAACATTTTTAAACATTTTTAAACATTTTTAAACATTTTTAAACATTTTTAAACATTTTTAAACATTTTTAAACATTTTAAACATTTTTAAACATTTTAAACATTTTTAAACATTTTCAAACATTTTCAAACATTTTCAAACATTTTCAAACATTTTCAAACATTTTCAAACATTTTCAGAACATTTTCAAACATTTTCAAACATTTTCAAACATTTTCAAACATTTTCAAACATTTTCAAACATTTTCAAACATTTTCAAACATTTTCAAACATTTTCAAACATTTTCAAAACATTTTCAAACATTTTCAAACATTTTCAAACATTTTCAAACATTTTTCAAACATTTTTCAAACATTTTCAAGACATTTTCAAACATCTTCAAACATTTTCAAACATTTCAACATTTTCAAACATTTTCAAACATTTTCAAACATTTTCAAAGCATTTTCAAACATTTTCAAACATTTTCAAACATTTTCAAACATTTTCACAAACATTTTCAAACATTTTCAAACATTTTCAAACATTTTCAAACATTTTCAAACATTTTCAAACATTTTCAAACATTTTCAAACATTTTCAAACATTTTCAAACATTTTCAAAACATTTTCAAACATTTTCAAACATTTTCAAACATTTTCAAACATTTTCAAACATTTTCAAACATTTTCAAACATTTCAACATTTTCAAACAATTTTCAAACAATTTCAAACAATTTCAAACAATTTCAAACAATTTCAAACAATTTCAAACAATTTCAAACAATTTCAAACAATTTCAAACAATTTCAAACAATTTCAAACAATTTCAAACAATTTCAAACAATTTCAAACAATTTCAAACAAGTTTCAAACAATTTCAAACAATTTCAAACAATTTCAAACAATTTCGAAACAATTTCAAACAATTTCAAACAATTTCAAACAATTTCAAACGAATTTCAAACAATTTCAAACAATTTCAAACAATTTCAACAATTTCAAACAATTTCAAACAATTTCAAACAATTTCAAACAATTTCAAACAATTTCAAACAATTTCAAACAATTTCAAACAATTTCAAACATTTCAAACAATTTCAAACAATTTCAAACAATTTCAAACAATTTCAAACAATTTCAAAACAATTTCAAACAATTTCAAACAATTTCAAACAATTTCAAACAATTTCAAACAATTTCAAACAATTTCAAACAATTTCAAACAATTTCAAACAATTTCAAACAATTTCAAACAATTTCAAACAATTTCAAACAATTTCAAACACAAACAATTTCAAACAATTTCAAACAATTTCAAACAATTTCAAACAATTTCAAACAATTTCAAACAATTTCAAACAATTTCAAACAATTTCAAACAATTTCATACAATTTCATACAATTTCATACAATTTCAACAATTTCATACAATTTCATACAATTTCATACAATTTCATACAATTTCATACAATTTCATACAATTTCATACAATTTCATACAATTTCATACAATTTCATACAATTTCATACAATTTCATACAATTTCATACAATTTCATACAATTTCATACAATTTCATACAATTTCATACAATTTCATACAATTTCATACAATTTCATACAATTTCATACAATTTCATACAATTTCATACAATTTCATACAATTTCATACAATTTCATACAATTTCATACAATTTCATACAATTTCATACAATTTCATACAATTTCATACAATTTCATACAATTTCATACAATTTCATACAATTTCATACAATTTCATACAATTTCATACAATTTCATACAATTTCATACAATTTCATACAATTTCATACAATTTCATACAATTTCATACAATTTCATACAATTTCATACAATTTCATACAATTTCATACAATTTCATACAATTTCATACAATTTCATACAATTTCATACAATTTCATACAATTTCATACAATTTCATACAATTTCATACAATTTCATACAATTTCATACAATTTCATACAATTTCATACAATTTCATACAATTTCATACAATTTCATACAATTTCATACAATTTCATACAATTTCATACAATTTCATACAATTTCATACAATTTCATACAATTTCATACAATTTCATACAATTTCATACAATTTCATACAATTTCATACAATTTCATACAATTTCATACAATTTCATACAATTTCATACAATTTCATACAATTTCATACAATTTCATACAATTTCATACAATTTCATACAATTTCATACAATTTCATACAATTTCATACAATTTCATACAATTTCATACAATTTCATACAATTTCATACAATTTCATACAATTTCATACAATTTCATACAATTTCATACAATTTCATACAATTTCATACAATTTCATACAATTTCATACAATTTCATACAATTTCATACAATTTCATACAATTTCATACAATTTCATACAATTTCATACAATTTCATACAATTTCATACAATTTCATACAATTTCATACAATTTCATACAATTCTATACAATTCTATACAATTTCATACAATTCTATACAATTCTATACAATTCTATACAATTCTATACAATTCGATACAATTCGATACAATTTCATACAATTCTATACAATTTCATACAATTCTAAACAATTCTAAACAATTCTAAACAATTCTAAACAATTCTAAACAATTCTAAACAATTCTATACAATTCTATACAATTCTATACAATTCTCTACAATTCTATACAATTCTATACAATTCTATACAATTCTATACAATTCTATACAATTCTATACAATTCTATACAATTCTATACAATTCTATACAATTCTATACAATTCTATACAATTCTATACAATTCTATACAATTCTAAACAATTCTAAACAATTCTACACAATTCTACACAATTCTACACAATTCTACACAATTTTAGACAATTTTAGACAATTTTAGACAATTTTAGACAATTTTAGACAATTTTAGACAATTTTAGACAATTTTAGACAATTTTAGACAATTTTAGACAATTTTAAACAATTTTAAACAATTTTAAACAATTTTAAACAATTTTAAACAATTTTAAACAATTTTAAACAATTTTAAACAATTTTAAACAATTTTAAACAATTTTAAACAATTTTAAACAATTTTAAACAATTTTAAACAATTTTAAACAATTTTAAACAATTTTAAACAATTTTAAACAATTTTAAACAATTTTAAACAATTTTAAACAATTTTAAACAATTTTAAACAATTTTAAACAATTTTAAACAATTTTAAACAATTTTAAACAATTGTAAACAATTGTAAACAATTGTAAACAATTCTAAACAATTGTAAACAATTCTAAACAATTCTAAACAATTCTAAACAATTCTAAACAATTCTAAACAATTCTAAACAATTCTAAACAATTCTAAACAATTCTAAACAATTCTAAACAATTCTAAACAATTCTAAACAATTCTAAACAATTCTAAACAATTCTAAACAATTCTAAACAATTCTAAACAATTCTAAACAATTCTAAACAATTCTAAACAATTCTAAACAATTCTAAACAATTCTAAACAATTCTAAACAATTCTAAACAATTCTAAACAATTCTAAACAATTCTAAACAATTCTAAACAATTCTAAACAATTCTAAACAATTCTAAACAATTCTAAACAATTCTAAACAATTCTAAACAATTCTAAACAATTCTAAACAATTCTAAACAATTCTAAACAATTCTAAACAATTCTAAACAATTCTAAACAATTCTAAACAATTCTAAACAATTCTAAACAATTCTAAACAATTCTAAACAATTCTAAACAATTCTAAACAATTCTAAACAATTCTAAACAATTCTAAACAATTCTAAACAATTCTAAACAATTCTAAACAATTCTAAACAATTCTAAACAATTCTAAACAATTCTAAACAATTTGAAACAATTTGAAACAATTTGAAACAATTTGAAACAATTTGAAACAATTTGAAACAATTTGAAACAATTTGAAACAATTTGAAACAATTTTAAACAATTTTAAACAATTTTAAACAATTTTAAACAATTTTAAACAATTTTTAACAATTTTTAACAATTTTTAACAATTTTTAACAATTTTTAACAATTTTTAACAATTTTTAACAATTTTTAACAATTTTTAACAATTTTTAACAATTTTTAACAATTTTAAACAATTTTAAACAATTTTAAACAATTTTAAACAATTTTAAACAATTTTAAACAATTTTAAACAATTTTAAACAATTTAAAACAATTTAAAACAATTTAAAACAATTTAAAACAATTTAAAACAATTTTAAACAATTTTAAACAATTTTAAACAATTTTAAACAATTTTAAACAATATTAAACAATATTAAACAATATTAAACAATATTAAACAATATTAAACAATATTAAACAATATTAAACAATATTAAACAATATTAAACAATATTAAACAATATTAAACAATATTAGATTAGATTATAAGTTAGTTTAAGCCTCCCTAACCGCTACAAAAAAGAGCGTATCGAAGAGAGGAAGGAGGAAGGCACCATTTAGTATGGAGATAAGAGAATGAGGAATCTATGCAGAAGGGGCATAGAATCAGTAAAGTTGAGAAAGAAGTTCACGAAACGAGATAAAATTTGAAGAAGAAAGTCAGAAGTGCTGAAAAACAGGACAGTAGTGAACCGAAAAAAGGTGGTCCTTAACATAACAAAAAACATTTTATTTCAACAAAAAGAAGGCCTACCTAACTCTCAGCTCGGGCCCTCACATTTTTCCCCTGGGAGCGCTAATTCCCATAGATACAATATCTGTATCCCCCTGAGGGGTATTAAACAATATTAAACAATATTAAACAATATTAAACAATATTAAACAATATTAAACAATATTAAAAAATATTAAAAAATTTTAAAAAATTTTAAAAAATTTTAAACAATTTTAAACAATTTTAAACAATTTTAAATAATTTTAAACAATTTTAAATAATTTTAAACAATTTTAAACAATTTTTAAACCCTTTTAGACCCTTTTAGACCACTTTAAACCCCTTTTAACCCCTTTTAACCCCTTTTAAACCCTATTAAACCCTATTAAACCCTATTAAACCCTATTAAACCCTATTAAACCCTTTTAAACCATTTTAAACCATTTTAAACCATTTTAAACCATTTTAAACCGTTTTAAACCGTTTTAAACCGTTTTAAAACCGTTTTAAACCGTTTTAAACCATTTTAAACCGTTTTAAAACCGTTTTAAACCGTTTTAAACCGTTTTAAACCGTTTTAAACCATTTTAAATCATTTATAACAATTTTAAACAATTCTTAACAATTTACAGAAATGTAAAAACTTTAAGGATAAAAAAGAAAACCAACGTGGCTAAGAATATCATGATAAAAAACAAACGTTTCGGACTATAAAAAATCCATCTTCAGTGTTCTGAAATGCAATAAATCGAAGTATTAAAACATTGTAACTATAAATCCTCTGAATAAATCGAATGTAAGATAATGAAATTTAAAAGACATGATAAAACAAAAACTATACAAAATTTTTTCACAAACAATGGAAAGTTTCACCGCCGTATCACACTCAGGATGACGGACGGTTTTTTAAAATGTATATCGATTCTAAAATTCTAGACGGAGGATGACGGACGGTTTTTTAAAATGTATATCGATTCTAAAATGCGGAGATCGGATAAATTTGATGTTGAATCCAAAATTTTAAAATTTGTATTTTTAAAAATATGGTCTTTCTCCAAACAGTGCTCTCTTATAGATGGATTGGATGGTTTGGTGAGGTTACAGCCGGTGCGAAAGGAGACTCCCCTGTGTTGTGCACACCTCACAAACAATTGGAGCCCAGTGCTACCAATGTAAGAGCGCTCGCAGCGGTCACACGTATATTAATATACAACTGAGGTGCGCAACATCACATCCGGAGTATCCCTTCGCTTAAAATATGATCCGAGTTTTTTATCATTTTTAAAATATGAGCAAGGATTTATTTGTGGAAAAAACCTCTTAACTGTTGACAGAACTTCCATTTTCATTTCCCAGAAATTAATCTATTTCATTCATTTGTAAAAACTTTAACACGTTCCCCGCGTTTCGGGCAACATGTGTACCGACAGGTAAATTGCCAATTT
This sequence comes from Morinoia aosen, assembly GCA_030386875.1. Classification (NCBI taxonomy): domain Eukaryota; kingdom Metazoa; phylum Arthropoda; class Malacostraca; order Amphipoda; family Talitridae; genus Morinoia; species Morinoia aosen. Next base: position 34,756,907 of record CM059564.1, read on the forward strand.
ACACGCCGGTATAAATACAAGACATTTTATCTGTTTGGCGACATTTTTTATTAATAATTGTGATCATACGAAGTGAAACGTTATCGTGCAATTGCATTTTTTATATTCATTAGGAATATGGAAAATTTATTCAAGCTGAAAATTTGATTACCCTATTCTGCTACTTACAACCTAACCAAACCAACCGTTAACAGCCGCGGAAACGCGGGGAACGTGTTAAAATTTTTTAAAAATTTCAAGATTTTTAAACAATTTCAACAATTTTAAGCAAATTCAAACAGTTTAAAGAGTTTAAATATTTTCAAACAGTTTTAAACAATTCATTACCCACAAGCGATACAGCAGTAGATAGATTGTTCAAGTCTGGTACAATGGACACATTTGAGCATAGCTACTTGTGGGCCCGAATAAGTTCAGTGACTTCTAGGGCATCCTATCATCAACGTTATTATAAGTATGCAATACATAAAATGAAGTAAATCATTGTTCGATAAAATTCTAAAAATCCCATCTGACAGACCTGTGTATTGCAGGCTTGGGTGTCAGATGTCGCGATTATAAAAACGTGGAAGTGAAAAGTAGCGATGGTAATCGTGAGTTAAGGGATCGTGAGAGCTTATGGGGAGGATGAATGTTTACATCTCTGCACGACGACCGAAGTTTTCAGATCGGTGTTCCCTAATGGTCTGCTAGCCTTTATGAAATTGAAGTTGTAAGTGATCAATTGCATCTCTTGATTCATTTCTGACACAGACGTAATCAGTTTTGCTTTGAGACTGATTTGTGTTTATCAGGTTGATTTTGCATAAATGCGCTAAGTATTATAGGACTCACAGAAAGCGGGAAAACACCGAATGCCGATCAAGACTTAAATTTCTTATACTCCAACAAGCACGGACACTTCAACAAGCACGGACACTCCAACAAGCACGGACACTCCAACAAGCACGGACACTCCAACAAGCACCGACACTCCAACAAGCACCGACACTCCAACAAGCACCGACACTCCAACAAGCACGGACACTCCAACAAGCACCGACACTCCAACAAGCACGGACACTCCAACAAGCACGGACACTCCAACAAGCACGGACACTCCAACAAGCACGGACACTCCAACAAGCACGGACACTCCAACAAGTACGGACACTCCAACAAGCACGGACACTCCAACAAGCACGAAATTTAGGACCAGTAAATTAAAAGGAATGCAAGTCATGAGACTAAGTGCACAAGCCCTGGTGAGAAAGTGCGACCATGAAAACCACAACACAAGAACCAACCAACGTTGGCACAGCACACATCCTGTGCGGCTGGCCACTCGACTTGAGCTTATCGCTTGCGCCTGCACGCGTCCGCTGTGCACATGATCAGGGCCGGATTTTCGCACAACATACGTACCTCGTCGTTAGAAGTCTTGGTTAGGCTACGGGTTACAATACTTCATGTTACCTACGTATCTCTTCGTTATGGCACACCTGAGTAGACTTGGTTTGGCTACGTGTCACAGTATTTCATGTGACCTACGCACTTCGCCATTACGGCACACCTAGCAGTCCACGCTCTCCTAAGCAGACTTGGTTTGGCTACGTGTTACAGTATTGCATGTTACCTATGGACATCGTCGTTATGGCACACCTAGCAGTCCACGCTCTCCTAAGTAGACTTGGTTTAAGCTACGCGTCACAGTACTTCATGTGACCTAATGAAGTTGACACTTCATCGAAACTACTAACTATGATCTACGTGCATTACTTCTAAGGCACATGGCTACTACATTGGGTTTTTGGGGTAGAATAGTCGATTTTAATATATTTTTGCAGTTACAATAAAAAAAGCAAATCTAGCGTCTCTGGTTTAGTAAACGGTCAAACACCGAATGAACACGGGTCTAAGATTATTTTTTTTTAACAAACGAGCGCGGAAATAACACCAGATAAGGTCCTGTCCAAGCATAAGTTCAACGGGATGAGGTGCTGCATGAACATGAGTTCAACGGGATAACGGGCTGCATAAACATGAGTTCAACGGGATGAGGTGCTGCATGAACATGAGTTCAACGGGATAAGGTGCTGCATAAAAATGAGTTCAACGGGATAAGGTGCTGCATGAATATGAGTTGAACGGGATAAGGTGCTGCATGAACATGAGTTCAACGGGATAAGGTGCTGCATGAACATGAGTTCAACGGGATAAGGTGCTGCATGAATATGAGTTCAACAGGATAAGGTGATGCATGAACATGAGTTCAACGGGATAAGGTGATGCATGAACATGAGTTCAACGGGATAAGGTGCTGCATGAACATGAGTTCAACTGAGTAAGGTGCTGCATGAACATGAGTTCAACTGAGTAAGGTGCTGCATGAACATGAGTTCAACGGGATAAGGTGCTGCATGAACATGAGTTCAACCGAGTAAGGTGCTGCATGAACATGAGTTCAACGGGATAAGGTGCTCCATAAACATGAGTTCAACAAAATAAGCTGTTGCGCGAGCATGAACATAGTAAGAATCTACTCTAGCAAATGCCCTACATGGGTCTCACTCAGGTCAACCGATGAAATACAGATCAACTGGTAGCATATATACAACTCCTAGAGTATGTAAAACTTTTGTGTGAGTACCACAGGCATAACACATCACGGGTAGAAAACCTCCAGAAATAACGCGCGTTAAGCTCTGACTAACACGCTGCTTGCGATATGACCCATCGATTGGTCGTGCGTAAGTTCTTCCTGCTGCGAAACGACCCATCGATGAGTCGTTTGAAAATTTCAACAATCTTTTAAAATTAATACTATTTAATGGACCCAAGTAATGCTTGGTACCTTTTAAATTGTTTACAGCTTATGAATTTAAATTTGAGTTAAATATTGAACTTCAGTTCAATCCGTCGCAGTTAATGTGATAAAATGTCCGAATGCGTCAAATTGAGCGCTCGCCGGCGCGGTAATGTTGGAATAATGAAAACGGAAAATATGCGCCCCTAAAGCTAAATTTCATCTTAAAGTAACCATCAAAGGAATGTTCGGCACCCACATTTTTATGTATCTTGCTCTACGCTTTACTTAGCACACTGATAAAAAATAACAAGCTACAAAAGACGGACGTGAGAACACATTCTGAACAGCTGTACTTTCAACAACATGGAATGGTTTGAATTCTTCATATTAATAAAAAGTCTCATTTCCTTCACCGTACTGGCCAAGCTTCATGGATGAGTTTTTAACAACACTGCAACGTGATCATATGGACGTCAAAGGAATCGTTTTCAAAAACACACGACGTTTGGGGTAAAGTAGTTCAAGTCAGTATCGTAGGAAGTAATTCCACCAAAATGGGAGCATGAATGACCGGCATCGGCACACCGCATGTATTACCACTACAGCGTCTTGTGCTAAACTGAACTGATGCCATCATCATGCCAGACTATGCCAGTGCCAAACACACTAAATCAAGAGGCAGTGGAAGGCACTGAGGAGGTAGTGGAACGTTTAAACTGATAAAAATCTTGGAATTCTTCCTTTCCCCGCACATATTTATGAGGCTCATATCTAAGGTATTCTGTACTACAAACTTAAATCTAAATGCCTTTGAGGACGAAAACTTACAAGAGGTCCCTCAGCTTAATAAAGAAAATCAAATTTCACCCCGAGGCAGCTCTCCAGAAAAAGCTAAGAAATGTCTTGAAAATTGGCAACAGCGGCGCATAGCATAGCGACAGGCGGCAAAAAGCACCTGCCCGACTATGCCCGGCGGGGCTCCCAGTCCTTGCTACGAGGGCTTTACTTTACACTCGTGTAGCTGATGTGCATGGAAAAATTCAAGAAAAGTGGAAAATAATTTGAAACAAATATTCCTGGCCTCTCTAAGTTAGAAATTCCAGTGCGTGGCAAAACGTATATTTTACTGAATCGCTTGGAACATACTGTTCGTATAGAAGCGTTTTTTATCAGGGCTTCACTAGTATTTTTGTATTTTTTTACTTGTATTTACATGAATTATCAAACTTAGATTAAGATAACAAAGGAATTAACCTTAGATAAACCTAATTAAACATTTTATCAAGCTTTTCATTCAATCATTTGTTTCGACTATTAACAAGGGTTTTACGATACCCATGTCTGTTTTCAACTAAGAATTTTTATATTAAAATTTTTTGAAATACAACGATGGTTATTTACCATCAATGTTGGAAATAAACTCGGTTCTTCCTCATTAAATCAACGAGATAACTTGAGATTACAGGGTTTTAAATAAATAGTTCTATACGCGTATCTATCAAAGATTAGATTAGATTACAAGTTAGTTTAAGCCTCCCTAACCGCTGCAAAAAATAGAGCGTATCGAAGAGAGGAAGGAGGAAGGCACCATTTAATATGGAGATAAGAAAATGAGGAATCTATGCAGAAAGGGCATAGAAACAGTAAGATGGGAAAGAAGTTCATGAAATAAGATAAAAGTTTAAGAAGAAAGTCCGAGGTGCTGAAAAACAGGACAGTAGTGAACCGAAAAAAGGGGTCCTCAACATAAAAAAATACATTTTATTTCAAGAAAAAAAGGCCTACCTAACTCTCAGCTCGGGCCCTCACATTTTTCCCCTGGGGTATCTATCAAATAGGCAAATTGATGTAGTAAAATGCAGTTCGTCTCATAAATCAGTAGCTTAAAATAAAACAAAGTGCCGTGGTGTATGTTCACAATACGATATCGATAGCCACATTTTTCTAAACATAGTCTAAAGTTTTCAAAATATTTCTCGTGCAAAAACAGGAAGATGAGAACGGATTCGACCCCTGTCGTCATTTAGATAACAAATATGAGAAATTGCAGCAAATCTTTCATAGTTGAGTTGTGTTTCTGAATTTCAAATAAACTATAAAGAAATAAATGGGAAAATACAGATGAGAAATGCATTGTTCACAAGACAAAATACACACTTCCAATTTTCTTCACCATCTGACAAAACTCTGATATCATGAAATTGACACCTAGAATTCCAGTCTCTTCTTCAGGAAGATGCAATGAAGACGTTTGCACGATGCGCAATATGCACTGAAGGCATTAAACTCGACTCCCATCGTGTTCGTACCAAAAAAAGAATCAAACGGACTATCTCAATGGCATCTCAGAGCAATAGCTAGCAGCTTTCGGTAAAGGTACACCGGCACTTCACAAGTTTCGGTCGATCCTTAAAACACAAAAAGAGAAGCACGAGCGAACGCTGATATTTCTGCAAAAACGAAATGACAAGCTCGACAGCGGGCTGCAAAAATTTCATCATGAAAAGTTCCCATAAAAATAGTCAATGTTGATCGATTCTGTCACTTAGACACGAACCGGGGGCGCAAGTGCCCTTGAACACTAACAAGCGTCGAGGATCTGACACAATGAAGACGAGAGATTCTCGGGTAGAAATTTCAAGTTATGCCCGCGGTGCAGCGGTCCAAGCTAAGGTTGGCCATTTTTTGCTGGGTTAAATTTCTCAGTTTTTCAGATAAAATTGCCCTGGGAAGTCCACTCATGGCCTGACTATTCTGCAGGGTTGCCAAACGCTGAGTTTTCAGCCTCAGCGCTACATCTCCTTTGAAGACATCATTTGATAAATTCTAGCCTGAAAAAAGCTTATGTGACATCTCTGGTCCACACTTCACTATAGAACTGAGGAGCCCATGTTTCAGATGCAGCACATTCGCTGTCACAACATCTTCATGCGCATGCACGCTACAGATTAGATTAGATGTTAGTTCAAGCCTCCCTAACCGCTAGAAAAATCGTTCCGAAGAGAGGAAGGAGGAAGGCAGCATTTAGTACGAAGATAAGGGAACGTACAATTTATGCAGAAAGAGCATAGAAACTATAAGTTCAGAAAGAAATTTATGAAATAAAATAAAAGTTGAAGAAAAAAGTAGTGGATACTGAAAAACAGGACTGCATGTTCAGGTTACAGATATACGACTGGGTGAACCGGTGTAAAAATAAGAACAAGGTTTTAAAGTTTACTCAAGTTGAACATTTGAAATGAAGTGATATTTAGAGCGGGACACTTAAATGCACGAAATTTAGAATAGATTACAAAATAGAACTAAAAAATAAATACGGACGCCAAGACAGCTATAAGAAATGACATTAAACAATATTAATTTCGAGCAATTCTGACCACAGTACTGCCGTAGCAAATAAACGAGTAAACAGAGAAACTATGCAAGTAGGCGAAACAAGTAAAGGCAAAGAGAATAGACTGCTTCGAGCTGGCCAGATCGCAGCTTCTAAGGTAGGACGTAAAGTTGTAGATCGACGCGAAGTCAAGTCCACAAAAAGTCGCAATCATAGGAGCCAGGAAATTATCTGGCTTCCGGAAACAGCCACCCACAGTCTCTGGCACTCTTCGGCTGTCAACTCGGAGTTGCGTAGAACGAGTGAACGACTATTCTTCTTAACATATAGGAACCCGGTCAGATTGTGGCTGGAACTTGCCAGAGTATCTCAGTGTGGGGGACGACTGGAGACCTCACTGATGAACAATCAAAACCAAGCTGTTACACACTAGAACATGAAAATGAAAATATTGGAAATATTGTCAGGGCTATAACGGATAAATAAAGCACATAAGTATCCTAAAACAAAACGCACCTCCGCCTCGAGCAGTGACTGCTGAAGCTATGAATGAATTCCTAGATCTCCCTGACTAAATAAGAAAAGATGTTGCGTTCAGCACGCGTTTTCTTCCGACGCAAAACTACAGTAAGAAAGACCGATGAAAAGCAAGCTGAAGTACAACACCGGGCGACATAAAATAAGAAAAAGTACAACCCGAAAACATTAACTCCTACAGCTTTCAATTCCTTGACACTGTAGTGAACCGACTTTTGTTCACTTACTTACAGTCTGAAAGCTTACAGTATTTCAATGAAGTTCAGTTTTTATGAGAATTTTTTGTCAACACTGTTTCATTTTACTGCTCGATACTCTTAATTTAGAAAAAACATTCTCGTAATCATTCAAAATATCTAATATTTTGATACAAACTAGTTCCTTACCGAGGAAAGCCCTTAACATTAACAAGTCGCTTAGTTTTCTCGCCTCATACACTACGCGCTGCAATTGCGATGGAGCGTCAGACCCGCACGCAACTGCATGTGAGTAACCTAAGAGTAAAGTGTTGAATTAACGCGAGGACAACCTCCATCACCTAGTCACTGAAGCACCACTCGGTCACCAGGCCGACTCCCGCAGTCTTAATGAGCAGGCGTCAGGTAAAAAATTTTTCTTTGATGACATGCTTGGGAGTTTATTCTGAGGCTCGTCAAGTAGCCGGGACAAGGTCCAAGACCGAGACCAACTTGGACTGGTGCCTGGCGCTGGGGCAAGTTCACGTTTGCGATAAACTGATTTTTGGACGCTGGGAAAACATCTTCACTCAAATTCAAAGAGAGATATAGGTCAATATCTCTAACAGAAACTAAGCAGTAGATTAGTACGTTGTTTCTTGCGAGTGCACGGGTTCTAGCAAATATGTCATGGGAAAATATATTCACCGAGGAATCAGAAATGCAGAAATCAACGAAACAAATCCATGGCCTGTGTACTCAATAACTGGTTACTCTGCTACGGTAAGGACCTTCGATGACATCTCAAAACAGATGTCATAGCTTTTAAGCTAAACTCCGTTTAAAAACTCTGACCATCTCACTTTTATAAAGGTATAATAATCTCCCACCAAAACCAATGAGTTGAATGGAGACCATTTTTATGCGATGTTGTGCTTACTCTGAAGCACTCAATGATTCCAAGGCTTACTTCACGTTTCTATCACTTCCATGTACACTCAATAAAGTTCAGATGCATTCTTTGAAACCAGGCTGTGTCACCCAGCTGAACTCGGGTACAAAGTTGAATTTTGTACATATGACAGTCGTCTGGTACCCTAAATTGCACTAGCATTCGATCGCTCGCTACGTCACGCTTCTCCACTGAATTTAGTCTACACTGCAATTAACGCAAAAAGGGATTTCCATGCACACAATTATTTCGTCTCGAGATTATTTAGGCCTTCCTTAAATAAAATTTGCATGGTTTAAGAACTAAGCAGAGTTTAGTTCAGCAATCTTCGATGTACGATATGATTCATTGTACTAACACGTTCATCATAATTAAGCTTTCTTCAATGTATTGACTTCGAAATACGGGTTCTTGATTGAAAAGGAAGCCTTAATTTGAACTTTTCCTCGCTCTATTTTGAACGGTTTCGCGAAAATTAGCCAGATTGTCATGTTACTTAAAAACACAAGTGTGGAGTTCGACTCGTGAATACCAATAATGATAATTGACACGCTGTCCGCGATGTGAGCCAACGGTATACACAGAATAAATTTTCATGCTTTTTGACAGATCAGTACTTGCAAACTCAATGTTCATTATACATAATGAAAGCTTAATAAATGGAGGTACGATCCAGTTGATGTGTACTATTTCAAATTTGCACAGTATAACTGACTTTAATTTGAGTTCAATATTGAACTTCAGTTTAACCCATCGCAGTCAACGCGCTAGGTAACTCGACATTGATACTCAGAAAATGCAAGTTTTATAATTGTACCAGCGTACATCAACCCAGACCAAAAATATACGTAGGGTCTATTAAGAGATACTCTAATAAAAAAACGAGCGTAAATCATCCTGGTAAACGACCTCCACGTAAAGTGTCTTATTTTACCATAAAAAACTAAAATGGCAGGCCTTAAGAGATTACTGCTGTATTTAACGAGGCAAAATTTTATGAGTTATCACCAACAAGTCGCAGAATATAAGCTCTTGCAAAACATGGAATTAAAACACTTCTACAACACCACGTGCGAGGCGAATTTTTCAATATCTTTAACGCATATCAAAGGTTAAATCTTTCCGAATATGAGGAAACAACTTACAAGATTTACTGTGTAAAGTAAGGTGTTAAGGCACTTGACAAAAAAAGTTGCTTGAAAAAACATTATAATTTTTCAACTATGAAAATTTATGAAATTTTAGGTTTCTGAGCCTAAAATAATTTCATTTTGTCACTGAAGAGCAAGACTTCAGAATTTTTAAATCGACATCAACTCGGAAATTAAAGCTTGTGATTAGTGATGCAAAAAAACGGTTTTATTTGATTGCTGTTTTTTTGCAAAAAAAACTTGTTTTTTATGTGTTTTTTTTGTTTTTTTTTGTTTTTTTTTAACACACCTAAATTTTGTTAAGCATATGTCTGGTTTTTTTTTTGGACACCTGAAATAGATTAATATCCATGATTTTTAGTCATTTCATTGTTATAAAAACATCAAAAAGAAACCATACAGTAAAAGTGGTGGCAGATAACCCACAATTACCTAGAGGCGTCTAAGAGGAACAGCAGGAGCCACAGAACTTATATTGATGGAGTCAAAATTCAGAGCTTACTATCTCTACTATGCCTGCTTTTATTTTTATGTGACCAAAAAAATCAGACTTTGCAGAGATAATAAGGGTAAATCTGAAGGATATGTCAGTTGTCAATTTTGTAAATTTTGATGCCTAACCTAAGCATAGTTAATTAGATCAAAATAAACAAGTTTTCTTCGATGCACTTTCCGTATCAAATGAGTATTTTATTAGTTATAGCGGTAAATGACTTACCGCAACTCCTGTGTTTGAAGCGGCAAGTAATTCAAGGAGCACGTCGGACAGCAACACTGCAATGCTCACTCGCTTCCAGCGCGATCGTCATCAAAGACGAAACCAAACCTACCGCTATACCTCGTTAAATACTCTTTTGACGAGAAAAGTGTATAGAAGAAAAGTTGTTCATTTCAATGTTATTACCATGACTCAAGCAACAAAAATTCGAAAATCGATGAGTAGCTGTTTATTCGAGCGCATTCGTCATCAAAGACAAAACTAAACTTACCGCTATATATCGTAAAATACTCATTTGAGACGGAAGGTGCGTAGAAGAAAACTTGTTTATTTTGATTCAATTAATTAGGTTCAGGCACCAAAAAGTGGAAATCGATAACTGACATATCCTTCAGATTTACCATAATATGCTCTGAATTTTGACTCCATCAATATAAGTTCTGTGGCTCCTGCTGTACCTCTTAGACTCTAGGTAATTGTGGGTTATCTGCCACCACTTTTACTGTATGGTTTCTTTTTCATGTTTTCATTACAAAACAATGACTAAAAACCATAGATATTAATATATTTAAGGTGACCAAAAAAATATGCTGTTTTTTTAAAAACGATGTTTTTTTTTACAAAAAATTCTGGGTCAATGTGAAGTTTAATGCAATCAGAAAATAATAATTAGCGATCCCAGGAATCACTAAAGGAACCCATTTAAGAACGTTTTACACGAAGGACATTCTGCTCGCTGATGCGTTATTTTCGAATAATTGAACTTTGAAGTTGGCCTTTGCGCCAAAGGAAGCGAGCGCGTGAAACGGAATTTAATTAATAACGGAAGCTATTACAAACGTAAAGAGGTTGGGTCGGGAGGGGGAGGCACAGTTCTTCTAATGAAAATTATAAATAAAGCTTCTAACCAACCCATTTGGGTGATGACCGCAATCTTGTTGACATCGGCTCTAAGATGGCAGCGCCCATGGTGGTCGCCATCTTAGAGCCGATGTAAACAAGATTGTGGTCATCACGTTAATGGGTGGGTTAGAAGCTTTATTTATAATTTTCGCTAGAAGAACTGTGCCTCCCCCTCACGACCCAACCTCTTTAGTCGTTTGTAATAGGGGGTTAGCTTCCGTTTTTAATTAAATTACGCTCGCTTCCTTTGGCTCGGGAAGTCCAACTTTAAAGTTCAATGATTCGAAAATAAAGCATCAGCGAGCAGAATTTCGTTCTTGTAAAACGTTCTTAAATGGGTTCCTTTTGTGATTGTTTGGAATATAATTATTAATTTCCATGATTGCATTAAACTTCACATTGACCAAATTCTAACCAATATAAATGAATATTAATATATTATCTGGTACCAAATATAACCATGCTGTTTTTTTTACAAAGAATCATGACTAAAGAACAATATATTTTATGCGACCTAAAAAGCCCCATGCAGTTTTTAAAAAGCATGTTTTTTACTAAAAAATCATGACTGAAAAAACATGAATAATATATTTGAGACCAAAAAAATGTTTTTGTACTAAAAAATCATGACTAAAAAACATGAATATACTTATGAGACCTAAAAAACCCCATGCTGTTTTTTGAAAAATATGGTTTTTTACAAACAATGATGTATAAGATAACCTGGATATGAATATATTTTATGCGACCAAAAAACCATGCTGTTTTATTTTATGTATTTTTCACAAAAAATCGTGTCTTAAAATCATGGATATTAACATATTTTATGTTACCAATAAATCATTGTTTTTTTTTAAACATGTTTTTTTTATTAAAAAGTTAATATTATTCATTTTTTCGTCACGAATTCTTTGTAAAAAAAACACCCCTCAGGGGGATACAATTATTGTATCTATGGGAACTAGCGCTCCCAGGGGGACAATGTAAGGGCCCAAGCTGAGAGTTAGGTAGGCCTTCTTTTTGTTGAAATGAAATGTTTTTGTGATGTTAAGGACCACCTTTTTTTTCGGTTCACTGCTGTCCTGTTTTTCAGCACCTACTACTGTCTTCTTAAACTTTGATCTTGTTTCATAATCTTCCTTCCTCGCTTTGGATCGCATTTGTTGCTGGGTAGGGAGGTTAAAACTAATGACTAATCTAATCTGTAAAAAAACATGGATATTAATTTATTTTATGTGACCAAAAAACCATGTTTTCTGAAAAAAGATTTTTTACAAAAAACATGAGTGTTATTAAATTTTATCTGACCAAAAAAAACATGACATTTTAAAAACCATGTTTTTTTCACCAAAAGTCATTAATATCCATGTTTTTTAGTCATGACTTTTTTTTGGTTAAGAAAACATGATTTGAAAAAAACCAGCATGTTTTTTTTTGGCACGTAAAATATATTAATATCCACATTTTTCAATCATGATTTTTCTGTAAAAAAGATGTTTATTTTAAAAAATACAGCCTGGTTGTTTATGGTATAAAGTATAATAATATCCGTGTTTTTTAGTCATGACTTTTTTGTAACAAAAACATTCAAAAAACAGCATGGATTTTTTGGTCACATAAGATATTTTAATATCCATTAGAACTGTACAAGGTCTTAGAATAAAATATCCACAAAGAATCTATTCACTCTATAAAACCTTTCGGAGACTAGCTCCATCCTCAGTAAGTCATTCAATCAAATGTTTTTCAAAGGAACAGTGAAAATTCATTGTCCATTTCACCAAATTTTACAGAATGACTGAGGATGGAGCTGGTCTCCGAAAGGTTTTATGGAGTGAATAGATTCTATGTAGATATTTTATTCTAAGACCTAGTACAGTTCTAATAAATATGATTTCAATATTAACAGCATTCTTTGTTTATAAGTTTCTAAGGCAATTCGATTAAAGAAAACTAACTTTCCTGATATTCACATCCGTGTTTTTTAGTCATGATTTTTTTTAGATGTTTATAAAAAAAACTTTTTTCGTCCAATAAAATATAATAGCCATGTTTTTTTAGTCAAGATTTTTCTGTTAAAAAACAATGTTTTAAAAAAAACAGCATTGGATTTTTAAGGTCACAAATCTATTAATTTCCATGTTTCTTAGTCATAATTTTTGTATAAATAACATGTTTTTTTAAAAAAAACAGCATGGTTTTTTAGTCACATCTCTATCAATGACCATAAGTAAAGATATGTTATTATAACACACCATTTTGGGAGTTTAAGGTCATTCACATGTATTGTAAAATAAATGAAATATCAAAGCATGAAACCGCAGAAAATGAAAAAGTTCATAAAACCATAGACAACCATCAATTAAGAAGTATGCTGTTTTATTTTGTAATTTGACATGAAAACAAATAATGTAATGTGGTTCTTTTTCTTGCTGAGTTATTTTCAGACAAAATATTTAAAAAAAAACAAAATTTCCAGGTTTTTTTTGGCCACGGTTTTTTTTGTAAAAAAACGTGTTTTTTTAAAAAAACGGCATGGTTTTTTTTGAGTCACATCTCTACTTGTGATAAAAATCAAGTCAGGGCTCATCCGGTACAATTGGTGAGTTCAAACGAATTGTAAACTAATGCAAGAAATTCTTCCTTCGCTTCTTTTCCAAAATCAAAGTCAAAGGCACCTCGCACTTACGTTATCGATAGAACTTTGTCCATCAGTTAACTTGTTAACAAAAATATTTTGTTTCAATCGTGTACCCAAAATTAGCAGCACACCATACACCAAAATACGCGTAACACAACTGCATGAGGCTAGACCACAGCAGCCTTGACCGTCTTTGCAACGGATTTGTTGGACAGAATCCAGAGTTTCCTGTTCAGGTGGTAAACAAAATGGAAAAGAAATACAAAATCGCCCCATTTGTCCTTCGACCATCATGTCAGAGTTATTTCTTTTTGCGTGAGCTCAATTGCAGCGTAGTTACGAGCCAACTGTCTTTCGGAGAGGGTTCTGTGTCAAGCTGTCACACCGCAGTTGCTCACTTGTTGCTTTTGTCACGTAAACGCATACGAGCTACACACTTTAAGAATACTATCCCACGAGCATTTCTTTGGATAAATTAATTCGCACGACGAGAATTCAAAATCACTATTGGACACCGGCTCACAATATTGGACACCAGCTCACATTAAGACACCGGCTCACGTTATTCACGAAAATCACGTTATTGGAGACTAGCCTTTCACTGAAATTTCTGTCCTTGTGCGCTAAATAATGTTCAAGCATAACCAGCTGTAGTGAACATAAATATAAACGTGACACTAGGCTTCCATGTGACTTTTCATTAAAAAATTCTTTACGACTTATTTTTGATAGATTTTGATCAAGATATTTTTTACGCCAAGGAAAAATGCCAGGACGAAAAAACACAAAAAGTGAACTGAAACAAACGACTCTCCGTTCATTTTCATTTCAATAATCGGAACTAAAGTGCATTTGGGTACAGGTTGTCGAATGATCTTTTTTCAGCAACTGGCTTATTTCACAATATATTTATTTAAAAAACCTCTAAAATTAGCAAACAAAAAAGATGTAAGATAAAGAATGCAGAAAATGGAAGACTTAGAATAGTATTTTGAAAAGGATGATGAGGAAAGGCACATCGTTAAAATCAACTGCCCCCCCTGTAAAGAAAAACTTGCTAAACTAACAATCCAAGTTCCGCAAACTGTGGCGCGCTCTTTTCATTAGCGCTTGAAAAAATTACAGACAAGTTTCGAACGTTTTGATTATGAATGTCGGTGGCTCGTTGAAATGACTCGATATCTTTCAAGCGCAAAACCCGGCATTTTTCACAAAAACGTTACATTCTATTCTAGAAAGGAGTATTGTTGAAGCTCAGCAATTTTTTAGACTTCCAAGACGCAAGGTTCACACAAACTAAACATGACACTTCCGATGCGGCGTAGAGCATGAGTCGTCCGTTTACGGTAAGGCAGATGTATTTATAGAGCCGAACTCTTGCCCACATGGCTAGCCACGGTCTAGAGTTGCCACATTGACTCTTTTTGGTTGAAACTCTCAAAGTTGGTCGTATTAAAGTTTTGGTTCAGTCATAAAGAGCACGTAGCACCCGGTAAGCAAGCCGGCAGGGTAGCCAGACATTGCATGACCCGATCTTAGTTTAAAAAAGGAACTAAACTTGAAATTCCTGGCCAGAAAAAAGGTCACAGTGGCAACCTTGACGGAAGCTTGCACCTGTAACACAGCATGCACTTCTGCGTCACCTAAGCCCAAATATTCACTGGTACGAAGAAAAACTCGTTAGTTCTGAAAGGTTCACCAGCATCTGCAGGTTTGCATAGCTGTGATCGCTTCTGGTAAACATCGGACGCGGCGGAGAGGAGACCGCTAAACCATCGTGGAAAGCGACGAAAACGTATCGGTCGGGTTTTTTCTCGCCAAGACATTTTGCATAGGAGGCACGGAAAAGTATATCATGTTCTTAGGCCGACTAGATAGTGCACGACCGTGTACATGAATCCATTGCTCGTATTACACGTTATTGAGAGAAGCGCATAAATATGAGTTGAAAATGCGTTTCCACGCAAGAAAGCATAACGTAAATGATCACTTGACCTAGATGATGTGAACACAACGTAAATAAATTCTTGAAAGATCAAACTGATGAGAACACGACGTAAATAAACTGTTGGAGCACTAGAGTGATGAGAACACAACGCAAATGATCACTTGTTGTACTCAAATGATGAGAATATGTCGGAAATAGTCGTTTACGCGTCTAAACGTGTATTTCATCGCGAGCGTTGGTGACTTCAACGATCCGACACTGAGAATGCCTCATAACCAGCAATCAGTATCTCATGCTTACTACTTTTTCGAAAACGTTCAATAAGTTATTACAATGTTCTTGGTTACCGCTTACTTATATTCAGTAAACTTGAAACGGCTCATAATGGAAGGAACTCCACTAAAAAAGGCTGAACATTTCAGCGATGAGGAAAAGCAGTCAGAAGACAGCGCACAGACTGCGTTCTGGACGGTCCGTGTGCAGGAGATGAAGAAGTCACGATTCCAGGAATTTATCTTCACCAGCAGACGTCCAGCGACCACGACGCTGATTATCTTCCTCGCAGACGCGAAAAATAAATCTAAAATAAATAGCAAGAGTATATTAACAATACTCAGTTAACGATAACTTCGGTCAAAGCCGGATGGTTCGTCTACCGTGCATACATTATGGAAATATTTTTATCGTCTGACGCTCGAACGTTATCAGTACAGTTTGGTATAGTATAAAAATGCCACTTGGGAAACAGTTGAACGATTGATCGTGAAACGTCGCTTGAAGTACGAGGAGATGAAGTTTATAAGATACATTTTGTTCAGTTAACGCTTGAACCTTAAATAAGTCGGCTCAAACCTCCGTAATCACAAGGCGTTCCAAAGAGAGAAAATAAGAAGGCACAATTAATTATGGTACTAAGAGAACTGGGAACCCAAGCACTAGGTGTGTTTCCACTCAAGATCCCTGAGCATAACAACAGCAAATAAGGAGGTTCTTGAAAGAAGGTAAGGTTGGAGAAGAAAATGATAGGTTCTGAAAAAAAAAGGACAGCACTAGGTAAAAAAGGATAGTCCTCAACAAAGCAAAATCCTTATCCATTTACAAAAAGCTAGCCTAACCTTTTGCTTGAGACCTCGCATCTTCCCCCAGGGAGGGCTAATTCCGATGGATGCAATTATTGCATCACAATGAAGGATGAAAATAGACAAAGAAGCTGATGAATAATTCCTCAGTTTCGTGTACGATTACGGGAAGAAGAAGATCCGCAGAAAGAACTTAGAATAGCGGAACGCGATTTATCAGAGCACTCCATAAATCTACGGTCAATCCTCGCCATGCATCATCTTGCACGGGCGTCAATTTGTACGGATTACAATTTGTCCCTGTATTCATAACGAAAATAGAGCATCGTACTTGTTGGATAATTGAGACAAATTTATATCTTCATGCACCACCTTGTGCGAACATCAACTTGTTCGGATTGGAAGTTGTCCTAGTTATTCATGATGTGAATAGAGCACCATTTTTGTTGGATAATTAGGAGAAATTTTAGTGAACATATGATATAAGAATAACAAAACAGTTTTGAAGATAAAAAGTTCTGAGTTACACAAGCATACTCTCTTTTTTCAGTACGTTTAAAAAAAATATCGTAAACGTGTTTGTATCTCAAATTAATATTGCAAGGAAACTATTTGCGTAGGCATAAAAGCAGCGACCAGTAAACATTGGATCAATAAAAGCAAAAACAAGCCGTTCGTTGAAACGAAAACAAAGGAGTAACAAATTGATGGCGTGCAGAGGAAGTGCTCTGAATTCATCATTTGATACCCGCTTCAAAATATAAATACAAATAGATTGTAAAATTTCAAAGTCTTGCTTTTCAATGACAGAGCCGGATATTTCCAAGTTATAGTGATCAAAATTTCTTCAGTTTTATTTCTATTCGTAACTTAATGTCTGCGCTGAATGATCTATCCAGAACCCATCATTTATGCAACGTTAGTTAATTTTTTCTTTTTTTCTGAGTGACGTTCTAACATATTATTACGGATCCAATTTTTTTACCTGTTCCAGTTCTCACGTCAACGCAAACAGCTTCCTTGTAATAATGTTCAGCAACTTGAACACGTTCACGATACATTTTCGGGGGATTCACAGGAGATGTAATTGCTTTTAAATTTCTTCATTACATGGAAAGACCACATCTATCCCACCGGTTCTTTTATTGATCACAATATCGTATAACTCGAGGATGGGCTGTGCTCCTCAAATATGAGCACACAATCTCTGTAAAATTAAATAATACAAGCTAGATTTACGGTGATGAGGATTTTTTAAACGTTCGATCATTTAACACGGATTGAATATTATGCGTAATACGCATATGTATACAACCGTGTGTGTGCACGACCGTGTGTGCTGCACACGACCGTGTGTGCCGCACACGACCGTGTGTGCTGCAAATAGCGTGCAAGCGACACACGTGGCTGCTCACGTGCGCTGAACTCCCAAATAGAAACAGGCTCCCGCGGCGCACTTCGCTGTCGTTCTCGATGAATTATCAATGGGGATTTAGTAGAGATATGCCACCGCACCTTCAGGCGCGAGTATACCCCCACAGACGCCGCAACTCAGGATTTTTTATTCGCACGTGCCTCGCAGTGACGGAGGTCGTTAGGAGCTTTTACTTCCCTCCTTTTATGGAAGAATATTTGCTCGGTGGCGGGTTTCGCGCCATTTTTCCTTAAAGCCTCATGCGCTGCGAACGAAAATTTGGGAGTTCCACTCAGATTTTTAATTTAGTTACGTTCTCGTGAAATGCATAAAAAATTCACTGTGGGTTCACGTCAACACTATCTTTCGGCGATGGAACTTGAGGCCATTCGTTGTCTCAAACACGATATTCGAGCGAGAATAATATGATTTCGTGCTACAATCTCCTAATTTAATTGAGGAAACAATTAGTGAGAAAGAAAAGAGGATCACAATTCAACGGAGAAAACCGAAAGCACAACTCACGATAAGGTCACCAGGCGTCGAAAAGTTCTTCGGTGAATAAGTTGGCGACCTGACCCGAATTCCAGGAAAAAAAAGTTGGCAAGATTCATTGTTTAATTGTGGTCGGCGAACTCGCTCAAATTTTGGGTTCGCCTTGAGCCTGTTTCTGACCAGACAAGAACAAAACCTTACAGTCGCAGTCCAGTTCACAAGCAGAAACTTTCTTTTGTCTCCGTCGTCACAGGGAAATAATTAGAACACGACCGAAGCCAATATCAGAGGTTTTGATCATTGCCTTCATTTGGGTTAAGATTTGCCTCCATTCGGGCCAAGATTTGTCTGTATTTGAGCCAAGATTTCCTGCAGTCAGGCCAAGATTTATCTGCATTTGGATAAAGATTTATCTGCATCCGGGCAAAGATTTGTCTGCATTATCACAAGATTTATTCAAATTTGTGGGAAGAACTTATAATTAGATACGTTAATCTAATCCTAACCACAACAAAGGCATTTCAAAAAGAGGAAGGATGAAGGCACCATTTAGTTTAGAAACAGGGAGAGCAGAATCTACGCACAAGGTGAGTTCTCACACCAGATCTCTTGCGCATAGAAACTGTAAATTGCGAGGGGATATGATGCGAGGGGATATGATGCGCGGTATAAGTTGAAGAAGAAAGTAGGAGGAGCGAAAAAAAACAGAACAGCAGTGAACCGAAAAAAGATGGTCCGTAACAAACAAAAACCCATTATATTATAACAAAAAGGAAGCCTACCTAACCTCTAGCTCGGGCCCTCACATGGTTCCCCTGGGAGCGCTAATTCAACATATATACAATAGTTATATCCTCCTGAGGGGATTTATTGCATAATTTGTTTTAATTTTCATTGCGTTTCGAACTTCCCAAAATAAAAAATTTCAGAGATTCATTAAAAATTGAATTCATGCAGCAAAGAAATGTCGAAGATTTTAATTGTCTCTTTCTAACGCCTTCGAAGTACGCATCTCAAAAGCATTCAGTTTAAAAAGAGAAAAAAGGTTTGCTAAAATGCATTTATCACCAGTCTCGAGGAGCAACGAAGACAAAAACAAAAAGCACTGCGCAACAACAACGAAGAACAAATAAATTAGAAGGTGAAATCAGTAAGATCTCGGTGTCTGACGTGCTTTACGTAACTCTGAAGCTACACAACGTTGGCTGCGTCATTGTTGCGGAGCTCAATTGGCGAGAGTCAGCTTTAAAAAGCAGAGAACGATGGGTTCGTTTGCAGATTTTTTCCCTCTCATGCCTGGCTGTTTGTTGTGCGCTGTTCAAATGAGCGCAGTAAGTGAAGTAAACTTCTGAACCGAAGATGGACTGTATGGACTGACACGTGCTATTGGAAATAAATGAATTCAAGTGTTACATGTTTTAAGCCTGAGATGTACGAATGTTTTACTCGTACTGTCGTTATTACTTAGTTAGGCCTGCATTGGTGTCAGTTTGTCACCGGAATCAGATTGAGAACGGACCTGTGACACGAAAGTGTTTCAAAAATTCAATAAAGTGGAAATTCGACTAGAGATTTGCGTTTTCTTTTGATACAGCAGTTTCCTCACGGCCGTAAAAGGGGTAAATAAACTGAAAATAGGAAAAAATTTTGCTTACGGATACGTATCAACTGCATTGATGGGTTCCGTACCTAGTAAATATTCAGGCACTACAGCAGCCAGTTTATATCGCATGAGTTGGTTAAAGCCTCCAACTACGACAAAGCTTACTGCGATGATGCAGAAACAGAATGTAAATGTCGAACTCCTATTCAGTGGCATAAAGTTATATAATTTGCCGTAAAGATGTAAAAATTTTTAAAGAGAAAAAATAAACACATGAATATCGATAAATAGAAAGGATCAAATTATTCCACGAAAATTCCCATGCCGTTGGTATAGAATATTGTTCAGAATTACTGCCACACAATGCACGACTACGCCCACCCGACAAGGGCCGTCTAGCGTAAGAAGTTCTACCAACTTTATATCGCCGACGAACATCAAACACACAATAACTTCTGGCGAACTGGGTGAGCGCATTCTGACCTGGAAGGCAGCACACGCGCAGAATGAGGCTTCGGTGTGCGTCGCACAATATGCTTCAATTGAATGGATTTTCACGTCATTCTAGATGAAATATTTTTGATCGCATTAGTTGAAACGGTACAATGATTTCAATTGTCACGTATTTCAATGGAATAAAAAAAAGCAACGACAAAATGTATTTCAATAAAAAATCACTTCAAAATGCCAAACGGATTCTTTCTCTAGGTAATCGGATATAATACTTACTAGTATGCAACATAAACATGAGCAGATATAATATATAATTAGTGAACATAATAAACGCACATAAAAATCATGTCTACTGCTACGTCCCTCCCGTACCTACACGAAGTATAAATGAAAGCACAAGTCGAGTCGAGCGCTCGTGAAGCACTTAGTACATTATTCAGAGGCAGAAGCACAGGCGTGCGGGGCCAGTTACGATCTCCCCCAACAACACGCGCAGCTCAAGTTCGATAACAGAATCGGTGAGCCACGCACACTAGCTGCAGTGCACGTGAAATTCCGCAGCTTGGACGAAAGCAAAGGTTTCCAGGAATAATGGCACTACCTTGACAGTTAAAGCCAACACTGTACTGACTGTACTGACGCATTGCATTGTAGTGCATAGAGTCCACGTACCATTAACGTGAGATGGGTTGTGAGGCCAATGAAAAAATGTGTGCAAATTCGCCAAACACGAGGAGTTTTCCACGGATTGAATAGTTTTAATTCACTTAATAAAATTTGAAAATAAAAATGAATCATGCTCTGTCGTATTTACAATGATACTTGGAACAAAAAAAAATTACTTGCATAAAAATATTCGTTCTGACAACTAACACAATCTCGAACACGTACTACACAAATTGCTCATTTACGTATCGCTGTGAAAGAACAGCATTTCAATTATTCCAAA
This sequence comes from Morinoia aosen, assembly GCA_030386875.1. Lineage (NCBI taxonomy): Eukaryota > Metazoa > Arthropoda > Malacostraca > Amphipoda > Talitridae > Morinoia > Morinoia aosen. Next base: position 34,778,048 of record CM059564.1, read on the forward strand.
ATCATTTTTAAAAGATTAAAGCATACGAGGTAAAATACCATCATGCTATTACATTTCACAAAACTTAGGAAAGATACAATTTTTTTAGCAGTAAAGTCATTTTAAAACTCTGGCACTCACTCAACATGAAGCCGCTGGACGCACATGTGTGTCCAGCGTGTCTCAACGCAGGACCACCAGCCAGTTGTGTCCAGCGTGTCTCAACGCAGGACCACCAGCCAGTTGTGTCCAGCGTGTCTCAGCGCAGGACCACCAGCCAGTTGTCTCCAGCGTGTCTCAGCGCAGGACCACCAGCCAGTTGTCTCCAGCGTGTCTCAACGCAGGACCACCAGCCAGTTGTGTCCAGCGTGTCTCAACGCAGGACCACCAGCCAGTTGTGTCCAGCGTGTCTCAACGCAGGACCACCAGCCAGTTGTGTCCAGCGTATCTCAACGCAGGACCACCAGCCAGTTGTGTCCAGCGTGTCTCAACGCAGGACCACCAGCCAGTTGTCTCCAGCGTGTCTCAACGCAGGACCACCAGCCAGTTGTGTCCAGCGTGTCTCAACGCAGGACCACCAGCCAGTTGTCTCCAGCGTGTCTCAACGCAGGACCACCAGCCAGTTGTGTCCAGCGTGTCTCAACGCAGGACCACCAGCCAGTTGTGTCCAGCGTGTCTCAACGCAGGACCACCAGCCAGTTGTGTCCAGCGTGTCTCAACGCAGGACCACCAGCCAGTTGTGTCCAGCGTGTCTCAACGCAGGACCACCAGCCAGTTGTGTCCAGCGTGTCTCAACGCAGGACCACCAGCCAGTTGTCTCCAGCGTGTCTCAACGCAGGACCACCAGCCAGTTGTCTCCAGCGTGTCTCAACGCAGGACCACCAGCCAGTTGTCTCCAGCGTGTCTCAACGCAGGACCACCAGCCAGTTGTCTCCAGCGTGTCTCAACGCAGGACCACCAGCCAGTTGTCTCCAGCGTGTCTCAACGCAGGACCACCAGCCAGTTGTCTCCAGCGTGTCTCAACGCAGGACCACCAGCCAGTTGTCTCCAGCGTGACATGTGTCTCAACGTGTTAAAGAACTGAATGAATGTCAGGTCTCGAGCTGTGAACACTTTCCTAGCTTAAGCACCTGCAACTCAGGTGTTGATTAATTTGAATTATTGAATGAGTTTTGAAACGGACATCTCTCACGTAACTGGATCTCTACCCTTTCAAAAAAAGTGCAGATAGCGATCGAATCAACTTCATTAATGCCAGAACAAGGGTACATACATCATGACAAGCCACCGAAGAAGCTTAAAAACATGTAGAAAAACGTACCGTAAAATATCCTAGGCAAAATAGATAATTTACACTTCGATGATACAACCAAAGTATATTGAAGAACGTTCTGTAAAATATCCTAGGCAAAATACACGCTTAGACAATGCACCACGCCTCAGCAGCACGTCCTGCTCAACACCTCATCCTGCAATACGCACTTTGGTACAATGTTTGGTTTACACGACCACATCGAAACACAAAGCAACGAAAAAATCGAGAGAATATTTACTCACACTTCAGAAGTCCCAGAACACACGTGTTGTTGCAGGGTGATGCATGGTTGTCGCGTGAATTGTGCGCCTAACACCAAAGCAAAAGAATGACTTCTGTTCACTAGATCACGCTGAACAAACATACCGAAGCTGTGCTTGAAAATTACAGCCAGAGGGGAGGAATGCAGCGCTGCAGACTTGGTGGCAGAGCTCGTATAGGTGCTCGCGGGCACGCCAATTCACTTCAATTATCGCGTCGAAACTCCAAAATCGCTCACATGCACGCTATTTCATCGATGGCGAAGGTCTTTCACATCGTCGCTCAAATAACTGACGATAAAAACGTTCGATTGAGCCAAAGTTTAAATTGGGTGTGATAGACCGCCACTAGGGAGAGCGAGAGCGTCGATTGCGTGATCGGTGCTCTTATGCGTTCTCACGAACCTTTGCAAGCTCGCTGACTACGTCGGTCAATAAGCCAAACTCGAGTATTTAACCCTTTCGGTACGATAATTCAAATTGTTTGGGTAAAAACTTCCTGGGGAAAAAGTTGTCATTACCCTGAATTGTCAGTGAAATTGTCCTAGTGTGGTGCTTTTAGCTTAAGTAAGTGCCTTCTTCATTATTTTAATTTTAAAAATTTTTTGAATCTTTGAAGCTCGATGCTTGGCGACAGAAATTTTTGATGTTGATAATAAAGTTTTCGTATTTACGAAGAAATTATTCATACGTTTTTGCCCGAATTTACCAAAAATCAACAAAGTTCAGAAAAAACTTGCTCAAGTTAAATGGAAAGGGTATTGAATATGTTGCTCGGGTCCTGTAGCATGAACTTACGCGTGCTACAGGGTCCTATGGTAATTACAGGGGCCTATGGTAACCTATGGTAATTTACGCGTGCAGATTTCTGGAATTGTTTAAAAAGTAGTTTAATGAATGTTTGTAATTTCCCTAATTTTGTTATTACTCCAAAATATTCCCTCACTAGTTAAATTAGTTTAAAACTAGGTTAGATGCCCTAAACTGGAAGCACTAGCCAACTTGGCACTGGAGTAGCCGTCAGGACCGAAAGGGTTAAGTCGCAACATTACTTCTAAAGCGAACTTTCGAGACCTCCGATGATCCCACTGAAATTATAATATGTTGAGAAATTGTGATATTGCCTAAGAAAGGTCGAGTATTTATAATGAATGAAATACTTAAGGTTCACCAAACTGTGGGTTCTCAGCACCATCTCTCTTTTTTGCAATGTTAAAGGCAGAATATGCTTGAGAAATCGTTTTTAAATCATTAACGCCGGTGCCCTCCGTACAACCCAACGAGAGAGAAAGTCAGAGCACAACTTCCCCATTTCAGATTGTTAGTTAATTTAAGCCTCCCTAATCACAACAAAGGTTTTCCGAACGGACACAGGATGAAGGTACCATTATGCTGTAGTTAGGGAACGCGCAGTCTATACACAAGGCGTATTCCCTTACAAGGTCCCCCGGGTAGAGAAACCGAAGGTTAAGACTTAAAGAAGATAAACGTCAAAGAAAGTATTGGGTGATAAAAAACAGCACCGAAAACAGCCAATCTTAGTAACTGTGGACCGAAAAAAGACAGCCCGTAAGAAAAAATCTTTTTATTTCAACAAAAAAAAGCCAGCCTAACTGTCAGTTGGGAATCACATATCCCCCTGGAAGCGCTAATTCCCATAAATAAAATAGTTGTTTCTATTTGAATAGATACAAATATTTAAAATCTCTTCAGTGTGTGAACTTCGATCACTAGGAGCAGCTTTCTAGATGCGTGTCAACGCGAGGCGTATCAGTGGAGCAGTTATGAATGCACGAGGGAACAGATTACTTAACGACTTTTGCCTCGCCCCACTGTGAATTTCTTGCGCTTTATTGAACCTGGGAAGCGCTTGAAGAATTTCTAACGAATGGGATCATATATAAAGAACATGAACGCCGCAACTAAATCCATAGCAAAGACTACTTACACGCACGTAGAAAATCGTGAAGAAATGTTCACTGGCAAAGCGAGCAAGTTAAAATGAAGAGGGTGACTAAAAAGAATGGGACTAGAGTCATTATAATGCCGAAATTTGACTACGTTTTAGCTGACTAGCTACGTTAAAGAAAAAGTCACACGCAAAATGCTGAATAACAGAAAAATAAAACACTATTGCAGGTGAAAAGGTTGATGTTTTTCGAGACATTATTTAGCAGACCAAAATTCACATTGAAAGAACTTTTGAGCGTAAAATACAACGTTTGACAGTTGTACCATAGATGAGACTTGATAAACAACGCAGTACTGACAGCTAAGCTATTTTACAAACTAAAAATGGACGAGTAAAAATTCAACCTAGACAGAAAATATTAAGGTTGGATGTGAGTTTGACCGAATATGTTCATCTTGAGGGAAGTTAAAGCCATGAGAATTAAAAACACAGCGAACTTAATTGTTTAAAAATACCTATTAGCAACAACAGTAAAATTCGCAATCGTTTTTGCGATGAGCACGCATGCAATTGAAAAAATGCTTCCCTCTAGGACAGAGGTTCTCAACTTTTCCTCCATCATTGGCCCCCTCGGCTTGTATTTCTTCATTTAACCCCCTACTTCCCTACAAAAAATAAACATAGCCGTCTTGATGTTCTCTCTCACTTAGTTAACTAAATTAAATTCAATTGAATTATTTTCTAAATCATCAGGTACTTCGATTATTCACCCCAGACTATATAATTTTTTACACCCTAGGGGTAAATTCCCTCCTGGTCGAGAACGTCTGCTCCTTAAGAACGAAAGCGTTCGAGATTTTTCAGACGTAAATTAATGTACTTCGCACACGGCTCGTAACGCTCGTAAATTGGTGCAAACGTGAGCAGCTTCCAAGTTACGAGTTACAAGAGTAATGGGCCTCGGCAATTGTTATGAAGAAATAAACCGTACCCGAAGCTTCCAAGTTATGAGTTACAAAAGTAACGAGCCTCGGAGGTTGTTCTGAAGATTAACTTTGAGAATATAAGCTTACTATTTGCGTTTTGTCTTTCTGAGCCCGCTGTTTCTATTGGATTCATAGATAGCGAGTATCATGAATGCAACGCCTCAAAAAATATATAAGCCTCAAACACTAAGCCTCAAAAATCATAGGCCTCAAAATTCATAGGCCTCAAAATTCATAGGCCTCAAAATTCATAGGCCTCAAAATTCATAGGCCTCAAAAATCATAGGCCTCAAAAATCATAGGCCTCAAAAATTATAGGCCTCAAAAATCATAGGCCTCAAAAATCATAAGCCTCAAAAATCATCAGCCTCAAAAATCATCAGCCTGAAAAATTACAAGCCTCAAAAATGACAAGCCTCAGATGTACTTTGCTCCCTAAATAATAAGCCTCAAACACTGTGCCTGATAGAAAATAAGTCTCATAATGGCACACCGTTCAAGGCATTTTTCAAGCCGCTAATTCCTTGTTCATTAGGCGAAAATTATAGACCCCAATACCGAGGCATTAATATGGCACCTGAAGACACTGGAACCGACAGCGCGCGTCACCTACATTGACTTATGGATTGATTAGTCAGGGCAACTTTATGACCACGTCCAGTGAACAAATGGGACGAGTCACGCCTACTCTTGAAGATTCGCTTAAAAAGAAGGAACTTGATCGGCCTTGATCTTTGACATAAATACATGAAATAACGGAGCGTTAAAATCTGTATGGAACTCACGTATTGAGTTTGTTGGGAAGTAATGACAGAAAATACCAGAGTCCTCTGTTCGTGGTGTTGTTTATCCGAGTCTCTGCATCAGCGTATGAAAATTTGCCGCCAAGGATATCAGCATCCAAATATACCCAGAAAAAACGGCCTTGATTCCCGGTGAGAGGCCAAAGACGTATGAACGTTTATAACACAGTATTACCAGAATAAAATGTACGTTTCAATGTTTTGTACGTCAAGACAATCAAGTAAATGGTACTAACTCAGCAGCAAGAAATTAATAAAGCTTAAGAAAATTGGGGAAGTTAGAGTTGACATTAGTTTGGTAAATATAATAAAATGTACAGTGTATCAATGATACAGTTTCGAATCGTAAAATGTAGCAAATGTGTTTTTAAGTCCGAATTACCGTCAGTCTTTACGCTAGGCTCAAAGTCCACTTAGGTTTCGTAGCGTCTGAACAATCTCAAGGAGGCACGAAGAACGTTCCAATGGAAACTCTCACATGAACTACACAAACAAAAATCTATCAAGGCAGAACGTACTTTCATGAAATCGACTGGAGAAAAAAGAGGTGCAATTCAAAGACCCACGTACAAATAAAAACAGCTCAAAAAATGCCCCGCCAAAATGAATACACCTTCAAAGAAGCTCGAAAGCACAAAAGGCAAAAAAAGCCCGAATCACCTCAAGCACTCGAAAACCTTCAAAGACAGAAAAAATGTACCTTGGTACTTCTTGATATTTTCCGTGCATACGCATCATCGGGTTGTTTATGTCGGGATTTCCAGCGTTCTCTATTCTTCATAGGGTTGTTTTTGTGAGTGAATTTTCAGCGTTCTTTACTCTTCATTGGGTTATTTTTGTGAGTGGATTCTCAGAGTTTTGCACTCATTACCGGGTTTTTGTGAGCGGATTTTCAGAGTTGTTACTCTTTACCGGGTTATTTTTGTGATTGGATTTTCAGTGTTCTTTACTCGTTACCGGTTTGTTTATGTGAGCATATTCTCAGAGTTTTTCACCCTTAATCGGGCTATTTTCGTGAGCGGACTTCAAAGCTGAACATAGTAGGACACCGAGTACTCAACAACAGCGGTAGCAGGAAGCGACAACAGCGGCTAGAATGAGCGAGCGGGAATCGATGTAGCAGAGCTGACCTCATGAGGCGAAAAGGACGACCCCGTCGATATACGGACGGCGCCGCCATTGATTGTGTTTGTGTGAGTAGAAAACAGTCTCTGCCTTCCATGGTTACTACAGGGCGCAGTCATCACTCCAATGGCACCGCCATTGCTAATGAGGTCTTGAAACGATTGTGCATCTATAATAAATTTGTTACTACAGAGTTACTACAGGGTGCAGTCATCACTCCAATGGCACCGTCATTGCTTGTGGTCTTGAAGCGTTTATGCATCTATAATAAATTTAGTCTCTGGTCCATCAGAGTGGTTTACGCAGATGGTTACCAAGGTCCTAGTCATGTAGGACAAAGAAGTTTATGTTGGCAGCTGAGGAGCGCTCGTTTACATGATTCATTACTCAGTTTATTCCGCATGAGCACTAAAATTTCAAAGGCTAATATTTGACTGTGAAATTTGAATTTCCTCATCTTGCATGCACTTTCAACACAGTTTTCATAATTGTTTATTGAAAATTACACTCCATGTTACGAAAAATATTCAGCCAAAGTGACCGGACAAAAGAAATGCTACAAATGGAACCACACGTATCTTGTTTACCTCTGAAAAGGACATCGAAATGACTGCATAAATAGTACGGTACTTTCAGTGATGACACTGTATTTTTGTAATGCCAGTTGCTTAAAGAGGTCACTGCGCCTCGCTAGTAAAATACCTCATGATTTAGCACGCGCGTAAATATCTGGATTACATGAGCATCATATTCGCTCATCAAGCATCGTTACTAAGAACGATATCCTTATTAATGAGCATCATGGAACACACAGTAATTAAAGAGATATTTAAAAATAATTACATGCTATGAAGTAATAAATATGGGTCATATGATTTAAAATAGCAAACACTGGGTGCTCACAAAACGAGGTACTTCAGGACATAGTCGGGTCAGGTCGGTGCTACAATTCCATGAGTGCTGTAATCTCAAACACTAAAACTTCTCAGTATGTCACTGACCGAATTTAAGTATCGAACACTAACTCTTGTGCGTATAATAATCCAAATAGCATTAGAATAGGGAAATGAATAGATTTTATTGACCAGTTTGAGCTTCTGTGACCACAACAAAGGGGCTCCTAAAAGATGAAGGAGCACGGCACTATATTAGCATGAAGTTAAGGGAACGGGGAATCGAAGCACAAAGGGAGTTCTCATACAAGATTTCATGCACATAGAAACAGCAAGTTAAAAAGAAAATTTATGAAACAAGATAAAAGTTGAAGAAGTACATAGATGATGAGAAATGAACCGAAAAATGATAAGCCGACGCGAAAAAATCCTCTTATTTAAAAAATGAATCCTCCTAACTTTCAGCTAGCGACCTGACATTTTTCTCCGGTGAATACAAATTTCCAGAGACCCATATAAATTTTTTCCTATAAAGACCGGATAACATCAATTTAAATATCGTTAATAAACCAACGTAAAAAAATTAGAATGACATTAATCCTCCATAATACAAGCACATCGCCATGCAGAAGCAGGTAATAAGGCGTTTCAATCAAAGCAAAATGAGCACGAGTTTATAAAATGACAGATGCATCCGTGCTATATTGTCAAGTCGTATTCACAAAAACAAATAAAAATGTATAAATAATGTACACCCAAAGCGCTTCTGAGAGGAACCCTAGAGCTCAAAAAATACTGAAGAAGACAGACTCCAGAAACACTTGATAAACTATCCACCAGAACTCATATCAAAAGGCAACAATAATCGAGATGCGCACCCAATTTCCAAAGAGACTCAAGAATAAAAAATTAGATGTTAAGTTGAAGCCTCCCTAACCGCAACAGAGGCTTTCCAAAGTGAGGAAGGAGGAAGACACCATTTAGTATGGAGTTAAGGGAACACGGAATCCAAGCACAAGGAGCATAGAACCAGTAAGTTGAGAAAGAAGTTCGCGAAACAAGATAAAAATTGAAGAAAAAAGAAGTTGGTGCCAAAAAACAAGACAGCAGTGAATCGAAAAAAGATGGCATAAACGAAATAAAAAAAACTATTTTATATCAGCAAAAGAAAGGCCTGCCTATCATTTAGCTCGCTCAAGCAAAAGCTCGAGTCGAGTTTATCATTTTCTTTTTTGACACGAAAGCCATCATAATATAGTTTCAGCACACGGAACTTCAATGAAACCGTACGCAAATTTATCGAGGGAGCCGAACTGGATCGAGATCAAGACAAACAGACAAAAATCGTTCACCAGTCCACAGAGGAACAATCAAAACCTAGCGCTGGCAAACAGATCGAAGTCGACCAGAAAAAGAGAGTGAGCCTCAAACACTGCTGTAATGGGGCGGCTCTAACTAGATATGTTCGGTGAGATCGCAGCACGTAACGCTTTGTTACCACATCGCACGGATGACAAAGGCTGAAATTTGATAGCTTGAATGGTAAACCATCATAGTCGCATAATTAAAATTGCATGCAAATGAACGAGGGACCTCCAGAAGTAAATGCAGGGCATATTGAACTTCGCTTGCGTAACATGAAGGTTAAATAGCGCACAGAACTTTCTGTGCAATCCGAAAGGTGCCAAGAAGAAAAAAATCATTCACGGAACGAGAGACTGGGAAAGAATTGAAACCCCTTTGCAAAAATTGGAAACCCTTTGAAAAAAATTGAAAGTGTAACTACGAACTTTATTAGGAAAACGTACGTTCTTGTCAAGTAGAGACTGATTCCAATTAACAACAATGCACACATGATTCACATGGTGAACACCAGCTAACAAGGAGCACAGCCAATCAACTCACTAGGAGGTAATTGCATGCTCATTATAACAAGACGCCGTCAGGGCTATTCTCACCCACCACCACCGTGGTTTGGTTAACATACGGGGCCACGGAGCTCGCACTTCTACATATTCATACATTACATTATATACAGATGCCCTATATACTTGGGTCGTGTATGCAATGAAGCCCCGACCCTGAACTGGCCTGGTATATCAGCGTTTACTCGCAAACCTTAACACTTTAACTGCGACGACTGACTATTAAGTTCAATGCCAAACTCAAATTTAGAGTCAATTGAAGTAAACTATTTTGAAAAAACTAAACATGAACTGAATCCTGCCTTCATTTAGCTATGTTTTAGTATTTATGAAAATTGAATTTGCGACTACTGGTCGGTCAGCAGCATTATGAAAATACCTCCGTGTACCACCTGTGGCGCACGTCACAGTCAAAGTGTTAAGCACTGCACAATTCATTTTGATACATAACCAATCGAGGCGCAGTGTTTTCTGCGCCTTATGTGACCACAAATTTATTCGTGATGCAAATTATTTCGCAACAAGTCACGAAAAGAGTTGAAAAAAAGGATAGAAGTCGCCGTGGAATGGGTAGAAGTTGATTCATATTTCTGTATACTCTAAACCACCAAGGCATGTTCGTGAAAAAAACATTGAAAAGAAAACAATGATGGGCTAAGTGTCACTGGATTTGCACTCGGACTCAAAATGAGGCTGGGATACAGTACAGCCATTGTTGGCCAGTCGCGAACAATAGAGCGTGTTGAAAATAGAGTACGTTGGACAGTACAACCTACAACCATCACGGCTGATAGCGCGTATAAAGTCGAAGTTGTTCCGAGACGGCCGGGTATGTCGAGAGAAGACGCAATCAATAGCAATGAAGGAACATGGAGTAGCCTAAACAACGGTTTTAAATATTTTACAATTTCAACATAAAACGTGACGTAAGACCAATAGGTAAATCTAAGAAATTAGATGTTAGTTCAAACCGCAACAAAAGCTTTCCGAAGTGAGAAAGGAGGAAAACACCATTTACAATGGAGTTTAAGGAACGAGGAATCTATGCACAAGGGGCCTAGAAACAGTAAGGTAAGAAAGAAGTTTTTGAAACAAAGTAAAAGTTTAAGAAGAAAGTAGTAGGTGCTGAAAACATGACAGCAGGGAACTGAAACTTACTAACCCCTCTCGAAAGTAAAAAAAATCTATTCTATTTCAACAAAAAGAAGGCCTGTCTAACCTACAGATCGGGACCTCAAATATTCCTCATATGAGCGCCAATTCTTATAGATATAAACAATAGTTGTATTCTCCTGAGGGTTGATATTAACATAAATCTTTAATATAAGAAACAGAATACTTCAATGTCTTTGGTTCTGGTGGTGGTTTCTCTGACGACCTAAGGCATTAACGCTCGTAAAACCAGATCAATCCTTCAACAAACCTTGATTTTGCGTGTTACTGCAACAAGCAAAACCTCATTCATTGCCTTCAGGACCTCCTGAACGATTATCGAAAATCATGGGAGTTACCATGACGAGTCTTCAGTTTAAACGAGTCCAGACATCGAGAAAACCAAACAATTCTCCAACAGTGCTAAATCTTGTGAGTTACTGCAAGTCAAACCTCTGTTACAGCTCTCAGGAAAACCCCAACAATTCTCCAACAATGGTACACCTTGTGAGTTACTGCGACGAGTCGAGCTCCGTCACTGACGGTACGAAAGCTAAACAATTTTTCAACGAACCTTTATCTATCTTGTAGGTTACTACGGAGAGTTAAACCTCGGTCACTGATTTCAGGAAAACCGCAACAATTCTCCAAAAATGCTAAATCTTGACAGTTGCTCCGAAGAGTCAAATCTCTGTCATATATTCTGTAAGAGCGAGCTCAAACAGAATACCGAAAATGGGATGAAAGTTATTCGTATGGCTTCTATTGTGTCTGTGTTTCTGCTATTGAACGAGTCAAAACCTCTGCCAGACAACAGTAAAACCTCAACGATTTTCCAAGAGACCTCAATCTCGCAGTCAATGCGACGCGTCATCCGGCGTGTTGACGACATGTAAGATCGTTTCATTCAAGGATTCAACCTCCTTGGTTTCACTGGTGTGCAATTTGCCGCCGTGTGACACTACTCAACGACGCACCAGAGCTCCTAATGAGCCCTGAACCAACAACAGTCGAGTTCGACGTACAATAAGATTTATTTGAATTTTCTTGGCCTGAATACATTTTTCGCAAGTCGAAAAAATGCTTCAATAAATAGGAGAAATTACAGGTAAATATTTCGCGTGATAAAGGCAGGTCTAGAAAGAGCGAGCTCAAACAGAGTGCAGAAAATGGGATGAAAGTTATTCGGAGGGTTTCTATTGTATCTGCGTTTCTGCTGGTATTTAAACTCATCTATTTTCTAATGAGAGTCTCAATTAATTAGCAAACTCATATGGTACTAAATACGCGTCGCGACAAACACTTGAAATTAGTCAATGGTGAACAGTGAGCATTCTTTTGTACCGGCAGCTCTCTAAGCCTTTGCCCTAATGCGCTCACATCTGTGCGTTTAGAGCTATTTTTCTGCGACCCTCATTTGTGCTACCATAAAATGGTCTACTTTTCTATTTGTTATACAGTAAAGTTCCTAACAACCGGACTCATACATGTCCGGATGTCAAGTTATTCCGGTTGTCAAGTCATGCGCATGAGGATAGGAAAATTAAAGCTTTATTGAAACCTAAATTACTCTATTGCAGGTAAAGTTTGTAGGAACATTACAAACATAGAAATATTTGCAAGAATTGGATGACCACATTCAAAAACGAAACATGTTTGTGGTTAGACTAAATCAAGGAATAACACATGTTAAATTAATGTATCTACGATCGTAATATACATGAGCTTCATTTTACTGTAAGTAATGTAACGTTAATTGTTACCATTCATCTGTACATCTGTACTATCGTTCATTGCCTCCTTGAAAACATGGTAAACAATGCTAATAATATTCATCGCATGTCTGGTTGTCATGTGAGTCCGGTTGTCAGGTGTCCGGTTGCCAGGAACTCTACTGTATCATCATTTATGGAATCTCGGTATGCTTCTTCACGAGTCCTTCACCATGAACCCTAGCAAATATAAATAGCTGGAACCGTGCAAAATCCTTCGTGAACTTCTCTCGAAAACAAGACCGAAAAATATTTCACCAAGTACATAGCATTCATAAAATGTGCAATAAATCCGCCAAAACTTTCATGAATTTAAATAATCACCGATAAAGAAAACCGAAAGTCGTAAAGATTACGGGCAACGGTGGCAGTAACATAAAAATAGTAAAAACTATTTTGAGATTTTTTCATCGAAGTGTTCACTGGTTCAAGTTTTCGATCGATGAATAGGCAACACCACAAGCAGTCCTGATATGTGAAATAAAGAGATTAAGATTATAAGTTAGTTTAAGCCTCCCTAACCGCTGCAAAAATAGAGCGTATCGAAGAGAGGAAGGAGGAAGGCACCATTTAGTATGGAGATAAGAAAATGAGGAATCTATGCGGAAAGGGCATAGAAACAGTAAGATGAGAAAGAAGTTAATGAAATAAGATAAAAGTTGAAGAAGAAAGTCAGAGGTGCTGAAAAACAGGACAGTAGTGAAACGAAAAAAGTTGGTCCTTAACATAACAAAAAACATTTTATTTCAATAAAAAGAAGGCCTACCTAACTCTCAGCTCGGGCCCTCACATTTTTCCCCTGGGAGCGCTAATTCCCATAGATACAATAGTTTTATCCCCCTGAGGGGTGTGAAATTAAGAGTGCTGGTTGTCAAATACATCATTTCTAAATGACAGTAAGTTCAGTAAGAAGTTATTCAAGTCTCCCGTACCAAAATACTTACCGATAACTGAGACGTCAAAGACTTTACTGCTCGTTCATTATAGGTTCCGCGCGCATTGGGCCATTTGTGTACCAACAGGTAAATTTTTCATTCACGTACCGGTATGAATGAAAGATATTTCGTGTTTCATCTGTGAAACGTTGTCGTGCAATTGTAGCAGTAAATTGTATTTTAGCAGTAAAGTCTATTTCCCTATTCTGCTACTTACATCCTAACCAAACGAACCGTTAACAACTGCAGAAACACGGTGAACGTGTTAACTCATTCAAAAATGTGCAAGCAAAACCCACCTGAATTTGGTTTTCCTCCGGCCTGAACTGCGGCAGTTCCAGTCTTTGCTGCTGCTCCAGCCGTTGATGTTCCAGTCTTTGCTGCTGCTGTTCTTGTTCGAGTCGCAGCAGCTCCATCCGCTGCTGCTGTTGTTGTTCTCGTTTTTGTTGGTCTTCATCAATAAATATATTCTCCAATTTCTGAGGAGATAGCACCAGGTCCGCCATGACACTTCACGATGATCACGCTTATAAGATTCACTCACTGAATATGGTATCTGTCTAATCTACAACGCCAGTCAGGATAGGTGTTCCTAACCGTGAGAAAACAGAAGGATTCACTCATAAGGCTTTCACTATTTTTCATCAGTTTTATTTCACGCGAGCTCAATATTGAACACAAGATTTCAGTATAAGTGACTGAAACGAAAGAGAGAAAAAAAGATTTAATTTCTTCATTTTAGTTATCAAACCAAATAGACATGAATCTTTTCTGCAAAAGAACATCAAATAACTCGAGATGAAAAGTTTAAAAGCACAAAATCTAATGCACTATTCAATCCATGGTATTGCATGTCAATTTGCATAGGGTTCATTCATCATGACTTACAGCTAATCTCAGATACCCTCATAAGTGCGCCAAAGATGCCGTAAATATGATAAGTAAAATATTGCAGCCAAGTCTATAAATGTCAGCTTGTATTTAAAAGTTCGTAAAGTCCAAGACCAAACTTGAGCACAAGAAAGTTAAACAGCTCTTGTGCCTTCTTTTTAGAACATGGGCCTTAGACGAAGTTCCTATTAGATCTTTGGAAATTTTATGTTTTTTTTCAGAATTCAATTATACAAAGTTTGGACTTCGATAAAATACTGGGGCAGTACGTAATGTGTCATACCTACACGCACTATAAAGAGGTTCACGCAAAACATACAATTCGTTTGGGCACAACACACATTCACACCGTTGTGCGCACCCCACACAAATTCACACCAAGATGTGTGCACCCCACACAAATTCACACCAAGATGAGGGCACCCCCCACATTTCTATCGTTCTGCACATCACCCACACAAAAACACCAAAAGGTACGCATCACCCACGCCACGTCACGTAGCACGTGACTACGCTTGTCGCACTCGACGTAATCGCGTAGAGAAGCGCAGAACCGCACGTGTGATGCAAGGGAGCTCTGACCAACAGCAACCGATAACATCCGTGTGGCGGTGTGCGACATACATGCGTGGGCTCAAACGTGACTCCACATGCCGCGGTCACCACTCAGTGAATTAAAAGGTGTTTAAGGGGAGGATATGCGCTGCGGTGAACCGTGGGCGATTGATCAGTTTAATGGTAGTAGAAGGAGCAGTGATGTATTTTAATGGAGGGAGTGTAACCTGTGAAAATTGGATGGCATGTCGCTATTTCACTAAAAAAATGCATAGGGTTGAACAAAAGTAAATTTTAATAAGAGTGTGACTTGTAAAAATTGGACGGTGTCTCGTTATCTCTTTAAAAAAGCCCAGAGTTAAAACAGAAATTAGGGACACATCTTGAACGGAGCATCTTGCTGCTAGATGGAAGCGAAAGCACGTCCACATCAAAAATTTGATGCTGGGTGCCGGTCATTCTTCCAACACACAATTACATCACAGTCAACGACTCCCCAGTCGCAGAAAGTGAAACGTCCTATTGCAACCTCGGCAAATCAACACATGTACATCAATAAGAATTCGTTCATTAAAATACAATGAACGGAAGCCGTCCAAGTTTGTCGAGAGACGCACCTCCACCCAGCAGCAGAGGGATGGTAGGTCCGCGCACAGCGGTGTTGTGTCTACCGGAGTCGCTTCACCCACAGGGAGTTGCTTCTACACAAAGCCCCTAAAGTCATTCCTGGAGGTGCGAGAAAAGTCTATGGAAATAATAGGATGTTGGCTATATGTTGGCATTTTATTTGAGAGGGTGCGAGGTTCGAACGAAATTTCTTTAGGTGTGCGGAAGCAGTTTCGTGACGTTTTCTTTAAAAGCAGCGCATGGTACCGTACGATTGTAGGGGCCTCATATTACCATTAATGGTTAGTGCGTATGCGACGAGTTACCAGTGGTCACCACTGCGTGCACCGCTTCATTAGTTGGAATATTTGATCACAGCTAGGGCAAAGATACTTCCTTGTGACGGGCATCCTTCACGAATAAAATATGCACTAAATAGATACAAGACTCTTGAAATACAATACTTGGTTTCTCCATCTCTAAGCGATTTTGCAGCGGCGATAACACCTTAGTCAAACTTTTTTGCCGCCTGCATGCCAGTTTTTCGCTACCAAAGGATTTGATTGCTAAAATCGCATAGGCGGCGAAAAACCTTCATGTAGGCGGCGAAAAAGTTGGACAGGGACGTCGATGCGAGTCTTAAGTATCACAAATATCCGATTTTACAGCAAGGCCATACGAGAAGAAAGCAGCTGAAAAATTGACAAGAAATCATCACTCTGGACGTATGTCGATTACACCGCAGTAACCAACAGCGTGCTCAAAAGTACAATTGGGCGCACAAATTCATCTAAACACACAATCTATCAATAACTAAAGGTGACAGATTAGATTAGATTATTGGTTAGTTTTAGCCTCCTTACCCAGCAACAAATGCGAGCCAAAGAGGAGAAGAAGGAAGGCACCATTTAGTATGGAGTTAAGGAAACGTGGAATCTACGCAGAAAGTCATAGAAATAGTAAGTTGTGAAAGAAGGTCATGAAACAAGACCAAAGTTGAAGATGAAAGTAGTAGGTGATGATGAACAGGACAGCAGTGAACCGAAAAAAGGTGGTCCTTGACATAACAAAAACATTTTATTTCAACAAAAAAGAAGGCCTACCTAACTCTCAGCTCGTGCCCTCACATTGTACCCCTGGAAGCGCTAGTTCCCATAGATACAATAGTTGTATGAAGATAAAAGAACGCGGAATCTATGCAGAAAGGGCATAGAAACAGTATGCTGAGAAAGAAGTTCATGAAACACGATCAAAGTTGAAGTAGAAAGTAGTAGGTGCTGAAAAATAAGACAACAATGAACCGAAAAAATGATGGTCCTTAAAATAACAAAAACATTTTATTTCAACGAAAAAAAGGCCTACCTAACTCTCAGCTCAGGCCCTTACATTTTTTTCCCCCCGAGAGTGTTAATTCCATTAAGAGTGACAATCTTGATTCAAACATTTTTGCAGGCATGTTAGTTCAGAGACTTCAATTTCGTGATCATAATTTTATTTACGTAGGTCTTAAACACCCTAAATCTAAATGATTTTCGAAATTAAAACGAAGAATGTTGAACATTTACAAATCTAATTCTAGTTTTGAAATAATTGTATTGTATCAAAACGCTGTGAGGGCTGTCCAGTACCTTGCATACTCGGTTGAAAGACAAGGCACAGGACACGATTTAAACTTGTTTTCCTAAATAATGAATGATAAATGCGACCAATTTTTTTCCACGTGCCCATGATCGGAAGAATTTCATCGTAAACCGCCCAATTTCAATAAACAAACAATACATGAAAATGATATCGAATTCGCACAATGCCTGAACGAAAACGAATAAGCTACACCGTGCAAAGAAGATTTCCTTAAAAAATTCATGAAATCTTTTTGTATTGTTACTCAAAAACTGTAACAACGAAGAATTTTGTTGCACAACATAGGTTGTATTCAAAATCTATCGCGTCACTGATGGTGAAACCAAATGTACGAAAATTCATCAAACATAGGCAATGCCAGTAGATGTCAATACCTGACAACTGAGTTCGTCAGTCAACACTGAGGTCTACACCACAACACCACATTTCGCTGTCTCACTATATTGGACTATCCCAGCTCAAATTTTATAAAATGAGGCGTCTGGCAACTCAAGGTAATTTATGCGTTAAACTTTCATTGGGAAAAAACTGAATGCGATAGTTTGGATCCAAAAAAGCGTATCTAGACACCCCGACACTACACACTCGTTCAAGTGAAGCAGGATACTACTGTATCCTGAGCAAAGCAGCGAACCAACAAGATGTAGGGAATTTCCACCTTCAAATGAACCGTAGTCAGTCAAGCAGCTTGGTTAATTTAGATAAACTCACGAACAATGCTTATAATAGTTATTTCTACCCATTTGCACACAACACTAACACGATGAACAAACAATTCTCGCAATTGTGCTTCCACCTACTTACACATCAGCATTTTTGCCGTACTTACGAATCCCCAATGGTAATTAACACTCATATGAACCTAAAATATTTACCTTTGCTATTGTCGCTTAATCCAGAACACACAATAAATCAACATAGGATCATTCACTTACCAACTAACAATACATTACACATGTCGTTTGAGCTTTGGCGAGTACATCAGCAGAAGTAATCCGACTTGCCTTTTTAATACGGTTTTCAATCTGTGGAATGGTGAATATATTTAGGAAAATTTGATCACATTATAAGACAGTTTAAAATAATCCTCCCTAGCTCATCGAAGGGGTTCTCACGAAAGGAAGGAGAAAGGACCCATTTATTAAGGAAGGAATTCAGGGCTCTATTTAGGGTGTGTCTACACCGTGCTAGCTCAGAAGAACAGAAAAATCAAAAATGGTTATTAAACAAGATAGTTGAAAAAGAAGGTAATAGATGGGGAAAAATACACAGTTGTGAACAGATAGAGAGTGTTCGTAACTAAAAAAATATTCTATTTCAACAAAAGTAGGGTTCACCAAGCCACCAGCTCGGGACACCACAACTTCCCCCGGAGAGCGTTAATTCCTACAGATACAATTGTTGAATCCTCCTGAAGAGCAAATATTCTAAAAACATCTGGTGCGATCAAGGACAATTTTCGCAATACTCTTCAGCGCATCTGATGGTAGCTTCACTCCAGCTGTTCTTGATATTACTATTACAATTCTAATCTTTTGTAATTTGATTAGTATGGCTCGTTTACGAAAATAAATTTAATTCGAATCTAACTCGAAAGCTCCGGTATGATGATCATAATTTAAAATTGTTTTGGAACATGCACTTGAAGGTTTCGCAAATCGCAACATGCTAGTGCCGCGCTGAAGCCAGAGCAAGTGTCACCATGATCACTCTGAAAATATAAAATGTTAAGGATTTTTCAGATTTGGTAAACTTGACCTACGAAAACTAAATTGTTGCCAGTATTCCCACGAAAAGATCGAAGGCAATTACGTGGATAACACGAATTCGTTCATCTAACCCGAAAATCTATTTCTCCCGAAGAAATTCAACCAGAAAAAAATAAATTTCAATTCGGTGTAGCACAAAGTTTTTTGACTTGATGGAAGTCAACGATGAAAAATTAATATTACTATGAATACACGGCGAAGCACAAAGTTTTTGCTTCGTCTCCAGAGTAGTTCGCTCAAAGTCAAAAGCAATCTACTTCAAGTAAATATGGGTATTATGACACCCATGTTCGTTTGTCAATCAAGGATTTTCAAGTTACGGGATATGGAAAACCAATGATGCTTCGTACATTTCTGAATTGGAAATAAACTTTTTCTTTCTTTTCTCAAGTAAATGACACGGTAATAAACTTTCTTTGTCCTCTTGAGTAAATGACACGGAAATAAACTTTTTCTTTATTTTCGTTAGTAATTGCAGCGGAAATAGACTTTCTTTCTCTCTTGAGTAATTGCAGCGGAAATAAACTTTTTTTTCGTTTCGTAAGTAATTGCAGCGGAAATAAACTTTCTCTTTCTTTCCTTAAGTAATTGCAGCGAGGTCACAACCGTCAGCTGGAGCACCTGGGCAGTCAGTGCATGGGTGCCAAGTGAAATAACCCACAAACGTGAAAACTTCTCAATCGAATCGGACGTGACTGCGCAAACAACTGGTTTGCAGTAGCGAGGGTTCTGTTTTTAAACTTGAATTTGTTGGCGGCGTAAAGCTAAAGCTGACCAGGAATGTTTTCTCTCAAATAATGTGGGAAGAAAACGTAAGCAAGAGGGGCACACTGATCTGACACGCGTGTTTGAGCGACAGTTCAGCAACAACAAGTGTTTATGAATCAATGAAAAATTTCATAGGAAACCAAGAATTTTTATCAAACGCGGTAAAACCACGAACTATTTTTGTAAGCTCTATCTATAACGAAATATCAAACCGAGAAAAGCCACGTACTATTTCTGTGCGCTCTATCTGAAATTAAATGGAAGCTGATGTAGAAGTTCTCAAAGTTAGGTTGAATTCTGAGCAGTTATTGAACATTTTTTCAAGAGAATTTGTGATCAAACGCAGAAAAAACACTACTATTTTGTAAGTGCTATCGAAAATGAAATTAAATAGAACTTGATATAGAAGTTCTAAAAGTTTGAGTGAGTTCTGTGCAGTTGTTAAGCCTTTATTGAAGAATGAGGAGTTAGACTTAAACAACACGACTTACCGAAACAAAAGGCATATATTGATAAGTAAGCTAAATTATGGCACCCTCTGACGATAAAAGTCAACGACCATGCAACATTATTGACATTTTCTGAAAATAAGAATCGACGACTATTGATTCTTATTTTCACAGACAGATTCGAATAAAATCGAGCACAATGAAAAATATTTAACAAATAATCTAAACTCAAAAATCAGAGATGATCAACCATGAATTAGATGTACCACATGTGGAGTCTGCGTTATACTTCAGTACTGTATGTGTGTATGAACGGAGAGCTAAGGTGAGTTTACCGTAGGGTTGAATTCGGTTAAGGCGATTAAATCATGCAGCATCATTTATGAAAATATTTCAATATAAAACTAGTATTCTATAAACTAACCTAGTCCAGTAAGCTACCGGCCTGAAACAGCGCTCTACATCAGCGGTTTAAAATGAGCGGAAATTATAAACGTACATCAAAATTTAACTTCATTCAATTTTTAAAAATGAAACAAATCGCTTCCCTGTATGACATCAAGAATCACACCGCACTTTCAAGCATAAATTATACTTTTACTTGACTTCAAGAACCCAAAAAGTTTGGAGAAGAGAACACTGCTCGTGCCCTTTAGTTTTCACTATTATGAGGAAGTGATGAGACTGAAGCACACTGCTATACATACGAGTGATGAGACTGAAGAATATTGTTACACACATACAAAACGACATCGATGCACAATTGTTATCTTAAAAAATGACGAGACTAAAGCATGTTTCACACTTGTTTCGAACACATCGGCCAAGTCAAGCTCTGAAGTCGTGTAAAAATGACCTACACTGACAAGTAAGTAAAGTTCCGAACATACCAAAATGTACACCACTTAAACTTCAACAACCTACAGATTAGATCAGATGTTAGTTTAAGCCTCCCTAACGACTATAAAAGAGCGTTCCGAAGAAGGGAAGGAGGAAAACACCATTTAGTATGGTGATATGGGAACGAGGAATCTATGCAGAAGCATAGAAACACTGCATGAGTTGAGAAAGAAGTTCATGAAACGAGATAAAAGTTGAAGAAGAAAGAAGTAGGTGCGGAAAAACAGGATAGCAGTGAACCGAAAAAAGGTGGTCCTTAACGAAACACAAAATATTTCATTTAAGAAAAAGCCTACCTAACTCTCAGCTCTGGGCCTACCCTCACTCAATAACTTACAACAATCCGTCACAAACTAAATAGGTCGACGCAAGTATTTGCCAAACAAATGCGCAGTTCCTCAAAGAGGCACTGAACCAACGAAGACACCGCCGGAAAAAAGCAGTCGGACGAGCAAGGCAGGGATCAGAGGCGTTGGAAAAAATGGGAATATTTGAAGGAAATGCAGTTTTTAGGCGCCCCAATTTTGGTGGACCTGAAGGTCACTCCCCCATCAGCTCTGCGCACACAGCTGCTCTGTGTATCGCTATTCACCTCAACTAATACGATAGTCGGCACGTCTTGAAATCAATTTGCACGTTGACTACGATGAATTTAAGTGAAGTTCAATGTTCGACTCAAATTTGAAGTTCAAAGTCCTAACACAGCTGCTGCGAGTGTCGCTTAGGTGTCATGTTCACGCAAACAAAACGACAGTTGGCACGTCTTGATATCAATTAACACGTTGACTGCGAAGGGTTAAACTGAAGCTCAATATTGAACTCATTTTTAAAGTCAAAAGTTGATAGCGATTTTATTAACACCAGATATTAACTGGGCCCATTAAATACCATTAATTTTTAAAGCTTAAGATTTTTCAAACGACCCATCGATGGGTCGTTTTGAAGCAGGAAGAACTTAAGCCCGACCCATCGATGGGTCGTATCGCAGGTAACGTTTTAAAAATTATCAACTGATGCGCGGAATGGAACTGTACTGCTAATCGACAAGTTCAACTCCGTGTAGGGCGACACGTTGATTATATTGCCAACTTGTTTTGCTAACCCTGCCAACTAATGATCAACGGAATATTTAAACCAAAAATTATAAGGTGACACAGTTCTAACACTTGAAGAATCGCCGTTGTTTACGTAACAGTCTCATGGTAGGATTGAGGGAGCGGGGAATCTGTGAACAAGTGTTATTCCATACCGGATTTCTTCCGGATTGAAAGCGCAAGATTAGAAGAACTCTATGTAACACGATAAAAATTGACGACGAATGTTATAGATGCTGAAATAATGGCTATAGCGAGAAAACCAAACAAAAGGTAACAAAAATTATACGTTTTATTTGAGAAAAAGGAAGGCCTACCCAACTCTCCAAAAGTGTTTCTTTTAGGGGAAGAAGCGACCTTATACCCATAGATACAATAGTTGTCTCCTTCTGAAGAAATCGATTTTGTATTCATGTTAAGCATACTTCAAGTCAATGACTAGTATCACAATGGAAAGTATACTGAACGGTACCATGACAAATCGACCGCTATAGCAGAATTACCATTTCTCTATTTTCAGGGACAAAATTTGTACTCACATATGCTTCATGTTATCTCCAGTCAACATATCCATACTGGCAATAATTTAATTATTTCCAGTCATCACATCCGTACTCGCATTCCTTTAATTATTTCCAGTCATCACATCCGTACTCGAATTCCTTTAATTATTTCCAGTCATCACATCCGTACTCGAATTCCTTTAATTATTTCCAGTCATCACATCCGTACTCGCATTCCTTTAATTATTTCCAGTCATCACATCCGTACTCACATTCCTTTAATTATTTCCAGTCATCACATCCGTACTCGCATTCCTTTAATTATTTCCAGTCATCACATCCGTACTCGTATTCCTTTAATTATTTCCAGTCATCACATCCGTACTCGAATTCCTTTAATTATTTCCAGTCATCACATCCGTACTCGCATTCCTTTAATTATTTCCAGACATCACATCCGTACT
This sequence comes from Morinoia aosen, assembly GCA_030386875.1. Taxonomy (NCBI): domain Eukaryota; kingdom Metazoa; phylum Arthropoda; class Malacostraca; order Amphipoda; family Talitridae; genus Morinoia; species Morinoia aosen. Next base: position 34,800,745 of record CM059564.1, read on the forward strand.
CGCATTCCTTTAATTATTTCCAGTCATCACATCCGTACTCGCATTCCTTTAATTATTTCCAGTCATCACATCCGTACTCGCATTCCTTTAATTATTTCCAGTCATCACATCCGTACTCGCATTCCTTTAATTATTTCCAGTCATCACATCCGTACTCGCATTCCTTTAATTATTTCCAGTCATCACATCCGTACTCGCATTCCTTTAATTATTTCCAGTCATCACATCCGTACTCGCATTCCTTTAATTATTTCCAGTCATCACATCCGTACTCGCATTCCTTTAATTATTTCCAGTCATCACATCCGTACTCGCATTCCTTTAATTATTTCCAGTCATCACATCCGTACTCGCATTCCTTTAATTATTTCCAGTCATCACATCCGTACTCGCATTCCTTTAATTATTTCCAGTCATCACATCCGTACTCGCATTCCTTTAATTATTTCCAGTCATCACATCCGTACTCGCATTCCTTTAATTATTTCCAGTCATCACATCCGTACTCGCATTCCTTTAATTATTTCCAGTCATCACATCCGTACTCGCATTCCTTTAATTATTTCCAGTCATCACATCCGTACTCGCATTCCTTTAATTATTTCCAGTCATCACATCCGTACACGCATTCCTTTAATTATTTCCAGTCATCACATCCGTACTCGCATTCCTTTAATTATTTCTAGTCATCACATCCGTACTCGCATTCCTTTAATTATTTCCAGTCATCACATCCGTACTCGCATTCCTTTAATTATTTCCAGTCATCACATCCGTACTCGCATTCCTTTAATTATTTCCAGTCATCACATCCGGACTCGCATTTCTTTAATTATTTTTAACTACCACATCCGTACTCGAATTCGTTGAATTATCTTCAGCCACCCCATATCCGCACTCACATTCATTCAATCATTCTCAAAGTATTGCGCAACCAAATCTCTAGATTAAGTATATCTCGAAAACAAGAAGGTATCATAAAAGAATTAGTATCGTAAAATAATGATGGAGTATCTTAAAACAATAGAGTATCTTAAAATAATGGAGTATCATAAAATAACGGTGGATTATCACGAAATAATGGTGGAGTATCATAAAATAATGGAGTATCATGAAATAATGATGGAGTATCATGAAATAATGGTGGAACACGAGCAGCGCGGCACACTCGCACACCATCACTGAAGCGCCGTGTGTGCGGGAATAGAAATCTGGCGACGGAGGGTCAAGGTGAGTGCCGGAAGGAAGACTTGCGTGCGCTTTCCTGCCCTTCTTTTAGGGGTAAACAGGGGGTAAAAGAGGGGAAAAAAGGGGAAGACAAGAGGGGAAAAAACGGGAAAGACAAGAGGGAAAAAACGGGGAAGGTAAGAGGGGAAAAACGGGGAAGAAGAGAGCGAATAAAAAGGCAGAGAAGAGAAGTGAGAATAAAAGGCGGAGAAGAAAAGAGAATAAAACGGGCAGAAAGGTGAATGGAAGATGGAATAAAAAATAGAAAAGGATAAAAATACAGGTGAATAAAGGGAAAAATCGAGGGGAAAAAGTGGTAAAAGAGGGAAAAACAGAGAAGGGGAGAAAAGAGGAGGAAATAAAGAAGATAAAGGGAAGAGAAAAAGGGAAAAAGCGAATGGAGAAAAAAAGGAGGGAAAATGGTAAATAAAGGTATAAGTGGCAGAATAGAAAGAGAAACAAACGAAAAAAAAATATAATAGAAGATAAGGTAGAAAGAAGAGGAAGGGAAAAATTGACCAAAAAGAAATAATGCGATAAAGAAGGTCAATGCTAGATGGGGGCAGTTGCGGTAGTGTCACAGCCAGCGCCACTCGCTCCCACGCACACCTGCGCTCCCAATGGCAGCGGAATGTGGCAAGGTCGTGACGCAACCTGCGGGAGCCGAATGGTTGTTGCCACATACGTAGTCTCGCTGCTATGTCATTGCCTGTAGCAGAGGTTCCTAACCTTTTTTATTTTCCTCCCCTTCTCAGGAAATTTTCTTTTCTACCGCCCCCCTTGAGATCTTGCTGTCCCCTTAGTGGTTAATTATATTAAAATTTTATAGCAAATTATCGAAAAGATGAATTTTTTATATATAAAAAAATTCCAACATGAGCGCTTCAAAGCCCCCAGGAGGCGGTAGCGCCCACTTTGGGAATCATTGCTAATAGTAACATCAAAATAGCGGCTGCAATATCATTGCTAATAGTAACATCAAAATAGCGGCGGCAATATCATTGCTAATAGTAACATCAAAATAGCGGCTGCAATATCATTGCTAATAGTAACATCAAAATAGCGGCTGCAATATCATTGCTAATGGTAACATCAAAATAGCGGCTGCAATATCATTGCTAATGGTAACATCAAAATAGCGGCTGCAATATCATTGCTAATAGTAACATCATAATAGCGGCTGCAATATCATTGCTAATAGTAACATCATAATAGCGGCTGCAATATCATTGCTAATCGTAACATCAAAATAACGGCTGCAATATCATTGCTAATAGTAACATCTAAATGGCGGCTGCAATATCATTGCTAATAATATCAAAATAGCGGCTGCAATATCATTGCTAATAGTAACATAAAAATAGTGACTGCAATATCATTGCTAATAGTGACATCAAAATAGCGGCTGCATATCATTGCTAATAGTATCAAAATAACGGCTGCAATATCATTGCTAATAGTAACATCAAAATAGCGGCTGCAATATCATTGTTAATATAGTAACATCAAAATAGTGACTGCAATATCATTGCTAATATAGTAACATCAAAATAGCGGCTGCATATCATTGCTAATAGTATCAAAATAGCGGTTGCAATATCATTGCTAATAGTAACATCAAAATAGCGGCTGCAATATCATTGCTAATATAGTAACATCAAAATAGCGGCTGCATATCATTGCTAATAGTATCAAAATAGTGACTGCAATATCATGGCTAATGGTAACATCAAAATGGCGGCTGCAATATCATTGCTAATAATAACATGAAAATATCGGCTGGTGTTAAATAGTTCGTTACTACATCATTGCTAGTAGTACCATGAAAATATCGGTTGGTGTTAAATAGCTCGTTACTACATCATTGCTAATAGTACCATGAAAATATCGGCTGGTGTTAAATAGTTCGTTACTACATCATTGCTAATAGTACCATGAAAATATCGGCTGGTGTTAAATAGCTCGTTACTAAATCATTGCTAATAGTACCATGAAAATAACGCGAATAGTCGACTTCGATTGCATTTTGAGTTTATCATGTGCATCTCAGAAGTATGATAAAGTTAGCCGAGATAAAAATGAAAAAGACGGCAAGATTCAAGTAAAACTACGTTTCTTTCCATCGCTCTACCTTATCCGCTGTGGGCGCGTCTTAGTTAAAAAACTTACCAAATAAAAGGAAGAGATTTAGGTGTAAGACACAAGCTTGGATTCCCATTGATTTACTAAGCTCATATCCGCATACTTGGGCTTCAATCTAGAGACAGTCACATTGACCAATGTGACATCCCATCAAATGAGAGTCCAGCAGAGACGGGAAACGCTTCAATCACACGAATATTGGAAAATGAAGTGCACAGATATGAAGTACAATTTAGACTCGCGAAGGATGGAAGTCGCACGGGACTTCGGCCTCACTCAGGAGATGGGAAGAAAAAAGAAACAGTACGAGGCTCGACAAAATTCATGATAGCCTCCTGCGCGAACGATGTAGCTTCCACACCAAAAATCTTGAACGTACAGAAAAAATCCCGAGCGAACACTGACCATTGAACCGGCTGCCTGACAGCCACTATATGCTCATCACAACCTCTTCCATCGAATGTTTCATTTTACACACCAAGGATTTCTAATTTCGGGCGAAGAATCTTTATTTTATACGCTAATGGTTTCGAAAATTGGGCAGTGAAGCCTTTATTTTCTACAACAAGGGCTCCGAATGTTAAGGAAAAGGCTTCATTTTTTTAACACCATTGGTTTCGAATATCAGAAAACAAGGCTTCAATTTCTACACGAAGAATCTTGGATGTCAAAAAACGAGAAAAAAGGTTTTACCTACTACCAAGTGTCGAATATTGGGGAAAAACGGCTTTATCTTTTGCACACAGACTCTCAAAAATCAAGGAAAAAGGCTTCATCTTCTGCACACAGACTCTCAAATATCAAGGAAAAAGGCTTCATCTTCTGCACACAGACTCTCAAAAATCAAGGAAAAATGCTTCATCTTCTGCACACAGACTCTCAAAAATCAAGGAAAAAGGCTTCATCTTCTGCACACAGACTCTCAAATATCAAGGAAAAAGGCTTCATCTTCTGCACACAGACTCTCAAATATCAAGGAAAAAGGCTTCATCTTCTGCACACAGACTCTCAAATATCAAGGAAAAAGGCTTCATCTTCTGCACACAGACTCTCAAATATCAAGGAAAAAGGCTTCATCTTCTGCACACAGACTCTCAAAAATCAAGGAAAAAGGCTTCATCTTCTGCACACAGACTCTCAAAAATCAAGGAAAAAGGCTTCATCATCTGCACGTAGACTACGAGAAATTAAGGGAAAATGCTTGATCATCTGCACGAAGACTCAAAAATCAAAGAAAATGCTTCATCACCTGCACATAAGCTCTCGGAAATTAATGAAAAAGGCTTCATGAAATGCACATGGGTTATGAGAAATCAAGGAAAAATGCATCATCTGCATATAGGCTCTGAGAAATTAAGGAAGAACGCTTCATCTCCTACAAAAAGGCTCTTGAAAATCACGGAAAAAACTTCACCTCCTACACCACGAGTCTTAGAAATCAAGGAAAAAGGCTTCATCTTCTGTACAAAGTTTCTCGGAAATCAAGGAAAAATTTTCATCTCGTACATCAAGGGTGTTGGACATAGTGCAAAAAGCGCGAGTGAAGACCGACGACTGACTGGAGCGGTAGCTTGACCACCACTTTTTGTTCGAACACATCGGGGAACGTCCTATGATCCCATGTCTCTCGTCCAGCGACGAGATGCGTCTGCGTCATTAGGCTCGCGAGTCCCCAGGTTATGGAGAGTTATTTGAGTTAAAATTCTCGTGTGACTTCCTCATAATGTCAGTCCTTGAATAAAGGCACTAAAAAAAATTGAAGAGTGCTGCGTGAACCCTATATAACAATTGAGCTAACTGCTCTTGTATCACAACTAATCCAAAAGGGCTTAAAAACAGCTCTAGAGAAGATACAATCAATTACTGAACAAGAAAACAGGCAATAACTGCACGGTAAGCCCCTTCACTATAATGCAGCTATTTACTGAAATTGAAAATAAACAATAACCGTATTGTATAAGTGCCTTCACTATTTACAGGCTCACTATGGGTGCATCTTTCGCATAGTGATATTTTTCAGAGCGAATCCGAAAATCTGGCTCTTCAAACTCAAGTCGCAGTGAGGAAGCGATGCGTATAACATCGCATAGTTTGGCTGACATGACCTTCGCGGCACACATGGGCCATCATGTGAGAGGAAGACGGCGTTCCACAGCTCATGAAGTATAAATATGAATGTAAAAGTGGTCACTTCCGCACGCTGGTGCGCCAGCAACTTTAACCGCCGAGTCATAGGAAGCGCAACTACTTGGTCTCAAAAAACTCCGTGTGGCGCTAACTGTCGTCGACAAATGAAGCAGAAACAACGCATTTATATTGGATTAGATATGTTAGTCCCATAAACAACAGTGGTTTTCCAAACAGAAGAAGGAAGGCTTCGTTTATGGAGTTAAGGGAAGGTGGAAGATTAAGATTATAAGTTAGTTTAAGCCTCCCTAACCGCTACAAAAATAGAGCGTATCGAAGAGAGGAAGGAGGAAGGCACCATTTCGTATGGAGATAAGAAAATGAGGAATCTATGCTGAAGGGGCATAGAAACAGTCAGATGAGAAAGAAGTTCATGAAATAAGATAAAAGTTGAAGAAGAAAGTCAGAGGTGCTGAAAAACAGGACAGTAGTGAACCGAAAAAAGGTGGTCCTTAACATAACAAAAAAAACATTTTATTTCAACAAAAAGAAGGCCTACCTAACTCTCAGCTCGGGCCCTCACATTTTTCCCCTGGGAGCGCTAATTCCCATAGATACAATAGTTGTATCCCCCTGAGGGGAGGGAAGGTGGAAATCCGTGCACAATGTGTTTTTCCACACAGAATCTTTTTCGCATAGAAACCAACGCGGAATTCATGCACAAGGCGCATAGCAACAGTAAGTTGAGAAAGAAGTTTCTGAAACAAAATAAAGGTTGAAGAAAGTTAGAGGTACTGAAAAACTTGACAGCACTAAACCAAAAAAGGATGGTCAGTAACAAGACCAAAAAATGGGAACTTTTCATTTCAATAAAAAGAAGGCCTCCCTAACCTTACCTAACCTAACCAGCTCGGGACCACACACTTTCCTCTTGGGAAAATGGTTTAAAAAACTTTATCAAAGATCGGTGACGCTGAACAATTTTGCTTTCAGTCGTTACCACAGCGAGCGGCGCACGGACGACAAATGGTATCGAAATTCTTCATTTTTGAGAACGTTTCTTTGCTATCGTAAGCGTAATAAAGCAATCAGTGCTCACCGCACTGCTGTGCCGATGCAACACTCAGTAAACTTGGGGACAAGTGATTGGTACCGAAGATTAATCCATAAGTGTAGCTATTTCAGAAAGAGTTAAGATTTCAGAAAGAGTCAAAGCAACTTGGCCTTAGCTCTTTCAGAAAAGTCAGGATTTCAGAATGAACAAAAGAAAGAGTTAAGGTTTCAGAAAGAGTCATGGTAACTTGGTCTTTCCTATTTCATAAAGTCACGTCACCGTCAGTGCTATATCAGGAAATGGTAAAGAAGAAGTGAACACATGCCAGCATTCAAATTGTAGTTAGTCCACCCGGAGAAGAGTTTTGAAACTTATTGCAACTACAATTTTGCCATGATTTTTTTACCGCAGTAAGTCCCCCAATCGCTGTTCGTTAAAATTATGAATTTCAGTCAAAAGCGCATTACACAGGCGATATCAACTCGAGTAGCTGCAACCCAAAATCAATTTTTCGGTGCTGTATAAAATTGTGGCAACAGAGTAGCTCTTTCAGGATTCAAGGAACACAGAGTGAAATGCAAACATAAAACGGCTCTGCAACAAAATTCTGTTATATTTACCAATGAAAAACTCCATTGCCTGATTTCATACCTCCTTAAAAACATATATGTTATTAAGAAATAAACAGTTTAACTTTCATTTCAAAGCTTGACTTTTGTTTAAAGTGGACTCGGAATTTAAAAAGTGTGAAATCAAACGATGCCCCAATCGAACAATTTAAGCCAGTAGTTCGACCTAATCAATACCTCTAATTTACCAACATCACCAAACGAGCACGGCTGCAAACGAACAGTGAAATATTGATACACAACAGGCAGCCTGCGGTCGATGAGTGAAATTCGCTAACGTCGAAGTAAACATTCAGGTCTGCCTAATCTATAACCCGGCACAACACAGCCCGAAAAACTGGTCAAATTCCAGTATAGCACGCTCAACAGCGATGCAGATCGGCCACGGACAATGTTCACGATGCACAAAATTAGGAAGGGTATTAAAGGAACCAGGTACATCTGTCATCACCGGCCTAGCTACATGGGGCATGCATGTATAGAACTTCCTGTTCGCTGTTTGCACTTGTCAGGCAGAAAAAAAGCCGCTCCTTCCGCAGCGCAGCAATGCACGGTGCAGTCGATCTGGTTTTTTTGGTGGTGGCTCCAGAGGTGTAGCCTCATATCAAAACCTGTTCGAAAGATAGATAGGTCAGCCACCTCGACGTAACTGCACTTGACACGCTTCAAGTGCGCAGGTGATTCTGTATATAGTTAATATAAAAACAGGTCATCCCTACTTCTTTTAACTGAACCGTGTCCGGTTTTGCTTCCGCCTTAAACAGTTTTAACACGTTTGCCACGTTTCCGCGGTCGTTAACGGTTTGTTTTGCTAGGTTGTACGTGGCATAATTTTGAAATACGTGTAGATTTAATCGCTCGGATGTATTTTTATCCTTCCTAAGAAATATAAAATTTAACTGGGCGAAAACTTTTCACCTCGTAAGATAACATTTTTTAAAAGATTGCGAAACAGATGAAATGTCTAATTTATTCCGGTACGTGAATGAGCAGTCTACCGAATGGTGCACATATGACCCTATACGTGGGGAACGTGTTGAGCCTTAGTACCTATATGTATTAGATGTGCTTCGTAATGAGGAAAGAGATAGGCATGGAATTAAGGGAGCGGAGAAATTTAGATTTTACGTAAGAGATGAGACTAAAAACAGTGTTAGGAAAAAGGGAGAGGGCACAATTTTGCACGGAATTAAGGGAACAGGAATTAGATTAGATTATTAGTTAGTTTAAGCCTCCCTATCCGCAACAAAGGCTATCCAAAGAGAGGAAGGAAGAAGGCACCATTTAGTATGGAGTTAAAGAAACGCGGAATCTATGCAGAAAGGGCACACAAACAGAAAGCTAAGAAAGAAGATCATGAAACAAGAAAAAGTTGAAGAAGAAAGTAGTAGGTGCTGAAAAACAGGACAGCAGTGAACCGAAAAAAGATGGTCCATAACAAAACAAAAACCTATTATATTTTTACAAAAAGAAAGCCTACCTAACCTTTAGCTCAGGTCCTTACATAGTCCCCCTGCTAATTCCCATAGACACAATAGTTGTATCCCCCTGAGGGGAGGGAACAGGGAACCTGCGTACAAAATGTCCCCATATCCTTCGCATAGAAACAACAAGATTGAAAGCATGGTATAAATCAAGATAGGAGCCAAAAAAGTGAAAGGAGCTGCAAAAAGGATAGCAGTGAACAGAAAAAATGATCCGTAACAAAAAAAGAGGCCATTTTATTTCAACAAAAATTAATCCTCTCAAACTTCCAGCTCAGGACCTCACATCTTCTCCCTGGCAACGTTAATTTCCATACATATATTTGTATAGAATACAGTTGTATCCTCCTGAGGGGCACTGACCATCAGAGGTACGAGAAGAAACACTGACCCCTAAATGTGACTAAGTGAAGAAGAAGAAGTGACTCTTGAAAGTTCGAAAAGGACTTTAGTGAATGTACGAGAAAGAATGCTGATCGTCATAAAGGTTAAAGACCGCCGCTACAGCAGTAGCTCAAAGAAATATAAAATAAATAATAAAATATAAATGATATAATAAGCCAATATCATACCACCAATCGACAGACCCTTGTCAGAGCGATAACGCCCTCGAAGAGCCTCAAATTTGCCAGCCATGCACGGTATCTTATCAGCGCTAAAAAGAGTTCGTTTCCTAGAATGCAGGAACCGATCCCTGACCGTAAGGGTCAAGCGGTACTAGTCCGCTCGCATCTGCAACCCGAGCGAGGGTAAGTAAGAAATATGTAGGATGCGACTCTTCATGAGAAGAAATAAATACGGTACGACTCTTCATGAGAAGAAATAAATACGGTACGACTCTTCATGAGAAGAAATAAATACGGTACGACTCTTCATGAGAAGAAATAAATACGGTACGACTCTTCATGAGAAGAAATAAATACGGTACGACTCTTCATGAGAAGGAATAGGATGCGACTCTTCATGAGAAGGAATAAGGTGCGACTCTTCATGAGAAGGAATAAGGTGGGACTCTTCATGAGAAGGAATAAGGTGGGACTCTTCATGAGAAGGAATAAGGTGCGACTCTTCATGAGAAGGAATAAGGTGCGACTCTTCATGAGAAGGAATAAGGTGGGACTCTTCATGAGAAGGAATAGGGTGCGACTCTTCATGAGAAGGAATAGGGTGCGACTCTTCATGAGAAGGAATAGGATGCGACTCTTCATGAGAAGGAATAAGGTGCGACTCTTCATGAGAAGGAATAAGGTGCGACTCTTCATGAGAAGGAATAAGGTGCGACTCTTCATGAGAAGGAATAAGGTGCGACTCTTCATGAGAAGGAATAAGGTGCGACTCTTCATGAGAAGGAATAAGGTGGGACTCTTCATGAGAAGGAATAAGGTGGGACTCTTCATGAGAAGGAATAAGGTGGGACTCTTCATGAGAAGGAATAAGGTGGGACTCTTCATGAGAAGGAATAAGGTGGGACTCTTCATGAGAAGGAATAAGGTGGGACTCTTCATGAGAAGGAATAAGGTGGGACTCTTCATGAGAAGGAATAAGGTGCGACTCTTCATGAGAAGGAATAAGGTGGGACTCTTCATGAGAAGGAATAAGGTGGGACTCTTCATGAGAAGGAATAAGGTGGGACTCTTCATGAGAAGGAATAAGGTGCGACTCTTCATGAGAAGGAATAAGGTGCGACTCTTCATGAGAAGGAATAAGGTGCGACTCTTCATGAGAAGGAATAAGGTGCGACTCTTCATGCGAAGGAATAAGGTGCGACTCTTCATGAGAAGGAATAAGGTGCGACTCTTCATGAGAAGGAATAAGGTGCGACTCTTCATGAGAAGGAATAAGGTGCGACTCTTCATGAGAAGGAATAAGGTGCGACTCTTCATGAGAAGGAATAAGGTGCGACTCTTCATGAGAAGGAATAAGGTGCGACTCTTCATGAGAAGGAATAAGGTGCGACTCTTCATGAGAAGGAATAAGGTGCGACTCTTCATGAGAAGGAATAAGGTGCGACTCTTCATGAGAAGGAATAAGGTGCGACTCTTCATGAGAAGGAATAAGGTGCGACTCTTCATGAGAAGGAATAAGGTGCGACTCTTCATGAGAAGGAATAAGGTGCGACTCTTCATGAGAAGGAATAAGGTGCGACTCTTCATGAGAAGGAATAAGGTGCGACTCTTCATGAGAAGGAATAAGGTGCGACTCTTCATGAGAAGGAATAAGGTGCGACTCTTCATGAGAAGGAATAAGGTGCGACTCTTCATGAGAAGGAATAAGGTGCGACTCTTCATGAGAAGGAATAAGGTGCGACTCTTCATGAGAAGGAATAAGGTGCGACTCTTCATGAGAAGGAATAAGGTGCGACTCTTCATGAGAAGGAATAAGGTGGGACTCTTCATGAGAAGGAATAAGGAGGGACTCTTCATGAGAAGGAATAAGGTGGGACTCTTCATGAGAAGGAATAAGGTGGGACTCTTCATGAGAAGGAATAAGGTGCGACTCTTCATGAGAAGGAATAAGGTGCGACTCTTCATGAGAAGGAATAAGAGGGACTCTTCATGAGAAGGAATAAGGAGGGACTCTTCATGAGAAGGAATAAGGTGGGACTCTTCATGAGAAGGAATAAGGTGCGACTCTTCATGAGAAGGAATAGGACGCGACTCTTCATGAGAAAGAATAGGATGCGACTCTTCATGAGAAGGAATAGAATGCAACTCTTCATGAGAAGAAATAGGATGCGACTCTTCATGAGAAGGAATCAGATTAGATTAGTCGTTAGTTTTAGCCTCTCTACCCAGCAACAAATGCGATCCAAAGAGAGGAAGGATGAAGGTATTATTTAGTATGGAGTTAAGAAAACGCGGAATCCACGCAGAAAGGGCATAGAAATAGTGAATTGTGAAAGAAGATTATGAAACAAGACCAAAGTTGAAAAAGAAAGAAGTAGGTGCTGAAGAACAACAGCAGTGAACCAAAAAAGGTGGTCCTTGACATAAAAAAAAACGTTTCATTTCAACAAAAAGAAGGCCTACCTGACTCTCAGCTCGGGCCCACACATTGTGCCCCTGGGCGCGCTAATTCCCATAGATACAATAATTGTATCCGCTGAGGGGACAGAAGGAATCAGACATGCAACTCTTCATGAGAAGAAATGCGCTACGTCGATTCTTAGGGTACTGGAAGGTATCAATGGCAAACGTGGACCGGGAAAAAAGATATTGAATACCTTACCCGAAAAAAAAATAATTTAAAACAGTAACACTGAAAATTCCGGAAAACACAGTGGTGTTTTTCTGGGTTGTGTGTGGCTTTTTTTGGCAAATTATTATTTGGATTTTTTAAAGCTAACCCCGTAGATCAATAATTCGACCCTTCCAAGCTTGAAGCCATGCTGTTCATATGAATCAACTAAGAGTGTACGTTCGGCAATATTTTCGCTGGGTCCACAGGGCATACCTTCGGTAATGTTCTACGATGACATCGTGTCCTTGGAAGGGGTTAGACACTTTGACCGCAACGTGGCTACAGAGGAGATTTTCGCAATGCTACTGACCTACCAGTGGTCACAATTATTATTATATAAGAAAGTTTTAGCCTCCCTTAACCACGACAAAGATGTTCCAAGAGAGGAAAGAGGAAGGCACCATTTAGTATGGAGTTGAGGGAACGCGGAATCTATGCACAAGGTGCACAGAAACAGTAAGCTAGGAAAGAAGTTCATGAAACAAGAAAAAAGTTGAAGAAGAAAGTAGTAGGTGCTGAAAAACAGGACAGCAGTGAACCGAAAAAAGATGGTCCGTAACAAAACAAAAACCTATTTTATTACAACAAAAAGGAAGCCTACCTAACCTTTAGCTCGGGCCCTCACATGGTTCCCCTGTGAGCGCTAATTCCCATAGATACAATAGTTGTATCCCCCTGAGGGGACCAGTGGTCACAAACCTAACTTTCATAAATACTTAAAGCTAAATAGATGTACGGTCCAGTTAATGCATGTTATTTTCAAAATTGCTTACCACAATTTACTTCAATTTAATTAAATATTAAATTCCAGTTGAACCAATTGCGAACAATATTTTAATTAAGACCATCGAGAACGTAAGCAATTCGAGATGTAACGCAATAGCTTAAATTCGATTTGACAGAATCGATTGATTACACATCACTCGCGATGAGCACACAAAATGAGTCCAAGTAGCGTCATTTACGAAGAATTTAAGTTTCCCGACAATTGATAAACCTCAAAATAACAACTACTGTTCAATATATCGATCGTTGTCATTTAGACGAAAAATCGCAGGCAAGGTAATATACGCGGCCAATATATATTAAAAGATTCTAAGCCAATGCTTTACCTACCAAAACGTGCGGCCAAACTGCCTCCGTTAAATGAAACATGGGGCGGGCAAGAGCCTTTCGATTATTTCTGGTTTCTGCAGCGCTTGCAGCTTATCCATTGAATTATCTTCGAACAAATGGTACGCAGAAAGGGAGGTCATTCTCAAACCATTTACTTTAATCTTCCGCTTTCACAACACCACTGAACCTGACGTTAAAATTTCCAATACGATCGAATGATAAAATCATCCAGGTGACAAATTAATACAAGTGAGCGAATCAAAGCAAAGCGCTTCACTTAGAACAGCATTAAAAATGGTTGCGGTTGAGGGGGAAAGACAAATTATTACGAAGAATTATGACCGGCGGAAATGAGAGAGAAAAAAATTGCATTTTGTAATGGACTTTGCTGAGCTTTTTCTGTTCTTCGCTGAGATTTACGAGCCTCTATTAGCCCATGGCAACCGCCATAATGAAAGGAAAGATAAATAATCACGCGCTGCAAATTGCGCGTGCAGTGAACGCGTATATCGGACGGGCGAAAAACTTGATAGAAGGGTAGGAAATAGTTATGATAGGAAAGGTTAGAACGAGGCTTGCTCAATATATCGGTCCAGTGACAAGAAAAGGGGCATGTCTTGGCAAACTGGGTCGGTAATATTACATTTATTGGCCAGAATTTGTCTTTAAAAGCCTAGGAAATGACACAACGCACGATGGTTTCCGAATTAGAGTTTAAAGTTTCCCGATAATTTATCCGCTAGAAAATAAATCACACAACCTGAGGAGAATCAGAGAAGGTTCAGTTCACGTATTTGAAAGTAAAAAATTATGATAGAGCACTTCATGACGAAACTTGAACGCGAAATATTTCCTGACAATTTGATTAGAAAAATAGTTCTGTTGGAGAATAGGTAACTTTCTCCCAGCTGAGTCAATTTGATATTTATGAGGTTTTTAACAATCTTGTCGGATCACCTTCCGCTTAGGTGATGAAATTAGTGGTCTAGAGAAAGGCTAAACTACTCACAAATGTCGGGAGATGTTTCAACGCAAGACGGATATTTAATAAACATGCTAAAATAAAACAATTTCTACAACAGTCTGATGGAGATCATATAAAAGTGCCCCTGGCTCCTTTTATTATTCAGTTAAAGCTCCTCTTTAGAGAAGGCAGGAATATTAGCATCTCGAATAAAAAGGAAGCAGAAAGATGAAACGGAAGCATAAACGTACAGAAGCATGAACGTACAGAAACATAAACGTACAGAAACATAAACATACAGCAGCATACACATAAAAAACATACGAGAGCCGTACAAGAGCCTCATCACAAAAAGCTGTCGGAAAAGAAAACAAAAGGAAAAATTGGGTCTCGTCACGCAACAGCGAAACAAGATCGTACCAAAAATAAATTCTTAAAAAGCAGCACAGGTTTTGCAGTGGGCGCTAAGCGCCCGGACACTGAGGCGCGTTGGACGGGACAGGTAAAATTACCACGCTCCCTAAAAGATCAGGAGTCGCAGTGCCCAGTGACGAACCCCGCAAACGTGCACATGTTACCCTGTAGGACGATCCCCTTCACAGCGTTAAAACAGAAGAAACTGACGTTAAAATAGAAGAGTAAATTTACATCACTTTGCATACATGCACCTCGGAAACAAACCAACTAGCACCATGATCTATTTAGTCTGTCATGTGAGGCTCAGAGAAGCTTTTGGGGATAAACACGCCGATTGCGATTGGTTAAACTGAAGTTCAATATTCAACTCAAATTTACCGACAAAAGATGTCAAAAATTTTACAAATGCCTAATATTAACCGGGCTTATTTAATACCATAAATTTTCAAAGATTGTTAACAATTTTCGAACTACTTACTCATTGATGGATCGTTTTGCAGCAAGAAGAACTCGACACATGGATGGGTCGTATTGCAAGCAACGTGTTTGGGAAGAAACAAAGTTTAATACCTTCAATTTTAATAGATTACAAAAAATTTTCAAACGACAATTTTAAAAGATTGCGAACAATTTTCATGCAACTCATTGATGGGTCGTTTCTCAGCAGGATGAACTCGACCCACCGGTGGGTCGGATCTCCAGCAACGAGTTAGGGAAGAAACAAGGTTGTCCATTTAGGGCTTGTGCGGACAAGTTAAGGCACTCGGGCAACCGCTCGGGCTCGAGACCCGTCCAAGGTCAGTAAACAAGGATGTGCACTTCAAGGGCAAACTTTTGACGACTCACCATGCGCCAGACAGCGTTTTATAACTAATAGAGGACGGAGAAACTGACTAGACAAGAATTCATTATTTTCAGTTTTAAGACGTTGATTGCGATACGACACATCGATGGATCGTGCTTAAGTTTTTCATGCTGTGAAACGACCCATTGGCAGGTCATTTGAAAAAGTTTTAACCATCTGTTAAAATTAATGGAATTTAATAGACCAAGTTAATTTTTGACTTCTATAAAATTTTTAACACATTTCGAATATAAATTTGAGTTGATTACTCAATTTCAGTTTAACCCATCGGTTTTAAGTCAAGATTCGATATTCTTGAATCTATTGCATTGCCAGCGAGGATAAAAATGTAAACGCTGGACTGTTCGACGCCCGATCTCAATGATGAAGAAAAACCAACATTAATTTGATTACAAAGCTTGGAGACATAAAAGTTTACTTCAAACCAGTTTCTATGACATGATGGAGATGCCATGGAAATTTACACTCACACTGCTTTAAAAACACAGCAAAACCAGGTAATTCTCCTCCAGGTAATTTAGACAGCTCCCTAACCTGATACATCGACTAATTAAAATGTTAATTTGATATTTGTTTCAGCATGTTAGATATGACAAACTCGACGGTAACTTGAGGAAACTAATCAAGATGGAAGATCACTCTCGAAAATACTCCCCAGGGCTTAAATCGTACCCAAGTCTATGGCAAATACAGTTGCGCAGCTTCAAAGAAGCTGTTACTGCACCCCACCGGAGGAACCTTATGGTTCTTGAAGTCTCGAATGAAATTGCGCTAGTGGATCCTTACAGTGCCATTTTTAATCTAAATTCTGTTCCCCTGTCCGAGCGCTTGATAATTATCAAAGCTTTGTGTATGGAATTTACGTGCCCAGTTACAGCATGTACTGGTCGGCATGATATCGAAAGCAAGAGAACTGAGAAGCCTCTCATACGGACCCTGTATACGCACCGATTATCTCACGAACGCCACCTGCCTAATAGTCGAGGGAAAAATCCCGGCACGTCTGAGACGCCCCCTTTAAGGCCCCTGGGGGGCCAAAATGGTGAAAATATTACCATACTAAAATTGCGACCTTTGCAGTATTACCACACTAAAATTGCGGCGCCTGATGGCGCTACAATATCGTGAATGAAAAGAAAATTTCGACCATTAATTTAAAATAACTGCAATAGCAATTATTATATTAGTTTCAAACTCCCCAACCATAGCAAAGACGACCTTATGAGAAGCCAAGAGAAGGGATCATTCGGTGTGGGCCTGTAGAAAACAGTCAATCTATGCACAAAAGGCTTATTCTCTCACAAGACTCCACCGAATAGAAACAGCTAGTTAGGAAGTAAAAGGAAGAAAAGACAAAGAAGAAATAGCGAAAAAGCACGAAAACAAAGAACCTACGTGGTCGGTCACGGAAGATTCAAGTCCGGAAGGCCGATCTTCAGCTGAGGTGACCTAACAGTTTCTCCCTCGGAGGCGCCAATTCTCATAGCATAGGGTAAACAAACCTAACTAATTTAAACATATAGCCTATCCTACGTCACCTGAGGGAGCATGAATGCAAAAAATAGCAGAAAGAAGAAAGTCACTCGTCAAATCCCTTGAATAGTTGAAGTCTAATCAAACACGGATTGATTCTACCGGACTTTGAGACTATAATTTAGCATAACGTAGAGGCATTCTGTATTTTTTAGATACATTCATGTAAATGCGGCATAAGAAATGATGCAAGCCATAGATTAATTGATGCAAATAAATTTACTCTGAAGGACAAAATAATCTGAATTATTCCACAAAAAAAACATGCGCGAAAACGTATTTGCTCAGGTATGTTATATATTGAGAAGTTTGTATACACAACGAATTTATTATGCTTTAATATGATATAATGCGTTCATGAAGAAACATGTGCAACCATTTTTATTCCTATATTTCCAATAAGAAAACAAAATCCATTCAAAGGAATGCTACAATCTTAAATCGATGGCTATAAACAATTTCTTTTGCCAATAAATACATTTAAAGGTAGGACATCCTTGAAGTAACGAGCTACTTCGTAAAACAAAAAAAATCCCCGAGTGATTCACTCCAAATGAGGATAACGTATATAATCATGAATGACATATCTGCGCGCTACTAATCCTTGAAATAACGAGCTACTTCTAAAATATAAAATAATCACTGAGTAACTCACTTCAAATGAAATAATCATGAATAATGTATCTGCGAGATACTAATCCTTGACGTAACGATTTACTCCGTAAAACACAACAAGTTGCAGAGTAACTCACTCCAAACGAGAATGACGCAAATGAGCATGAATAACATACCTACGCGACGCCAGAACAGCTTCAACTTAGCTCACTGGAGACCGGAACTGAGAGCTCCTGCTACAAATGCGTTGCTCAGCAAGGGCGTGGTGGTGAAAGCCAGAGCAGGTGTCGTTTGTATTCCTGTGTTTGATGCACGCGAGTAAGAAATACATGGAGAAGAGAAACCAAGAAACTTCCAGGTTACACCTGAAACCAAAAGGATCTGACTGCCCATTCCGATTCTCAAAACGTTTCTCTGGTGAAACTCAACAAGGTGATGCATTTAGTCGTCCGCCACACCGTAAAAGCAAGCGGAGCTTACTATTTTAGCGGAGGCTCGGGACAGAAGAACGGAAGGTTACGTCACCGCCAGGAATAGCGCTGATCTTGCATGGGCAGCCAGCGTGCGGGGAGGTCACTGGAATGGTGTAGGAGGCACGACTGGGAGCGAAGCAGTCATTAATACGTTTCCCGTGATGAGTTAAACATAAAGTCATTAGTTAAATTTAACATTAATGGAAAAAATCAAATTTGACAATGGCAAATATTAACTCGATCAAGCCTTCAATTACCTTTCAAAAGTATAAGTCAGTCAGCAGCAGAATGAAAATCGCCTCAGTGACAACCGGTGAGTCATTTAGCCGCCAACATGTCAATGCAAGTTTGTATAATTTTTTATCAGTGTTAAAGTTGATACGTTAGACTTCCGGCAGTAACTTTCGGATATCTACATTCAGCCTGGGGACCTACAGTGCGCATGTTCTCCATTTTAACTACCACACCGCTGTACTGATTTTTCAGTGATTTCTGTAATTGCAGCTATACTTACTTTACTTCGCCTAATACGTGAAACACATGCATCACAAGCTGTGAATAACCCACCTATAATGGTGAAACTTCTCTTACCCATTGTAAATGTTTGCGCTGTGTGTTTAAATTAACTTTGTGTTTTTTTAACGTTTAGCAGTTATCCTCAGGGCCTCAAATCTGGAGAAGTTGAATCTCATTTGGTTCATAGAAATTAATCTACTGAATTAACGAAGAGCGTGTACAAGAAACAAGTGCAGCGCCAATACCTACACCTAAAAGAGTAACTACGGTAAACCCAATGCGGTTTGTTCATTGAGAAAAGCAAAGACTTGGAAGGGAATTTTGTTGACATCGGAAAACAAGGCGACCACCGGACTGTCGCACAAAAATTTTCGCTGTTTACCCACGAGAATTTTTGGACCAATGATCCTGACGTCAGATGCCAATAACCATTACTTTCAACAAGATTTTGCACTGCTAGAGGAACAAAAAGTATAAGGTCTTGAGTGATTGCATTAAAAAGACCATCTCTACCATACACCCATTCGTTGTAGTTGTACAGGCGGTGAACTGAGAATGATTATGTTAATTTTGAACTGATTAATCAGTATCTGCAACAGTTATCTCGTACAACACATACATTGTGTTTTATCTGCATGTACATCAGCGTTTTTGTGTAAGTTTATTTTGCACTCATGGTACACTAAAATTAGCAGAATTTACCGTCTTCTTGTGAAGAAATGTGACAAAGATTTCGAACCAAACGACTTAGATTCTTAGCCTAAAGATCAACCTATTAATAAATCTCTTTCGCTTACGAAAAAAATAAAAAATATCAATAAATAATAAGCTTTAACACGTTAACTGTCTATTGGGACGTATGGATCCCACTAGGTAAATTGCTTATTTTCATACCAGTGTAAATGAACAGCGTTAAAATTAATTCAGCACCTATTTTTAAAAGCGATTTAAGCAAGAGATTCAAGGTAAAATACCATCGTACCATTGAATTTTCACACTTCTTAGGAAAGATACAAGTGTTTTCGGGAAATATAGTCGTTTTTTAAACTCAGCTACTCACAACCTTACTTAACGAGAAACCGCGTGACGCACAAGTGCGTCACGCGGCATCGAACGTGTTAAGTTTAGACTTTGACAAAAATGCACTCATAATTCCCCATCCTCTATTCGGGACGCAAAAATAAGTCTGAATATCTTACTACAAAAGAAAAAACATAAAAGCGATCCGAGGACTGTCCCACGAAGCCACGGCACGATCCCTGAGGGCGGTGCCCCTGAGCACGAGGGGTCTCCATCAGGCGCCTCCCGAGCCAAAAGAAGGCACGGATGAGCCGAGCCGAGAAAGGTCAAGAACGTGGAACCCTTCGGCAAGTAATTTACCTCTTGAAAGGCTGAGCTGTGCAAGACACGCAGAAAATTATGTACTGTAGTGAATGTTCCAAAATAAATGTAGCGTGTTAATATCATCACTTGCCAATGTTCGTTTGGTGTAATAGAAACTTATTCTGACATACTTGAAGGCTTTGTATAAATTCTTAACTGGTCACTTTCGGAAAAAATTCACAATTTATTCAGGTGGTGTTAACACTTTGACTTCGACGTGAGGCGCCAGTGATCAGGGAAGCAATTGTGTTAATGCCGGTGGCCGACCAGTAGTCACAAACTCAATTTTTATGAATACTTAATCAGAGCCAAACGTTGGCAAGAACCAGTTAATCTTTGCTATTTTCCAAATTGCTTGCTACAATTGACTTTAAACTTGACTGGAATATTGAATTTCAGTTCAACCCAGTTTACTTTTAGGTTTCTTACTTGTTAACAAACCTTCCACTGAACTAAATCCGGAATAATCCCGCGAACGAAACTACACTAATTATTAAAAAATAGAACGACTCATACTTCCATTTTAACTAATTGAGCGCAGCTTGATATCATACACTAAGTCAACTCGACCGGGCACTTTCTCGCCTTAAGCACATTGTACTTGCCATGACTTCGTTAAGCATTCAACTCACAAGCAAGCTCTCTAACACTCCGTTAGCTCTGGACAACGGGGGTTGTTTAGTATGCTGGACGGACGCTGGCGATTGGACCTTAAGCAGATGCAGAGGTAAGAATACCACATTTGGTGTTTAAGGCTTAGCTTATTCTAATTTACCCAAATGATTAGAAACTTTGACGTGCGAGATTGAGACTGCGGCACAAGCTCGCCTCACTAAAAATGTATTTAGCCGAAGGCAGAGAAAGAAACGCATCTGTTCTTCGTGAGGTAGGTCAACATTCCCTGTGAATCTCAAGAAGCCCACGTATCAAGAAGCCTACTTTTCAAGGATCCTAAGCATCAATGACCCTACGCATCAAGGATTCTACGCATCAAGAATGCTACTTCTCCCCTTGGGGAGTGCTAAATCTCCAAGATAAAAGGGCTCGCCTTCGTCTCACAACCTGTCACCGGAGTCGGACACCCACGTGATTCATTAGTTGACCATCACCTTCTACATTGGCTAGAGAGTATATCGCACTCTCACGACAGTCTCCTTGTTGCTCCGATCAATTGTTTCGAAACATAAATTGGGAATTAAAAAGAAAATAATTCATGCAATATGAGATGAAAATTAAGAGGGACTCGATTCGACCACAAAGAAAAACAAGGCCACACTGTAAGACTACAAATTGTTAGCAGTCCAATATTATTACAAGATGATCGAAAGTCCACCGTACGGGAAAATAAGATCATACAGAACTCCACATACAAGTGATAATCGCAGCAAAATATTTCAGGCTTAGTAATTATAACACAAAATTTCTCATGTGAGTTGTATTTGTACGACAAACCCAATTTGCAAGCAGTATTTCTAATACAAAACTCCATTTTCAATTCATAATAACACCGAATTATATTTTCAAGACATAACCACAGCACAAATATCTACGATCAACCAAAAAACAACACATGAGAACGTCATCTTCAAGCAGTTGGGACCGAGTTTGCGCATAGCAACGCAATCGACTTCTACAGACCAGCAAACCGGACTCTGCAGAAGAAATTGCCTAGAACAGGGGTTCCCCACTTTTTTCCGCCCCGCACCCCGAAAGAAATTTCATTCGAACCTCGCACCTCTGAAATGAAAATTCCAACATAAAGTCAATATCCTCTTATTTACCTGAACTCTTCTCGCATCCCCAGGGGGAGCGAGCACTCCAGGTTGGGAACCCCTGGCCTAGAAGATCGCGTGAGCAACAATCTGAGTCTATTCTCTCCCAAACTTGGCGAGTGTCGTACGGGAGAAGAAGCTACTTAGAAGTTCGCTTGAGCAAAAGTCAGAGTATCAACTCCTGAACTCGGCGGGCAGCTTTCGGGATCGAGGAAAGCCTACTAGTAGATCCCGTGACCAAAAGTCAAGAGTCCGTCCCCTCCCGAGCACAGCAAGTGGCGGTCAGGAGAAGAGGCTCCTTAGCAGATCGCGTGAGCAAAAGTCAGAGTTTATCCTCTCCCGAACTCAGCGACCAGCGTTCGCAACGCCGCCTCAATGACCGCTAATCGGCATCGCAAGGTCTGCAAGCGCTGAAGCTCGACCAGCGACCACGGAAGAAACTCCACCACCCAAGGCTCCGACGAATCGTCTGTTTCTTACAACCAAAGGCGTGAAGCCAGCAAGGCTACACACGAAATTGTGGGGAGTAAGCAATTTTTTTCGTACAAATCGTTATACTATCACACGGAAAATGTATTTAAAAACTCTTATAAAAAATCAGTTTTCGCAAAAAAGTTATTGAATTCAAGTTTATCAATATTTTTTACTTGTCGTGTCATAAAATTTTGATTGAGACGCCCATGCTTAACAAATTTCATTTCACCTTCACAACACATGATTTGACAGTTCATAACTGCCGCTTGGTGCCCATATTGGTACAACAGATCGTGTTTTGTCAGCCATCTGGTATCACAACTCCAGGAAATAATTGTTTATCATTTTGAAAGAACTGAGTGTACATCACCCAACGTGATTAAGCAGCCACCTTTCCCCAATGTTTACTAGAGGACAATTCTGTCTATGTCGTGAGATTGTCTTTCCCATATGCGGCGTTCTTGGGTTAAAAAACAAAGTGTGAGCAGTAGTTACGGACAATATATCGAGAACCTGCGAAAAGCTATGTCAAAGTTTATAATAAATTACATTTATTTTCTTTCTTTGGAGATGATTGCAGTTAGTGAACGACATTGACCTCCAATCGTTAAAACAATATAAATAAATGAAGGCATGGAATATATTTTAAATCAATCTTCTAGGTTAAATCTTAGCCGTATCATTTGACGACAGTGAACTGTAATTCTACTCAAAATAAATATCTCAAAAGCTGACAAATTAAATTCTTTAGGGGCATAATGATTTTTCGTTCAGGTAAAATAGGATGGTTAGAACAAAACTCAACTTACGATCATTAGAAAAAAAGTTTTCGATTTAATCAAAATCAAGCCTTAACCCTGTCAATGGAGTGCATAATGAAACTCCAGGCGTACGAAAACTTTTAAAAAAATTGTAAGCACGAAGATGAATCAAGTAGTAGTAATCTCTTGATTCGAAAATTTACAAGGGTGAAGAAAATCATGTGCACCACTGATGAAGTACCCAAGGCCCCTGTAACTTAAATAACTAAAACATGATCAAATAGAGTTAAAATCTGTTCAGTCCCACTAATGACACCGTAGCATGGTTAAGGATCCACTTTGCTTACCTTACATGCCTGCACGGCGCGGTGCTATGCGAAGGGCAAACTGAGTGTCAGGGCGTCCTCAGGCTTTTCCAAACCAAGCTGGATGCAAAAGAATACAACCTAATAATACCCTTTATGTGTTTCTATATTAGTTTGGTGTCCGCTTGTACTGTCTGGCACGCTCCTAAGGGTACTTAATAACCCTATCTGTGGTACGAGTTTCACCAATGCACAAGTACAATAATATTTTTACCACGGATACCATTACTATGGACATATTTGTTTGTCATCGCATCTAGAAAAATTAATAAAGGAAAACACTGGATCCCGTCATTTTTGTCGGGCTGTGTTCACTGGTAATAATAATAACACAGTTGAAGGGCGTTGATAAACTCCACATTGAAGCACGGAGACGTATGTACAAGAAGTGGAGAAAATCTAGTTAATGCAGTACACGAAAAAGAATACAAGCATTGGTTCTTGAGTCGAGGAAATGCAGTTCTGCAAAGTTCCTGATTACCCACACGAACCTCGATGTCGCGCTAACGTTATATCTTGAGCAAAATTACACCAATGTGGGACTGCTCTGCAACCGGCGTTAAACACTGCGAAGTTTTTAAAAAACTACCAACGCATGTCGAAATCCGAAGCATTAAACTAAAGAAAGAAGAAAAGGGAGGAAAAAAGGAAATGAAAGAGAAGAGAAGAAATAAGAGAAACAAAAGCGAAGGAAAAAGAGAAGAGGAGAAACAAGAGAAACAAGAGAAACAAAAGCGAAGGAAAAAGAGAAGAGGAGAAACAAGAGAAACAAAAGCGAAGAAAAAAGAGAAGAAAGAAGAAAAGAGGCAGAAGTCCTCGTACACTCAGCATTCCACAGCTCTGTCAGGGGGATTCCCAAGCGTGAGGCTCAAGCAAATTTTGAGACCTTTCGATGCGTCGGATTTCAAATGAGGTGACTGGAAGGTCAAAACTGAACGGCGTTGACTTCGAGACTATGGCCCTCATGTCCTGTTTACACCAGCTGCACAGTTGTGGCCCGCATACCGTGAAGCTGAGGGGGTCATCGTGTCCTGTGTACATCAGCTGCACAGTTGTGGCCCGCATACCGTGAAGCTGAGGGGGTCATCGTGTCCTGTTTACATCAGCTGCACAGTTGTGGCCCGCATACCGTGAAGCTGAGGGGGTCATCGTGTCCTGTTTACACCAGCTGCACAGTTGTGGCCCCGCATACCGTGAAGCTGAGGGGGTCATCGTGTTCTGTTTACATCAGCTGCACAGTTGTGGCCCCGCATACCGTGAAGCTGAGGGGTCCTCATGTCCTATTTACATCAGCTGCACAGTTGTGACCCGCATACCATGAAGCTGAGGGGGTCATCGTGTCCTGTTTACATCAGCTGCACAGTTGTGGCCCACATACCGTGAAGCTGAGGGGTCCTCATGTCCTGCTTACATCATCTGCACAGTTGTGGCCCGCATACCGTGAAGCTGAGGGGGTCATCGTGTCCTGTTTACATCAGCTGCACAGTTGTGGCCCGCATACCGTGAAGCTGAGGGGTCCTCATGTCCTGTTTACATCATCTGCACAGTTGTGGCCCGCATACCGTGAAGCTGAGGAGGTCATCGTGTCCTGTTTACATCAGCTGCACAGTTGTGGCCCGGATACCGTGAAGCTGAGGGGTCCTCATGTCCTGTTTACATCATCTGCACAGTTGTGGCCCGCATACCGTGAAGCTGAGGGGGTCATCGTGTCCTGTTTACATCAGCTGCACAGTTGTGGCCCCGCATACCGTGAAGCTGAGGGGGTCATCGTGTCCTGTTTACATCAGCTGAACAGTTGTGGCCCCGCATACCGTGAAGCTGAGGGGTCCTCATGTCCTGTTTACATCAGCTGCACAGTTGTGGCCCGCATACCGTGAAGCTGAGGGGGTCATCGTGTCCTGTTTACATCAGCCGCACAGTTGTGGCCCGCATACCGTGAAGCTGAGGGGTCCTCATGTCCTGCTTACATCATCTGCACAGTTGTGGCCCGCATACCGTGAAGCTGAGGGGGTCATCGTGTCCTGTTTACATCAGCTGCACAGTTGTGGCCCGCATACCGTGAAGCTGAGGGGTCCTCATGTCCTGTTTACATCATCTGCATAGTTGTGGCCCGCATACCGTGAAGCTGAGGAGGTCATCGTGTCCTGTTTACATCAGCTGCACAGTTGTGGCCCCGCATTCCGTGAAGCTGAGGGGGTCATCGTGTCCTGTTTACATCAGCTGCACAGTTGTGGCCCCGCATACCGTGAAGCTGAGGGGTCATCGTGTCCTGTTTACATCAGCTGCACAGTTGTGGCCCCGCATACCGTGAAGCTGAGGGGTCCTCATGTCCTGTTTACATCATCTGCATAGTTGTGGCCCGCATACCGTGAAGCTGAGGAGGTCATCGTGTCCTGCTTACATCAGCTGCACAGTTGTGGCCCGCATACCGTGAAGCTGAGGAGGTCATCGTGTCCTGCTTACATCAGCTGCACAGTTGTGGCCCCGCATACCGTGAAGCTGAGGGGTCATCGTGTCCTGTTTACATCAGCTGCACAGTTGTGGCCCCGCATACCGTGAAGCTGAGGGGTCATCGTGTCCTGTTTACATCATCTGCATAGTTGTGGCCCGCATACCGTGAAGCTGAGGAGGTCATCGTGTCCTGCTTACATCAGCTGCACAGTTGTGGCCCGCATACCGTGAAGCTGAGGGGGTCATCGTGTCCTGTTTACATCAGCTGCACAGTTGTGGCCCGCATACCGTGAAGCTGAGGGGGTCATCGTGTCCTGTTTACATCAGCTGCACAGTTGTGGCCCCGCATACCGTGAAGCTGAGGGGTCCTCATGTCCTGTTTACATCAGCTGCACAGTTGTGGCCCCACATACCGTGAAGCTGAGGGGTCATCGTGTCCTGTTTACATCAGCTGCACAGTTGTGGCCCCGCATACCGTGAAGCTGAGGGGTCCTCATGTCCTGTTTACATCAGCTGCACAGTTGTGGCCCGCATACCGTGAAGCTGAGGGGTCCTCATGTCCTGTTTACATCAGCTGCACAGTTGTGGCCCGCATACCGTGAAGCTGAGGGGGTCATCGTGTCCTGTTTACATCAGCTGCACAGTTGTGGCCCGCATACCGTGAAGCTGAGGTGGTCATCGTGTCCTGTTTACATCAACTGCACAGTTGTGGCCCGCATACCGTGAAGCTGAGGGGTCCTCATGTCCTGTTTACATCAGCTGCACAGTTGTGGCCCGCATACCGTGAAGCTGAGGGGGTCATCGTGTCCTGTTTACATCAGCTGCACAGTTGTGGCCCCACATACCGTGAAGCTGAGGGGTCATCGTGTCCTGTTTACATCAGCTGCACAGTTGTGGCCCCGCATACCGTGAAGCTGAGGGGGTCATCGTGTCCTGTTTACATCAGCTGCACAGTTGTGGCCCCACATACCGTGAAGCTGAGGGGGTCATCGTGTCCTGTTTACATCAGCTGCACAGTTGTGGCCCCGCATACCGTGAAGTTGTGGGGTCATCGTAAGCGTCACGACACCATCAGATGGCGCGTCGGATACGCCGACTTCAGCAATCACGTCCGCGTTGCTTAGTGATAAAATCTGGGTAGTCATTGGAAAAAAGCAACAATGGCCGCAGCTAAAAACATTTGCTGAATATAACAATGCGAGGCAGTCACGCGTGCATTACTTAGAAGTGAATTTGGCGAATCATCAGACATGATGTAGGAAACAATATGCTGGGGCATTGTTATAATTGTGCCGCAATATAACAATTGGCCGCAATATAGGCTGCATTGTTCAACACAGTGAGTAAATATGAAAAGTCATGGAAGTCGTAAGAAATCGTGGATTTATCTATTGCCGTGCATAACCTTCTTGCTGTCTCCTGGCTGGTGCGTGTGCACTCAGTGTAGTCGTAATGAATCCCGCACTCATCTATAATAATTCACGATCATTTTTCGATGCCTCTTGCTGGTGTGTGTGCTTTCAGCCTAGTCGTAATGATTTTCGAACTCATCGATTGTAATTACCGATAATTTTTCACTGCCTCTTGCTAGTGTGTGCTCTCAATGTAGTCCTAATGAATCCCGAACTCATCGATTGTAATTCACGATATTTTTTTCACTGCCTCTTGCTGGTGTGTGCGGAAATAATCGAACCATTACGCGACCATCGCAGATACAACACGAACGCACGTTCAAGAGCACATAAAAGTTCACCGTTTCTCGCATTTCGTAACGCATAGCGGCACGACAACACGTGCGCACTAGCAAAACGTTCGTACACAAAACCCTCGTACACAAAACCAATAAGGAACAGTACCACATCGTTAAGGTTTTTTCTACCTAAAGCCTCTGTGAGAATGAAATAAAGTGAGAAAATTCATCAAATTTCGATGAATAGTTAGCCAAACTCAAGCACAGCCACTAAACCAAGCCCTGCTAATCGCAATAATACCTTGCCGAAACGGACAAGGTATTAATCATTTTTAATGCAGGTATTAGCTAGCAAATATTGAAGTTCCCTTTCAATGAACACAGAATTGAATTTGATGACAGTGAGGAGAATAAATTAGGATGCGAAGTTCAAGTGCTAGTGGCAGGACGAAGGCAAAATTACTGTCTCTCGCTAAGCTGGCAGAAAGAGGCATAAGAGGCATAAGCATCTCGTAAGATAAGAGGCATAAGCATCTCGTTGAGGCGAAAAGTGAAATAAGGAAAAGGAATTAAAAACGAAAAGACGTCTGCTGGAGGTCGGCAACGTGGTACGCCAACGAGCAACACAAAGGCGAGAACGAAAGATGACGCAGACCAATCAATGCGTATCCCACAAGCCTGTCAACTAATGAAGTCAATTTTAGAGTATAGAATTGGCTAGGATTACTACTGAAGAGCATCAGTTTTCAAACGTAAGCTGACAAAGACTGTCACTATCTGCGTACCATTTCAGTACCGTCAAAGTTTCTGGTACACCGGAGGAGCGCTGAATTCTAAAGCTGTGTGGAAGAATAAGCAACAATTCGGTCCAATAAATAATAGAGCGAATGATGATTCAACACGTTGACTACTTAACGACACCTTGGGGGTAATTTCCATAATGCTCGTGACTCACTGATGGTCACAAACCGCATTTATATTCATCTTCGACTAAGGCCAGACATCGGCGATCTTCAATTAATTTTTCATCCATTTGAATGTTGAAACTGAGTTTTCGTAAATTTCAGTTTAACCTACTGCAGTTATTGAGTCAATATGAACGTGAACTATTTAGAATTATCCCCGCGCGACAATGGTCCTGTCAGAGGCACCGCAGAACTCGCCGTTTCATAATTCATGCCTCGCATTGTTGAGCTCAGGACACAGCGCATTCATGCCCACACTCGATTTGTACATCGGTCGCAGCTGAACACACCTCGCTTATGAATACAAAGGTCGCCTCACAACTTCACAAGGTCATCCGAAATAAAGGATGTCCTGCATTGAAACGTAAACACACACTTTTGAGTGGAGTTGAACGATTTGAGTGGAGTTGTACGAGTGTACGATCTACACCTTTTTCACTTCAAATTAATCCAAGTCAAGTTCAATTTAATCCGAGTCAAGTTCCATTTAATCCAAGTCAAGTTCAAATTAATCCGAGTCAAGTTCAATTTAATCCAAGTCAAGTTCAATTTAATCCAAGTCAAGTTCAATTTAATCCAAGTCAAGTTCAATTTAATCCAAGTCAAGTTCAAATTAATCCGAGTCAAGTTCAAATTAATCCAAGTCAAGTTCAAATTAATCCAATCCTTAGTTGAGTTAAAAATGACGTAATAATTTGTTAATTCGAGTTATTTTGTTAAACATGTATCTATTGGATGTGATGAGCAAAACTGGTTTCGAGGATTTATTTACACTCATAGATATTTATATACGTGAAATTCCACTTCATCACATATATGAAATCAAATACATGCAAGTACAAAATATTATCATTGGACGATATGTAGATTTAATCTTTAAAAGAAATATACAAGTGTGAATCACCGAGTACTAATGTACGATTCCGTTTGATTACAATTTATAGTTGTACATTACTACTCAGATACATTCTTGTATTAGCAATATAAATGTTGCCATCCATTCTAATTCCGTGTTAGTCATAGTGAAGAAATATAGGATCCACTTACAATACACAATAATAATACAAGAAACAATGTTTCTAACCTAATATTGATTTTATTTGTGTGTGTTCACAATTCAAAATACGAGTATAATACTTTCAAGACTTCAATTACTTTTATAATTATCATTTTATGAATATTTAAGTCTTGAAAGTAGTACTCAGTGAATCGCACTTGTACATTTCTTTTAAAGATTAAGTCTACATATCGTCCAATGATAATATTTTGTACTTGCATGTATTTTATTTCATATATATGATAAAGTGAAATTTCACGAGCATAAATATCTATGAGTGTAAATAAATCCTCGAAACCAGTTTTCCTCATCACATCCAATAGATACTTATTTAACAAAAACTCAAATTACCAAATTATTACGTAATTTTGAACTCAGCTAAAGGTTGGATTAATTTGAACTCAGCTAAAGGTTGGATTAATTTGAACTCAGCTAAAGGTTGGATTAATTTGAACTTGACTCGGATTAATTTGAACTTGACTCGGATTAATTTGAACTTGACTCGGATTAATTTGAACTTGACTCGGATTAATTTGAACTTGACTCGGATTAATTTGAACTTGACTCGGATTAATTTGAACTTGACTCGGATTAATTTGAACTTGACTCGGATTAATTTGAACTTGACTCGGATTAATTTGAACTTGACTCGGATTAATTTGAACTTGACTCGGATTAATTTGAACTTGACTCGGATTAATTTGAACTTGACTCGGATTAATTTGAACTTGACTCGGATTAATTTGAACTTGACTCGGATTAATTTGAACTTGACTCGGATTAATTTGAACTTGACTCGGATTAATTTGAACTTGACTCGGATTAATTTGAACTTGACTCGGATTAATTTGAACTTGACTCGGATTAATTTGAACTTGACTCGGATTAATTTGAACTTGACTCGGATTAATTTGAACTTGACTCGGATTAATTTGAACTTGACTCGGATTAATTTGAACTTGACTCGGATTAATTTGAACTTGACTCGGATTAATTTGAACTTGACTCGGATTAATTTGAACTTGACTCGGATTAATTTGAGCTTGACTCGGATTAATTTGAACTTGACTCGGATTAATTTGAACTTGACTCGGATTAATTTGAACTTGACTTGGATTAATTTGAACTTGACTTGGATTAATTTGAACTTGACTTGGATTAATTTGAACTTGACTCGGATTAAATTGAACTTGACTCGGATTAATTTGAACTTGACTCGGATTAATTTGAACTTGACTTAGATTAATTTGAAGTGAAAAAGGTGTAGAGTCCAAAAGATTTCTAAAAAAGCATTTCCAGAAGTAAAAAAACTCTTCCACTAAAATTCGAGAAATTTAGAGAAACTTCTTGCTGGAGCAAAAAGTTTGTTATTAAGGATGTCGTCCATACCGTGAAAGAAACAAAAAAGCTGAACAAACTCTAATCTAGGTCCATAAGACTTGTGTCAGGCAAACTCAAATATCGCTCATGCTGAAGCTTCGTACGCTCGAGAGTAACCATCATCACATTTACTAAAATACAAAATGACCGGAACAGATATGGTTACGAAGAAAAGTCATTTTCGAACTGAAAATTGTGGAGAGAATCAGGGCTAGAAGAGACTCCGTTATTATTATTATTATATAAGAAAGCTTTAGCCACCCTTAACCACGACTAAGATGTTCCAAGAGAGGAAAGAGGAAGGCACCATTTAGTATGGAGTTGAGGGAAACGCGGAATCTATGCACAAAGTGCACAGAAACAGTAAGCTAGGAAAGAAGTTCATGAAACAAGAAAAAAGTTGAAGAAGAAAGTAGTAGGTGCTGAAAAACAGGACAGCAGTGAACCGAAAAAAGATGGTCCGTAACATAACAAAAACCTTTTTTATTACACCAAAAAAGAAGCCTACCTAACCTTTAGCTCAGGCCCTCACATAGTCCCCCTGGGAGCGCCAATTCCCATAGATACAATAGTTGTATCCCCCTGAGGGGAGAAGAGACTCCGTTCAAGCAAGAGTTCGGGGAAGTATCATGTCAGCCATTCCCGTAGTGATGAGCAATGAGATGAAACAAAACCATGACAAAGCTGCTGAATTTACAACACGTAGCTCATGACATCTCTTAGAAGCTGCTAGCTTGAAGTGGCCACAAAAGGGCCCAGCGAAAGAACCTATGGAATCTGACTGTACCGTTAACGCAGGGGTTCCCAACCTTTTTTTCGCCCCGCAACCCTTCAGAAATTTCCTTCAAACCTCGCACCCCCTGAAATAAAAGTGCCAATGTATAGCTAATAATCTATTTACCAGGACTTTTCTTGCGCCTCCACGGGGAGCGAGCCCCCTATGTTGGGAACCCCTGCCTTAGAGGACAGAATTAAATTCCTTTTGAGTAGGATTTAAAAAAAATCCCTAAAAAACCAAGGAAGTAAAACACCTCAGAAACGAATTTAAGATTCTTCGGACGACAGCGTAGAATTCAAATAATTTCCAAGGCACGCCTAAAAAAAAAAAAAAACTCGGGCAGAAACTATGAACTAGAGATACGCCCCAGGATGAGAGGTAACGAAAGCTGTAGAGGAGCGTCAGTCCTGACTAGGAAACTCCAACACAGCATAGCCTTCGTCTCCCACGCCGCTTTCACTGCTCTATTGTATTACTACGGGCTGTGCAACATAAAGATAGGAAACGCTGAATTATCATCGAAGGATAAGTGACTTCAGAGATTTTGGTTAGAAATAATTTCTCTGAGGAGTCGGAATACGTTACGTTTATCAATGGATTGATTGTAAGTTAGATTCAGTCTCCCTTGAACACAACAAAGATGTTCAAAGAGAGAAGAGATGAAGGTGTCATTTATTATAGAGTAAAGGAACTGCGGAACTTGTGCACAAGGTGTGTTCCCGCACAGAATCCTCAGCGCATAGAAACAGTAAGTTGAGAAGGAAGGTTAGGAAACACCATCCAGTGCAGTGGCATCCAGTGCAGTGGCATCCAGTGCAGTGGCATCCAGTGCATTTCAATACTCAGTTCGAACAACGCCAAGTATGCACTATAATAGTAACACGAAGTATGCAGTATGCACTATAATAGGAGCAACACAAGAATGCACAATTTCGCGCCATACTAAGCGCAATATTAAAAGGAATCAATATTCCTATTAATATCATTAATAGGAATTAATATTCCTATTAATATCAATAATATGAATCAACATTCGTATCAACATTATTATTAATAGGAATCAACATTCATATTAACATCATTAACAAAAATCCACACTCCCATTACTGCAATATAGACGCCAGTGAAGCTATGCCGGAAGACAGCACTGCGCAGAGAGACTCTGCCCCGGCGGCAGTCGTCGACCTAGTGGCACGACCACGGCAGGAGAGCCAGCGCGAGGGCCGGAACTAATCGATCCCATGAGATCACCTCACTCATCTTATCTTCCATCATCAGTAAACAGAGCTGCGCTACACAGCCTGCAAACTACACGCGAGGGTATTATTTTCGGCCAGATTTACGAATTTTCGTCCAGATCTACGTTTTTTCGTCCAGATTCACAAAAAATTTTTGCCAGATTTACGCGCGACATCAATAAACTGAGCTGCCCAGACAACTGCACGCAATGCTGCTATTTTCGTACGGATTTATGCATGAAAACTTTCTAAAGTTTATCCGATTCATTTCACACTGTTTCGTGGCAGGATAATACCTAGTAAGTGCTCCAATCAAAGAATACCATCAAACTATCAAACACTCATCGATTACATGCAGCTCATCGCGAACGAAACCATAAGTCCTGAATGATTTTGAACGAGTATAAAATTTACTTTCTGTAATGAAATAGAAAGCAGTTACGATACAGCGACCTATTTATTCTAACAGATTTTTCTCAGTTTCCAGCATAAAGCAAAATTAATTCCGTGCCAAATTTTTTCATCCATCTTACTCGAGAACATAACTAATTAGGTTAGTCATTCGCACAAAGTTTGCGATGCAAGGTAACGATATTTTTGCAGGATAAATATATCTTAGCACAAATATCGGGAGACACTGCGTATCGACAGCAGACGTACGATGCTTACCATCTGGCAAAATTTTTACTACGGAGTCAACTGCCTGTTGATTCGCTTAAGTAAAAAAAATTACCATTCGTAAAAATTCAACTTACTGCACATTATGACTAGTACTTTAAAGTGCTCTGAGATTGAAACACAAATTAGAATAGAGTGGGAGCTCATTATGTTAATTATTGATCACTTAAACACTAAAGATACCCGACACTAATGGGCTCCGTCGTCTGGACGAAAAGCCGTGTTCTCTAAGTAAGAAAAAACGAATCAAAACACCACAAATCGCAATTCATCACATATTTACCCAAAAACTTTTGCCACAAGCGAGGTTTATTGCATTATCGACAGAAGGGTTTCACTAAGGCCAACTTTGACACTTCCAACCGATTGGTTTTCATGGACTTGCTGCATTTGAATACGGCTATATTTTATCCGTTTTAGCCATAAAAATAGTTAACCTAGCTTTGGTTTACTGTGCAAGGAGCAGAATACGGAATTCCTGTCACCAATAAAATCTCATGCACACTGACAACAACACAGGCTTTTTTATTACCACTCCCTCGCTGTGAAGGTCAGGAATTATACGCACACTCCTGAGCTGGCAGGCTTGTTTCCAGAGATGCGCTGAAGGACAACCTCTACAGCGCACCCTTCTTGACTGGTGCCGACGCGAGTTTTGTAGTGTTGGCGCAATGAAATACAAAAACGTCCATCAAAAAAAATTCTTAGCATGAAATTGAAATATTTTTAGCGCATCCATCGGGCTATTCATGCTCCCCTCTTTGGCCCCTTCGCCTCTTTCACGCACTCTTCTTGACTGGTATATTAGGTCAGATTATAAGTTAGTTTAAGCCTCCCTAACTGTTACAAAAAAGAGCGTATCGAAAAGAGGAAGGAGGAAGGCACCATTTAGTATGGAGATAAAAGAATGGGGACTATGCTGAAGGTGCATAGAAACAGTAAGTTGGGAAAGAAGAGCGTGAAACAGGATTAAAGTTGAAGAAGAAAGTAGTAGGTGCTGAAAAACAGGACAGCAGTGAACCGAAGAAAAGCGGTCCTTAACATGAAAAAAAAACATTAAATTTCAACTACAAGAAGGCCTGCCTAACTCTCAGCTCAGGCTCTCACACCTTTTCCCTCTGGGAGCGCTAATTCTCATAGATACAATAGTTGTATCCCCCTTAAACTGGTACCGACGCTGGTTTTGTGTACCTGAAAAGCCCATTAACATAATGTGATTTTTCGAAAAAATAAATTTTGATCATAAATGGGAAACTTCCAGCGCAAACACTCGTAAAACGAATGCAATGAAGTAAAAATTATGCTTGTAGCGTTTAGATTTCGAAAAAAAGTCAAATGCCTTTGAAAATGAGCGTTATCAACTTTGTCTTCAATGCTATGAATAACTCATATTGCACCACGCGATAACCCCAGTGTTTAAGTTAAATTTAGTAGAAGGTTTTCAAAAAATCTCGGCGATGAGTATTCTGCGATCATTTCTCTTTTAGCGCAGTCACACCACGCGATGGGCCTTAATTGTTCAAAAAACTCCCTCCGTAAAAACTTCTTTGTCTTTCATTAACACCTCATTTTAAGATGTTCACAGTCAAATAATTAACATGAATTTCACATTAGGATATTTCCAAGTGGCACGATTCCCAAAAACTCTGTAAAATATCATCCGGTATCCCCGTAAATTGAAACGCTAAAAAAATACTACTGCTTTTGCGAAAATTTGCAAAGGAAGTACACCCAATATGCTAATGGGAACACGAGCAATGGGGCAAGCACAATTCGGCACTATCACGTGGGAAGAAGTAAATGGGTGTAGACCACCATCATTGTTCCAGTGCTCAACTCGCTTGCACAAATAAGGATCACCGCGTGCTGAAAAATGGGCGAGAAGGAACGGAGTCCCTCACATCATTTCCAGAAGTGGCCGGAACCAGACGGCGGTCCCCTCCAAAAAAACAGCAAGGGAAGAATTCAGGTCAAACTAACCACAGAAAAAAGAGAGAGACCCCGACAAAACGTGCGACGAATGTCTATGGTAGAAAAATTCGGAGATTTTCCCCATCTCCAGCGCTTGATGATTTTATTGGGACAAGTCTTGACATCTTCTGCTGATGAGCTCGATACAAACTTAAAAACTGCGACCAGGTATTGATAATTAAACAATCAAGAACAACTAGAAACCAATTCAAGATAAATCACAGTGTTTTCAAGAGTTTATAAATTCAATATAGCACAAATTATAAATATGCTCGTAATTCAGTCATTCGTATTTACAGAGATTATGTTACACAATAAGTTAGTTTAAGTCTCATTAGCCCCAACATAGATGTACCCAAAAAAGGATGGAGGGAGATACTAATTGGGATGGATCTAATGGATCGTGTAATTTATGCACAAGGTGTGTCCCCACACCCTGCTCTTAGAAACACAGAAACCATGAAAGAAGTTTTCGAAACTAGATTATAATTGCGAAGACTGGACAGATACTGAATAAGGGCACTTAAGAACCAGAAAAAATCCGCAACGATACGAAAAAACTATATCAGTTTCGACAAAAAGAAGGTTTATCTAACCTTTAGCTCAAGGCTTCACATGTTACCCCTGGAGGCGCTAATTTCCATGGTTACAATAGCTATACCCCTCTGAGAGGATCTGTCAATGCAGTTGTAGAAGCTTCTAAAAAAGCTGAAATCAAATTTCAAGAGGATTTCCCATATCGCCGTCATTCTTAGCTCACTGCTCATTCAGTAAAGCGTTTTGCTCTAGAGCTCATTATTGAATTCAAATTTAAAGTCAAAAACAGAAAGAAATATTGAAAATAGCAAACATTATCTGGATCATGCTTCTATTTAGCTCTGATTAAGTATTTATGAAAATTGAGTTTGTGACTACTGGTCGGTCAGTAGCATTATGAAAATTCTCTCCGTGTATACCGGTGGCTCACATGACGATTAACGTGATACTTAGGTACGAGGATACTGATCCTCAAATTTGGAACACGAATAACACTTAGCCTATATGATTAGGTGGGCGAGCTTGAGTCGAGTTGGATAGTCAGTAGCTTTTCTCGGCAGAAAGTCTACTGCATGTTGAGAATTAGCGGCTAACATATTCATCAAGCCTGCCGAGATAAAAGAATTTGAAACCTTACTGAACTTCAGGATGAAGTCTTGATGCGTTCGTGAATGTAATCCTGACAAAGTGTGTTCATCAGTATGAATTATTTCATAGCAACGGACTTGGGTGAAACGGAGAAGA
Organism: Morinoia aosen; assembly: GCA_030386875.1. Classification (NCBI taxonomy): domain Eukaryota; kingdom Metazoa; phylum Arthropoda; class Malacostraca; order Amphipoda; family Talitridae; genus Morinoia; species Morinoia aosen. The sequence goes on from CM059564.1 coordinate 34,837,391, forward strand.
GGTGTTAATCTGAGAAAAAATACACAGTACATCCAAACAGCCAGTGACGCTATCAATAACCAAGTCGAAAACTTTAACTGGGATCATTTACTCACTAAATCTAAAGAGAGTGAAATACTTCCCAAAATTTTGTATTACACACAAAGTCTCAACAGCATTCGTATAGCGTCACAGAAGAACCCGAACTAAGATTTCGCTCCTACTTATAATGCAAAATTCACCGACGCTCGGTGAGTTTTTTAGGAGAGCTCAAGTTCTTATGGCTGGTTACGAAACGACAAGAATTAGTATTAACTTAACAGATGAAATAGAAAATACGTTGAACCTCGGACGAGCATAGACGATGGCTTACATAGCGCATGAGATATTAATAGAGGTATCGAGGAAATCTTGCATGCGCTGCAACTTTGATACTGAGGGGAAACCACTCAAGGGATTAAGTTATCGATACCCAGGAGTGTGTTTTAACCACCCGAACGCGGGTAGTTTTCTGCTCATGCAGATGCCAGTTCATTATCTATTAAGAAACTAGATGCCATGTAGAGATAACCACTTAGTAAGAAAAGACTGACGTCGTGAAAAATATTTTAAAATTATATTTATCAGCAAAATGTTGCTTGAACTTTTCAGTAAATAAATGAAGCTAACAAAAAAGTCAAAAGTCGATTAAGAGAGGAAAATGTTGTGAAATGAGCCTCATAAATTTCATCACGCGAACATGATAGAAATTTATGGTAAATTCCAGTTAAATAGGTATTTTAACAAAACAACGGTGCCTATAATGTATGAGAATACCCGAGTTTCTCGATTCATCTGCACGTACAGCAATAATGCGAAAAAACTCGAAAATTAAACAGCATTTTAGAGATAGCACAGACAACATATCTGTGGAGAGGCCAAAAAGATAATGGTATATTATAGAAATGATTTATTCATAATGTACAAGTAAAAAAATTTTTCAAGTCACACAATGGGATAACATTTCGACAATGTGAAGTAATCACTGAGAACTATAAGCGTCTCTCCTTAAAATAAAATTCAGTGGCCATTTGCGACATGACCGTTCCCTGTTTTTATTTTTGTTATTTTCGCAACTTATCATAACTTTAGTACTGAGTTAGTCTCAACAAAAATCTGCTCCCAGCTGTTACCTCAGCTACAAATGAGCCTCCTATCTATCTTTCGTGTCCACTTTGCTTTTACTGTAATCATAAGTTCCTCGCTATCTCTTCTTTGACTTTTCTTCCTCTTCTTTCTTACCTGGCTGTTTCTATTTGCCGAGTATCTTGCGTGAGAACACTACTAAGGTATAGATAACCCGTTTTCCATAGTTTCTATTCTTAGTTATACTTTATCTTTCCTCCCTGAAAATATCTTCGCTATAGGAGATTCAAATTACTCACTCCCAGCAGTTTTTCATCTCATACACACTGTTGTAAAGAAAAATTTAGCATTTACGCAGAGTTTACGTACTGAAAACTCATGAATTTGTCCTCATAATTTGTGTCTTTAGGACAATTTACTATTTAGGAAAAAACTAATGTCACCGAGATAATATTTCTAAATCTGAAATGCGCTGTGACATTAGCTTCGAAGATATGATAAGAAAGCAGTACATTGAAAAATTTAGAATTTAAGTAATGAAAGGAATCATTTGTTGCTAAATGGAACAAATGTCAGAGATAAGTCTTTTGCAATCGTTTAAACATCAAACTTTTACTTCATTATCACAATTTAAGCACACAAATCAAATACGAATGTTTATTTGTTGCAAACCTATCTACTCGACGCAGTTGGTGAAAATTTAGAAGAAATGGAATAGATTTTATAACAACTGTATAGTACAGCCGATGGTACAACCTTTTGAAGTATTACTAGAATTTTAAAAATTATTGAACTAATTTCGAAATTCGTGCCCCCTTCTTATGAGGCAGATATGATCAAAATGTGTAAGTAAATTTGGGAAAAAAACTATCGCTTTAATACGTTGACTACGATTGTGCAGTTGCTACGGTAAGTTGAGTTAGGCTAGAAGAATTCGTTTTGAAAAACCGGCTTTTCTGCTTTAATACATTTTTAACCTTTTTAAAAAGTATACAGGATACAATTGAAACAGAATATGTTACCTTTTACTCTAAAATTCATTTAGGAAATGTAGTAGAATAGTTTAAATGCTATTTGTATATTCAGGTACGTAAATGAATGATTTCCCTTGTGCATACACATATGTACCACTTCAGAGTCCAAGTGTTAACTTGCTCGCAAAAACATATACACTTCACTCGTACTGTTTTCAAACCACATTAGTTTCTCAAGAAACAAATTTATAAAAAAGAACATTTAAGGATTTAATTCGCCTCTGCTAGAACACACGTGTAGCTACAATCCAAATTTTCTTTAATAGTTAAAACTAAAAGCCATTAACCACTTTTGAATAAACAACCAAAACCTTAACAGTTCAAATTCTTTAAAAAAAGTGAATGTCCATAAGCCACTTATAAATAAATAAATAAATAAGAATCATTTTAAAAAGCTCCAACCAGCGAGTAGCACTCGCGATTTGACGTACAATTCAAAAAATTTCGCATATGAATTGTCAAAACCACTACTTCCCACCTCAATGAAACATGAGAAAAGCACAGTGAGAAAAGCACAGTGAGAAAAGCACAGTGAGAAAAGCACAGTGAGAAAAGCACAGTGAGAAAAGCACAGTGAGAAAAGCACAGTGACAAAAGCACAGTCACAAAAGCACAGTCACAAAAGCACACCCAAAAACTTACTCTGCAACAGATTTCCTTCATCAGTGCTTAAGAATTCGCAACATGAATTTACTCCCAGCAATTTTTAGTATTGCTCTGGTAGGATTTAGCTGACTCTTACCCATCTCGGAACTGGAGACTTCAACGCGTAATCGGTAGCGATCCTAAAAACACCTCTCCGATATGGGAGCGCCACGGAAGAAATTAGGCTTGAGATCATTTTTATATTCACAACAAAATTGTCTTCATCTATACACGACTTTTTGATAGTTTAAATTGAACATCTTAAAAAGTTAACTCTTTCAGCGGTACGGTTTATAAGAACATTGCCAATCGCACGCTCTACGGATGCAATTTGTAGGTAGATTATTGTCAAACAACTGAATTACTGACACGATAAGTGCATAGAAAATTACTAAGCCCATTCTTTACGAACATGATTTGCAAGGAGACCTAACCAAACGGATGCTGTGTGATGGTTCAAGCTTCTCACCCCGTAATTGAAGAAGCAATGCAACTAGAAATTTAAAATTTGCTTCTTAACACGTATGTCATTCATCCTAGTTCTTTAGTTCTTTTCCATGCCTAAATTGAAATGTCTTTTTTCACGAACGGCTCAAAATTCCTGAATTCTCATCAAATACATTATGAAATTGAAAGAAAGCACCGTTTCAGTCATTTCAACGCAAGCATCCTACACACTTAATGATGTTAATTTACTTAGTTAGATCAAACTACAGGTTGCACAATAAAGGTTGCAAAACTGAGGCATTAGAATCTAAATGGCCAACATTCACCGAGATCAGATCAAAATACAGTAAACTTTGCCGCGTTGGCTGCGATAGGTTAAACTGAAGTTCAATATTCAACTCAAAATTGAAGTAAAAACCTGGTGAAAATTTTATAAATACGAGACATGAACAGGGTGTACTGAATACCATCAATTTTAGAGGATTGTCAGAAATTTCCTAACGATCCATCGATGGATCATATCACAAGCAACGCGTTAAGAACTTTACTGTACATGAGCACATGGGTGGTGTCTGCTTTCCAAATACGCTATACACCAGCAAGAACGCTGGCACAGAGTGCGGTTGCGCACATCGCAGGCGGAGTTATTCGAGCAGTTAGCCTTTCTCTAATAGCCGCATCTCTACAAAACCCTTTCCATTTTGGCTGAGGAACTTTGATTTCCTCCTGGAATAGTTGGTTACCTATTTTAAATAGTATTGCATGATAATATTGCCCGGTATTATTCCCTGGCACAAATGAGCGTTTCTACACAGAATTCAAAACCCGATAAATGAGGGCGACATTAGAGTGATAGAGATACGCAGAAACTAAGAGCTTTAACGAAACATTTCTTAAATCACAATTACTCATTTGATAATGAATTATTGTGCGTTTCTCTGTTGCAATTCTTCCTTAAATTGAGCTAAACTCTCAAAATTACGCTGCGCGGTTTACTTATTAATTGCGTATGTCAACCGACTTAGAAGAGGAAAACTCTTTTCTCGAAAGTAGGGTAATTCATCAAATATCGAACAGAAGCCACGTGTGTCTAGAAACAACCTTCATAAATCGGTAACTTTTGCTCTGAATAACTGTTGCGGGCCTCAAGATTATTCTTGAACAGTTGCTTTCTTGTTCTGTGATGTCGCTTTAAAGACAACGTAGATTGTTGGAATTTATTTATTGTTCTAAAAATCGAATTCTTTAATAACATAATTTCATCAATATCGAACATGAATCGAACAAGAATTTTGATTCGAACAGGATGGTTTGTCAATTAGTTCTCCTCGTATGGAACATTTGTTAGACTATTAGCACGCCACGTATGGTTTGTCTATTAGTACGCCTCGTATATTTTGTCCATTAATATGTCTCGTATGGTCTATCTATTTGTACACCTCTGATAGTTTGTCTATTAGTACACCTCGTATAGTTTGTCAATTATTATGCCTCATATGGCTTTTCTATTTGTACACCTCTGATGGTTTGTCAATTAGTACTCCTCGTATGGAACTTTTGTTTTAGGACGTCCTATATTAAGAAACTTTTTAAAACCCAATATGTTGACATGTATCTCATGTGGCCACTTGGAAAATAAACGTTTTTCTTTCATTCTTTTTTTTCTGTGGTGCACTGGATTTTCTTGGAAATGCTCGCGGTGGCACAGCGGTTAAGGGATCGGACTTGTATGTTGGAGTCGCGGGTTCGTATCCCGGCGCTGGGGCTGCGATTTTCCCCGTTGGGTATAAGGGAAAGCTCAAGCACAATACCCCACTCGACCCAGGTGTCGGAAATGGGTACCGGCTTTACGGGGGAACCGTCATGGTGTCCTATATATAGTGTTAGTTATAAGACATTTGAAAAACTAATGCTTAAGATCATTTGTATCAGGCATGATTGGAAATAAAGCATCCCAAAGATGCCGATGTTTGTTTTGTTTGTTTGTTTGTAATAACTGTCTCATTACTTATTTTCAAGATGCATTTGAATGGAGAGTTATCAAAATTTGAATATGATGTCGATGTTTCATTTGCAGTGTTTGTTGAACCATCATTGTGATCATCAACCTGTGTGACCTTTTTTTGGAGTAGAGTGTAAAGCACTCGTAAATGAATTATTATTGATGCTTGCATCAATTTTCTTGGCAAGGGATTGATCATCAGTAAATGTAGCCAGACGAATCATTGATGATCTTGAGGGCCTTGGAACACCAGCAGCTGATTGATAGCCCCTCACCAGAATTCCCATCTTCAACTATTCAATGTTATTATCAAGCGTTAATACAATATTTTAATGAAATAAAACAGGCGTTCAATAGATCGATTCAGTTATTTAAAAGAATTAAGAATCGAAAAGCCTTGTTCGAGGCATAAATTCATGATTTTTAAGGAATTTTGATTCGAACACCTTTGTTCAGTATTTAATACTGACATGAAAAAGGAACTGAATGTCGAACATGGAATAATTATCAAGTTTTTGGCGGAAAAGAAAAAAATACAGCAACAGAACATCATATGACAATCCTACTCTCTAGTTATGACTGGAGGTTGACGGTGACCCAATAACAATTAAACCGTCGCAATTTTCCCGAGGTGCGTAAGATTTTTTGAGTGAAAAAATTCGACCAATTTGTAAGGGTCGTACAGAAAATGCGTTCGCAACCGCTGGTAGCAGTTTGCAGCTCACAGAAATGAGTTTTTATCACTAAAATAGGAGTTTTAGATGTAAGATCACTGGCACTGAGCAAGTTTGGATGCTTACTAAATTTATTACGCGCATATTTCCAAAGTTGTTCGATAATCAGTTCAGTTCGATATTTGATGAATTACCCTAATCAGAATTTTACAAAAACGGCATGAAAAATGTTCGGTCAATGTGAAGTTTCATGCAATCACGGAAATTGATAATTATATTCCAAGCAATCACTAAATGAACCCATTTAAGAACGTTTTTCATGAACGACATTCTGCTCGCTGATGCGTTATTTTCGAATTATTGAATTTTGAAGTTGGCCGTCGCGCGCCCAAGGAAGCGAGCGTATTTTAATTAAAAACGGAAGCTAACCCCCTAATACAAACGTAAAGAGGTTGGGTCGTGAGGGGTAGCCACAGTTCTTTTAGTGAAAAGTATAAATAAAGCTTCTAAACCACCCATTAGGGTGACGACCGCAATCTTGTTTACATCGGGTCTAACATGGCGACCACCATGGGCGCCGCCATTTTGGACCCGATGTCAACAAGATTGCGGTCGTCACCCTAATGGGTGGGTTAGAAGCTTTTTTTATAATTTTCACTAGAAGAACTGTGCCTCCCCCTCACGACCCAACCTCTTTACGTTTGTAATAGCTTCCGTTATTAATTAAATTCCGTTTCACGCGCTCGCTTCCTTTGGCGCCAAGGCCAACTTCAAAGTTCAATTATTCGAAAATAACGCATCAGCGAGCAGAATGTCATTCATGTAAAACGTTCTGAAATGTGTTCCTTTAGTGATTCCTGGGATCGGCATTATTATTTTCCGTGATTGCATGAAACTTCACATTGACCAAATGTTCTCGGGGGGGTTTCTCTTCAAATTGAAATTATTCAATCACGATATACTGATGAGAAGAAGGGCAAATCTGAAGGAGATGACAGTTATCGATTTTGTAAATTTCGATGCCTTAGCATAGTTAATTAGATCGAAATAAACAAGTTTTCTTCTATGCACTTTCCGTCTCAAATGAGTATTTAATTAGTTATAGCGGTAAATGACTTACCGCAACTCCAGTCTTTGAAGCAGAAAGAAATTCTTTGATCGAGTTGTATGGCAATACTGCAATGGCGTCTCGCTTCCAGCGCTCTGTCTTGAAAGACGAAACCAAACCTACCGCTATACCTCGTTAAATACTCATTTGACGAAAAAAGTGTATAGAATAAAAGTTGTTTATTTCGATGTTATTACCATGTTTCAAGCAACAAAAATTCGAAAATCGATGAGTAGCTGTTTATTCGAGCGCATTCGTCATCAATGACGAAACTAAACTTACCGCTATAAATCGTAAAATACTCATTAGAGGCGAAAAAAGAATAGAAGAAAACTTGTTTATTTTGATTCCATTAATTAGGTTCAGGCACCAAAAAGTGGAAAATCGACAACTGTCATCTCCTTCAGATTTACCCTCAGTTATCATAAACACTTAATGACAACTATATGAAGAGATGATCAATATAATATTCGTTATTTTCAAAATTTATCTCTAAAATTAACTCTAATTTGAGATGGATACTGAACTACAGTTTAACCCGCCGCAGTTAACGAGTTAACAAATCCGGACTAATCAGAAAAACGCAGCTACACTCCAAGGCGCAAAATTTCCGGCTTTCTAACTACCTTCGTCGCACCACCGCCGCGAAGCGGTTGAACAGATATCTTTCTGTTAAGGATCGTATGAAATATTATCGGGAGAAACTCGCACGAGCTAAAACGTAATCAGAGCGTAATGTCCTGTTCTAAGTGGATTATTTTAATGAACGATTAGAAAACGGCACCACAGACTTACAGTTACTTCAGCTTCGATAGTCCGGTTGGACGACCGAACTCTGATGGTATCCATAAAACGTGAAAAACCGGCCATGTGTTCCCCAAGGACCAACAAAGTTCATTATTTGAGGATTACACTGTATAAAAACACTGTCATCAAATCCTGAGAAATAGCGACCATTATTATGCTACGGTTTGAAGGACGGCTCTAGAGTCACACACGCATTATACAGCACAACTTCCACCAACCACTCTCAGAGCTGGAGCAGCACTGAAGTTTACCTGCTCCGCAGACTGGAAAGCGCTGATGCACCTAGACACTGGCGCTCTACCAACCAGAACGTACCGAGTCTTTGCCTACAGGTAAAGTCATGGTGCAATGTTGTAGTAGTCGAGTTGGTAGTAGTATTAACAGTAGTTCTAGTAGTTGAAGTAGTATTAAAAGTAGTAGTAGTAGTAGTAGTAGTAGTAAAAGTAGTTCTAGTAGTTGTAGTAGTATTAGAAGAAGTAGTAGTAAGTAGTAATGGTAGTAGTAGTAGTAGTAGTAGTAGTAGTAGTAGTGATAGTATGGTAGAAGTACTAGGAAGGCTTGCTAGCGCTTCAGAGAATCTAGACAACAAGATAATTACACACATTAAATAGCTCTTTCTCCTACTCTACCCCGTACCTTGATGCAGAATTCAGAAAATAGCAAGAAACAAGATTTTACTCGATTTTAAGACGATTTGTGGGGCTATGGCTTAGAACAAGCTACGAAGCGCGAGAACAACGCATGCGTATCACTTGTTAGGTGATGTTACAGACCCTAAAAATGCTCTTAGGGAAATTTTGATTCTCTTTAACGCACACACATTTTTCATTGCCAAACCTAAACGCTAAAATCACCTACCTCGAAAGAATAAATCCTTATGACGTCTCCATGATGTGCTACTCTGCCATAGCTTGGGCAGCAATTTTTTAAAAGAAAATTTCAGTGTCACGTAAGGAGCGTTTTTGGTAAACAGACCGTGTTGTTGCCAGCTGTACAACTTTGAGAAATCCGCGCTGAGTGTAAGCCATTGTTGCCAGTTGTACAACTTTGAGAAATCTGAGCTGAGTGTAAGTCATTGTTGCCAGGTGTACAACTTTGAGAAATCTGAGTTGAGAGTATCGTTGTTGCCAGTTGTAAAACTTTGAGATATCCGAGCTGAGAGTATCGTTGTTGCCAGCTGTACAACTTTGAGTAACCCGAGCTGAGTGTAAGTCGTTGTTGCCAGCTGTACAACTTTGAGAAATCCGAGCTGAGTGTAAGTCGTTGTTGCCAGTTGTACAACTTTGAGAAATCCGAGCTGAGTGTAAGTCGTTGTTGCCAGTTGTGCAACTTTGAGAAATCTGAGCTGAGAGCATCGTTGTTGCCGGTTGTGCAACATTGAGAAATCCGAGTTGAGAGTATCGTTGTTGCCAGTTGTGCAACTTTGAGAAATCCGAGCTATTGAGTGTAAGTCGTTGTTGCCAGTTGCCGTTGAGAATCCCGAGCTGAGAGTAAGTCGTTGTTGCCAGTCGTGCAACTTTTAGAAACTCGACCTGAGCACAATTTATTGTCGCCAGTTGTACAACTTTGAAAAGCCTGAGCTGAGTATAAAAGTCGTTTCGCATCCTCATACACAATAACCCGACGACTACAATAATAGCACGAAATTAATACTTACATGACCGTATGTTTGCCAATAGTTATTTCTATTTATGGTGCCATCAGTAAGATAGCTATGGCTTTTCGGTCAGACACGTAAGGTAGTTAATATTTAAAAAAAATTATGTTCATCTTTCTGGTTGTTTTCTAAATGTTGAATTCGGTTGGTTTAATTAATTAAAATTTGTATGTATCAGTCTGCACACACACACACACACACGGTTGTGTACGTTAATAATGGATTTAATTTTTAAAATTTTCCTTTCCATAATGCCCACCAAATAATGAAAAACTCAATTTAAAAAATACGACTGACATTTGTTATCAAACGATAATGCGAAGATTTTGTCAAATTTAAAAAGGTAAAATTGTATTTTGTTATACTTTGCGGTCCGAAATTATACTCGTGAATTCAAATCGTAATATAGTGAATATTATACACGAGCAAATAAGAACTGTACTGAATGAAACGTTACAATAAATAACATATAAATAATAAATAACTCAACATTTTCAGTGAACCTTCAACCTTTGTGGATTTTGATTCAAATTTACTCCACTTTATTTTACAGCAAAATGAAGTGCGTGTTTTCCAGTTCCATCCACGCAGTAGTCATCAGTAATAGTTTTGGGCCATTGAATTACGGCTATTAGAAATCCTGATTATATCAACGAAATTCGATATGAATTTGTAAAACAACTATTGTCTAGTTTTATTTACTTTAATGGTTTTGATTAAATACTAATTTTCAGCATAAATATTCGGAAACGAACCAATATGCCTACCTTGTTGCCGGCTGCGCTCGTAAAATGAAGGCAAACATTTTCTCTAAAATAAATTCCACCGAGAAAAGTCGAAAACTGCCCTACCATATTTAACCTTTTAGCAAATTCCTCATAATTCCTAGTTTAAGTATAGTAATAGTTTGAGGTAATAACAGTGCTAGTAAAATAAACCGAAAAATATTGGCAAAAAAAATTAAACCTATTTTGAACACCACTCACTGAAGAAGCGCGTATTATAACCAGCTAAATAATAGTGCTCAACATGCTCATGCAGCAAGCTAAAATATTCCAACATAGCTGAACCAATAATATTAATTATTTATGGTAATGTATTCATTATGTACGATGCTGTGTTAAACAAAAGACGTTCGGACAATGTAAGACTGATTCTTCCAAAGGTAGAGTAGAGATAAAGGCAAGTGTGACTCAACGATATACAAGCGTTCCTTCCACACCAACAGGTATGTGAAAAGCTTGATGGTATCCACAATGTGTCACGTACAACTTTGTACAACTTTGAGTAACCCGAGCTGAGTGAAGTCGTTGTTGCCAGTTGTGCAACTTTGAGAAATCCGAGCTACTGAGTGTGGGTAGTTGTAGATGGACGCGTAGCATCCATCTACAACGCACCAAATGACCTTGGTGCGTTAAACGCACCAAATGACCGTGGTGCGTTGATCAATGACGTAATGGATTAAATACGACGATCAATTTACTCAGAAGCCTATTATGTGTGTCAGTATTGATTTCTGCCTTCTCTGCTGAAATACAGTGAAAATTCACCGACATTTTGTAACTGCTAATAACAATCGATACTGTATTTTAACATGTCGATACTTAGTAAATTGTTATTTTTAGTTACAATGAATATTGTACCTAAACATGCAGATGCATTTTACATTGTTGTTAAGATTTAAGAGTAGCAATAAAACAGCTTGAATGTTGCTCCAGAAGACCTCTGGGCGAAAATGAGCTAACACATTATTTGGAATTTTATTCATGAATAAAAAATGAGATCTAACCTATAAACTTAATCACCAATAACGACATTTTTCTTTTTCTTGGTCTAAGGGTTCAATAAACATTTCATCATTTGAAACACTGACATCAAACATTTTACGACAAATAACGTTTTTTTTCAATCCATATATCTTACCAAATTGAGCCCGTTTGGTTATTTGGGACATAACTCTTCTACTGTTTTCATGTTTTCTTATATCCTTATGGTTTTCATGTTCCCAGACAGAAATTACTGCATCAAGCGCTGTTCGGTGTTGATCTCTGCCTACGCTCATCACTATTATGAAAGTAGCCGCGTCCGTCCGTCCGTCCTTGTGATCCCCTCTTCTAATCGATAGCTTTGATAGCAACAAGGATAAAGCTTAAGAAATACAAGAAATCCTTCTTTTGCATTAATTTCTGTGGCGATTCAATTCCCTTTCACTTGGATTATTACGGTATCCATAATACGCAATCGGCTTATTTTTACAAAAAGAAATTTTTCTTGGAGCTTTCTCTGTTGAAATTCATCATGTTGCTTTGATATTTTTAATTGATACTGCAAAAAAATGTTTTAAATTCGTTTGACCAGTAGCCTGGCTATCACTTAGTATAAAGCCCAAGATTTTGGGACTAGAGTTATCGTTTTTGAAATTGTGATTTTCTTGAAAAGTTCCGAAGAGATAATAGACGACATTTCAGAATAAAATTTCGGCAAAAGAAGCCACCATGGATAGAAATGAGTCCAACCGCAGGGGAGAAGTAGCAAGACTTCGACAGCAAGAAAAACGCCGAAGACGATCGGATGAACAACGCGAAATGGAAAGACGAAGCAATGCTGCTGACCAACGAGAAGCTAGAGCTAAATTGACCCTTGAACGGCGTTGGAAATAACGGAATAATGCAGAGCAACACCGTGTAGCTAGAGAGAGTTTAACACATGAAAGAAGCGAGGAAATTCTTTGGCATAACGCTAGACAACATCAGGTGGCACGAGAGAATTCAACTCAAGAAAGAAGGGATGAAATTCTTCAGACTGATGCCGAACAGCATCGACTTGCACAAGCGAATTTAACTCAAGAAAGAAAGGAAGAAATTCTTCAGATCAATGCCGACCAGCACGTGTGCACTAGTTATTAAATAAAATTAGCACAGAGTACGTAGAGAATATTCGTCTAAGTCCTTTCCAATGTAATGTAATTTAGTTGCAGAATTTATCCTCTTGTATCCAGAATACACGTAATCCCCAGACAAGATCTCTTCCGTTGCGCCCTGAAGACAATTTTCGCTCAGATTATCGAAAATGTGGCTACAAAAATAAAGCTCTGCTGAAATTTGAAAATATTTACAGAAAAATTTAATATGAACGTCGGCTCTTTGACTAACAACGATAATTGTTTAATTATCTCGATGATGACGGTCTACGCATGATGATAATGATAACATTACAGTTTTATGCGTAATACAGTAATGAAACGGTAAATTTCAATTTAGTGATCTCCTTTCGCTTAGAAATATTTAGAGTTGAATTTATTTCTATGAACAACTTTACCTCATAAAAATAAGAATTCGACAGTTGTTTTTAATTACTGGTTTAAAATACTACTGGTCCAAATGACCGTAACGTCAATACATTTCGTCAACATCAGTAACCACTAGATTATTGAATAGATTAAATAGTATCTAAAAATATAATCGAAGGCTTGGTAATTCAACTGAAAATGTTTTTATTCTTATGACGTATAATACTTCCTTCTTAAAAATAATGCTCATTCAGAAGTTTGAGATATATATTGCCAGAGCTGGTGTGATTTATATATTTAAATGTAGAGATCGTCTCTTGATAAATGCAGCATTGGTGAGACTAAAATCATTCTTGGGCAGCGATTTAATTCTCATAATTATCATTGTTCGATTCCACGTAATCACCGTTATTCCCGTAATTCTAAATTTTTAGAAAATTACTTTTACACAATTTAGTCCAGACATTAAAAAATAACATTCAAGCCATAGTTGCCCCCCATATTTATCATACAACTTCAAATCTTTCTCTAATGAAATCGCAAGTAATTTATTCCCTCTCGAGGTCTTCAAAACGGGTAAATACATGCAGTAAACGCACAAACTAATAAATAATCCCATCAAAGTTTAAAGAAAGTTTAACATTTTCTGCCTTCTACTGCCATTCGTTGTTTTGAGTTTCTGCTCTTGTTACTTACCTCACTCTTACGGAAGAGTTGTGGCGAAAATATATTCTTTATTGATGAACATTTTTCTAGATTATATCGGCTTGAGACGAGGTTTTTATACCAGCGAAACTAAGTTAGGATAATTTTTTTAAATTAGTTTTGTATGTTTTCATTATAAGAATTTACGATTTTTCCACGATGGCGTGATAGTTAGAAGGGGATACGTGGTGAGTGAGATGAGGCTCGCGTGTTCAAAAATCGTTCCTTAACTTTTACCGCAAAAAAATTAATGCTTTAGCAGCACTGCTTAATCTTTTTTTTTACTATAATAAGAGCTGCGTCCGTCTGTCTGTCTCTGCGTCCGATGCCTCCTGGAAAGTGTGTGATGAGCGTATCTGTGATGCGTACTCGGCCACATCAACTTCGAGAGATTGAATTTTTTTATTTTATAGCATTTCTTTCATTTCTCCTTCTTTCTCATTTCAAATAAAGGAGGTGGGTGGACTAGTGTATGATAATCGATCCGAAATTTTAATTTGTTTCAGAAAATCAAATCAATGCGTTTTTGAAAATTTTAACTCACCGTGAGCTTGAATAATGTCATATGGTGAACAAATTAGAAAAGTTTTCATATTATTGAAGCGAGTGGACATATCGTGCGGAGGAAAATATAAATTGCAGCTTCCGTTTTCACCCCGAGAACTTTCTCTTCTGTTTCTTTCTGTTTCTCCTGTTGTTTCTTTCTGTTTCTTCATGTTTCTTCTTTACTTTGTAAACGGATCAAAAATGTCATTGGGAGAAAGTCAAAAATGGAGTTCATGACAGAAAAAAATACAAATTACAAACGAGCTTCATGCAAGATCTTTAAAATATTTAGAAAATGAGGCGTTGGCTACTCCGCGTGACATCCGCAACACTTGCTGTATTTAATGTCAGGGTCTAAATGGGAAAAAATTTCTCTCTCATCTGGTCATGAGCGGACTAACTCAACACTGTAGAAGTGCAACACTTGATACCAAGCATTCTAGACTCATGGGAAAGGAACTTTTCATTTTTTTCATAGTCAGGTAATCTTTCACTAACCATCGCACGCATACAAGCGCGTAAAACTGCGCCGCGGTTAAGCTACAATCTCGAAATGTTTGCAAAATTTTGTCCATTATACTCGTGGAGTTGACCTTGGCAATTGCACTGAGTTGCATGCTGTGAGGTGTAGGTAGGCAAGCAGTGTCAGTCTGCGGCGGACGTTCGCGAGGGCGGGGAGCTGGTGTGCTGTGTGGGTATAACAAGCGGCTACCTGGATTTAATGTGGGGAAAGTCTTACCTTTCTGGGTGCTCTTTACTGCGCAACTTTCAATGTGAGAGAGCCGTAACAGTTCTTAGTCAAAACAGTCCGTAGTTGCTGTTACAGAAATATTTTTGTGTGCATTGTTCAGTGAAAATTTAGGGGCGCTTGCAGTGATTTTCTTAGCAAAATGCACGAGGCTTATGGAGAATCCACGTCCATTGAATCTTCAAGGCCGTCGGTAAGAAATTAAAATAATTTTCGATACGAAGTTGTTTGTGAAAAATTACAGGATCATAGTTACATTACACTGCGCAAATGAAAACTTCAAAACGCAATGTTTAATACTCTTACTTGCATTGCGTCACTCGTACGGTTCTACCTCAACTTATTTTCAAAATCCTATCGCAAAAAAGTTAATTTAATTTTCTGTTGTGATCGTACCCATAACAGAATCGTCTGTGAGTTAGAAGCATTTCTAGCAGCGAGGTAAGGGCAAGTTGAGCGTGCCCTTTTCAGTTAGAATTGTCCGAGGTCGGTAACTGAAATCATCAAAATCCACAACCTCATCCTCGGTATAGCACGGAAAACTTTGATCTCATTTTGTTGCGAAGGCGTTGATGGATATTACGTTGCAATTTCTCGTAGAGCGCAAGAAGTTCATGCTCCTACTTCCGTAGCAAAATGGATCGTTGACAGTTTATGGACTTTCTGCCGCAGACTTTCACAAATGCTTTTTAAACTTTCTACTTCATAAATGGTGTTGTTCTTGGTCGGTAACTGATGCAGCATTTTATCGCAAGGTGAGCACCCTTCATGTGATTTATTTAAGTTCAAAATCAGTGAAGAATTTTCAATAGTTGCGTTTCCTTAAATATGCACCAAAACTCCTAGGCACTTGTCATGATATTCGTGAAGGATCCACATACGTATGTGTACTTACAAGGTGTCCCTAATATATCCACGCAGCATATCAACAACCTTCGAAGATAATTTCAATGAAAACACAATTGGATCCTCATATGTTTCTCATGTCTTCAGTAAACATCAGTTTTACAGTTTTTCGGCCACGTGCAACAAATATTTCGCGTGTAGACGGCGTTTCACGGTCGCAGAAACAAACTTCAGGTTTAAAAGTTTTCCTGCCACATGATTCTCAGATCCTGCCTCTGTCCAAGTGGAGCAGCGATGCCATCCAGACCTCAGGCGCCATAGCAGCAAAAGTTTTTCAAGTGGGGAATCCCTGATTTGGTGCTTGGATTTTCCTGCGCCCAGATATCTTGGACTGAGTTAAAAGTGACTGACCATGGAGCATAGAATACAGGAGGAAAATATGAAAATCTAAGAAAATTCATGCTTAAAATTTAAACGCATGTGGCATAAATGTACCTTAAATTTTACTGGAGGCGCATTTTTTCCACTGATGTTTACTGACTTTTACTGACTCACTGACTTTTACAGGCGAAAGAATAAAGCCCAGTTTTATAAAGCCAAATATATTAATCCTTTTAGAGCACAGTTTAATATATGACGATATACACTTTAGGACACAATTTAATATACTCTGTTATACAGTACTTCTTTTCACAGCTTAGCTCTGAGACGTCTCATATCAAAAAGGCTTGCCGAGGCGTTGAGGGTGTGGTGATCAACAGCAAAATCTTGATCGCTAGGAAAGCGATACGCTTCTCAGCTTTACAGCCACCTCCTGATGTACGCAGAGAATCCCAAGGCCCATCATTCTCCATAATTCATAATAGACTTTCATGTTTTTCATGTGTTTTCGCGTCGTCAGACATAGATCTTTGCGTAGTTAAGGATATTCAAGTATGGGTTTAAAACTTAACTAAGCGTTGTACCCTCGTGAAGAACCGAACCTTTTGCAAGAAATAAAGCAGAGCAAGCTCATAAAGCACCATTACACAAATTAATAGTTCTAACCCTGTGTATGGAAGTTATTTAAAGTCAAGGCTGCAAATCCTGCTAAATTTAATTTTAAAATTTCTCCTGACCCGCACACTTTCAGGCTCATTATTGGTTCGCTGCTAAAAGCGTCATCGATACAACTTTCAGAGCAAGACAAAACGAACCTAAAAAGGTGATCTTTCCCAGAAATGCCACGGTTCAGGTCTGTGACAGCACGCGTTCGATGTTGCTGAAGTTCAGGCTTTTACGTGCGGTCGACTTGTTCGCTCTTTCCAGCGTAGGGTAAAAATTAAGAATAAAAACCTTCTATTTCCAAGAAAGTTGATACAAGAAATGTATAATATGTTGGTTTTTAAAATTTCTTAATAATTGATAGGCAAACCGTATGAGATACACACTGGTCGTCTCAGGAGTTAATTATGTTATTGAGAGAAGAGGTACTTAAAATAGCACTAATGTGCCACACTGCAGTGTAATATGCGAATGAAGAAGTTATAACAAATCAAGAATAAGCCTCTCTGGGGTTGATACAAAAGGTAAATATATGAATGAGTTTCAGTGAGGGGTGATAAATGTGGAAAATACCAGGAGAGCTTTGGTTGGCCGAGTTATCGAAGGCGAAGAACTACAAACAAATTGCGAATATCCCACTGAAGTGTGATGCGAAGAATAAGAATTATTTGAATAATTAGCAACTGCAGTCAACACCTTTTTTGATGTACAATAGGAAAAAGCGATTACATGCTGTGCCTGGTTTCTCTAATTCCTTAATAGACTTTTTATCTTTAGATTAGTTCAGGTCTTTAGATTAGTTTTCGATCGACTGAATCATCCGTGAAAACGAAAAATGATAAAAATGATGTTTAACATCATTCTAACATGTTATGATTTTGTACAGACACACTGCCAAAGTGAAAGTATAATGAACAGACAAATTATCTTTCAAATCTGATAAATAAATTTCTCTAAAGTATTTGCGGCCCGATATCGAAGAGAGAGCATTGCTATAAAATTATTTTACAGAGAAAAACTTACAGGAAGGGGAATAACCCTGATTACAAGGTTGGTTATTAAAATTAGCACTTCAAAAATGAAAATTTAAAAAATCATTCATGTTGTTTGAGATTTGAAATGAGTTGTCTAAATATTATTACCTTCAATATCACTTTTAAACTATACTGTACGATGGGCACGACAACTACATGTCTTATTCCAGTCTATACTAGTTGGTTATGAGAGGATTATGTGGTATTCAGGCATTCAGGATGTGAGCCACCCAATTCCAGGCGTTCAAGCAGTTACCCCATTGGATCAAAGACCAACTTAACTTTTACATGAAAAGAACCATGTGGGACTTTTTCTTCAAATAGCAGCCTTAATATACTGCATTATAATGCTTATCAAACTTATACTCTAATCTGCCCTTTAATGTTCCTTGTGGAGCGGCAGCTTCTCTAAATCCCTATGCCGATTGGGAGCCATTTGGCTGTGACAACCTGAAATCAAATACTTTTTTGTTAACGATTGATATTATACTAATAAAATGGTAAAAATTTCTAAGGGTAAAGAATTGAGACTAGACAGTCCTGTGGTACTACAATATTCATAAAGTTTAAGCTAAAGTCTTCGAACAATAATGAAGATATATAGAATACGATGTACGATGACCAATGTTTGGAATATTGTTATAATTGTTAGATCTTTTCTATCTGAAGGTTGAGAAGAACCAGAAAAGGACAAAATTTGCTGGGAAATGAAAGCAAATAACAACGTAAAGTTTTCGCGCAAGTTGTACCCCTTTGGTGTTTTTTCACTTGTTTACAATTGATACAATAAATTGATATAATTGATACTTGTATGTAATTGATATTCCGTACATGCTGATACGTCAAATCCAAAAATAGCAAACTCATTTCTGTGTACATTCATCACAAGAAGGGTCAGAATCAGACAACTGTAGGGCATTCACCACTGAGTTGTTATGCAAGCCGAAGAAAATGAGATGATTTGTTAAGGCTCTAGCTGACATTCTGTATTACTGAACACACATCAATATGAAAAATTCGCTCAATTTGAATGTCATAAAAAATTTTACTAGGGAAAGACTATGAAGGGAACTCGTAAAAATAAGTAAAATTATTAAATGACTTCATATTTTAAAGCAAATCAATAATCCTCATAAAAATCTTCGCGTACGCTATAGAATTTATCAAAACGACCACCAAGTGAGGAAAAATAGGCGCTACCCAAGTGTGTTGCATGTGAAGTGTACTCACGTCGTCGATTCAGGTGTTGCACGGCTACCCAGATGTCGAAGCAGATAAACGACTCGGTGAAGAGCGAGCTTCTTAACAGAAAACTCGCTCAACTTTACCGGCAATAACCCATGTTTTTATTAAACACTGATCATTAACTTAGATTAACCATTGATGCTTTCATTGAATTATAATGTTTTAATTTTACTCAGTGGGTTTCATCCCATCAAAGTGATTCCTTTACTGAATTTATGAAAAGCATACCTATGCATCTCCCGCAGTATACCCAAAAATGGCCCCGTGTTAATGACTCCTAGATGTATCTGAGCTCACAAGCTCGTTTTCTGAAACTCGTTTTCTGCTCCATTCTTTAAAAAATGTCGAATCTTCGCCCACGAGTGCAGAAAAATGCATGTCATTGTTGCCTCAAAGAGTGTGAAAAGAAGATGTTTGTTTTTACGTCCTGACCAGCTCAATGATCAAATCGTATCCTGTAGCAATTTCCTTATCAATACTATCAATATTATCAGATGAGCTTCAATTATTGATACTACACAGGAACGTTCTAACTGCGAATGGGTTCGAGAGCGTTTCGAAAATGCAAAGCCTTTCAAGTTCGCTGCTGCAAAATTTGAGGAATAACATGGTGGCCTTCAAAGAGTGTATGCAGGAAGAGAGCAAGCGAACTCAAAATCCAGTCCACTTTTTCCTTCAAAAACGGTTCCAGTCTAAGTGATACCATGTGATATTTTGCTTGAAATGATCTTTGCGAGAACTCCAGCATATAGATATCAACAACTCACCGCAAGACGCAAGCGCTCTAAAAACGAGTTCAAGAGGAATGTACCCCTGAAGAACGTTGCATACTCTTCAGCACTGTCATACTTCATTAATGTTTATGGAATCGGCATTTTTATACCTTAAGTATGATAGTTGAAAGAGTGTTCTCTCGTTTCATATTTATAGGAGACTATATCTCAAAGAAATACAGTTATAATTATGGATGATGCTCTGCCGTTAGTCATTCTGTACGATCTTCAGTGTAAAGGACTTCATGTTTATTGAAGTCCAACACCAGTGCGGCAATAACACCTCAAGGCAAAATACTTTATTCATGATGGGGTACAGTTATTCGTACTGTAAAAAGTACATATAAAACTTCTACGGGGATTTAATCCTACGTATATTATAAGGTCATTAGCATAGTGATATTTCCCATCAAAAATTACACCTAATCAGTCAAAAACTAGTGGGGGCAGTAGCCAGTAGCACTACATGTCTACCTTGCGATTACAAATTCTGAAAAAGAATTCCAAACGTTAAAAATTTTCGTACTCTCCGAACATACTTTATACATACGCGTTTCAATTTGATTACATAGATACTTCATGTGAGCGTTAAGATCGAAAATTTTAGCAAGTTTTCTCGATTGACTCAAAGCAGAAATATTTTTTCAAGCAAACAGTTATTCATAAATTACAATAGAATAGACGGCCAACTTATGTGTAAGTCAGCAAAGAAATCATTTTAATTTTATCTCTGGCGCCTTTCACTGAAATTTATTCCACATAACTTCATTCCCTATTTTTTAAATTAACCTAAGAAACAGAACGTGACTCATCAAAGCTCCTCATCATCTTAAAATATAAAACTCATGGTTCAAAATTTATTCCCTTGCCTCGAATATCATCAAAATATACATCCATCTTCCAATATTACTGTAAGATTTTATAGTGGACGAATACTTCATTACACTTTCATCCAAATTAATAGTTCTATCAATCAACTGCTCTGATTTACATTGCAGTGCACTGCCACATTTCCTGTGGAGAACGGTTCAGTGGCCCTTTAATGTCTTTGAGCACTCGTTTGTTTAAAAAAACATCTGGACGTGCTTTATCTCACTCACAGCCTCTCAATAACTTTCTTGAGGCTACCATTCTCAATTGAGTTGGTTCTTCAAACGCAATTTGGCCTTGAAAACCATTTACCTAAACTGTCGCATGATCTACACGACCACATCGTAGTGAAAAAA
This sequence comes from Morinoia aosen, assembly GCA_030386875.1. Taxonomy (NCBI): domain Eukaryota; kingdom Metazoa; phylum Arthropoda; class Malacostraca; order Amphipoda; family Talitridae; genus Morinoia; species Morinoia aosen. Next base: position 34,858,325 of record CM059564.1, read on the forward strand.
GGTAGAATTTTAAATTTGTAGTCGGAAATAAGATATTTCTTGTAACCCTGGTCTCGCAACGTCAGTATTCAGATTTAGCCCTGAAATTTGCCCGAACTAACGAGTAGTCTTAATGACCAAATTAAGCCTGAATAAATGCTGAATTTGAGCTTTTTAGTCAAAAAGAAGTCGCATCGTGAAATCCTATCCTGATCCTCTCATAATTCAGATTTGGCCTTGAAAACCATTTTCATGAACTACCGAGTATATAGTCTTTCCAACCGATTTGCGCGAGAAAAATAGCTGAATTTGAAGTTTTCAGTCAGAAAGAAGACACTTGTAATCATGGTTTGATCTCCTCAGGATCCAGGTTGCCGCGACGGCCGCCGCTGCAGACTGGGGTGGCTGCGGTTCAGGCCGGACTGCCTCCAGTGGGCCAACACCGCCCCCAGTTTGCTGGTCGTGCTCTCTACGGCAGCCATCATACTCGGTTGGTTCCTTGTCGAATACGTAGCCGATCCTACAATTATACGATATCATGTTAGGCGAGTCTTAACTTTTAGATATTTACGATATTTTTGAAAACATATCCGATCCTAGAATTTTAATGTCATGTTATGCAAGTCTTAACTTTTGCTATTTATTATTAGTGAGTTATTACTTGGTTTCTTTATTTTAGAACACATAGGCGATCCTAGAATTACACAATGTCATGTTATGCAAGCCTTTTACTTTTGCTGTGCCCTATTAGCGAGTTATTACTTGGTTTGTTCATTTTAGAATACATTGTCGATCCTAGAATTATGCGATATCATGTTATGCAAGCCTTACCTTTGTACCTCACAAGAGTACGTAAATGAGTTAAAGCTAATGTACACTTCGGAATATTCAAAGTCTTGTCGATCCAAACTTTACTATTGTTTTATTTTTGGCAATATTTTATCCACATTTAAAAAAATTGGGTCTGTGAACCGCTCCTCATTTTGAGCGACCTCGTGATGCTACCTTAATTATGCATCAAATAAAACAAAGTTGTTTGCCCATAAAAGCTCTTATTATTTTAAAATAAAGTCCGTATTTTTATTTTTATTATTGCTTCACTTTAGGAATGGTTCACATGGGCTTTGTGAATGTTTCACTGACGACCATCGAGAAGCGCTACCACATGAAGTCCGAATACACAGGTGAGATACGGAATTTTTGTGTTCTTGTCATTTTATTCTTTTCCTTTCCCTGTCAACTGGGATGTTTTTGGGATCACTGTTGGCTATCGTTTCATTCGCTAATTATAAAAAAATGCGTTTCATCCATAATACTGTGTAGCTATCATCACATTTGTAAAATTTAAACAGTTCTATTGTTTTAATCTGTGGTTGACTGTGTGGCTATCATCAGAACCATCGATTGGAAACGATTTACTGGTTCTAATGTGTTGTTAGATATCATCAGAACCATCTATTAGAAGCGATTTCATTGTTCCAATTCGTTGATAAGTGTCTATCATCCCATCCATCAATTTCAATCGATTTCATTGCTCTATTTCATGGATTACTGTGTCTATCATCAAATCCGTCGATTAGAAACGATTTCATTATTCTAATGTGTTTCTAATTGCGTGGCTATCAACACATCCTTTGATTACAATCGATTTCATTGCTCTAATTCGTTGACAAACGTGTATTTACCAAGCCTGATAGCAGGCGCGTTCAACGTAGCCTTCTCTTTTATTTTCTGTAAATAGGTATTATTTTCATAAAACAAAGCTCATATGTTTACCTTTATTGATAAACCTGATGCAAGCACGTTCAACGTGGCCTTCTGTTATTATTTCCTGTAAAAAAGCTGTTATTTTCGTATGATAAACCTGTGTGTCGACCAGGTCTGATAGCAGGGGCTTTCAACGTAGCCTTCTGCGTGACTTGCCTCCCCATCGCCTACTTCGCATCGCTGCCAGGAGCGTCCAGGTCTCGCTGGATAGGCGGAGGCATGCTCATGGTCGCTGTGGGTTCCCTAGTGTACGCCGCTCCTCACTTCTTCAGTCCCCCGTATGACGTCACCGGCAGCAACGATGACAGCGTCGCTCTCACGTTGTGTGTAGAGAAGGTGGGCCAGATCCAAGACAAGGGTTCAACGGAACGAGTTTTCCATGATACAGGATTTATAGTTCTTTAGTGTTTGCTTCTCCTCATTTAAGCAGTAACCCGTATGACGTCACTGGCAGCAACGATGACAGCGTCGCTCTCACGTTGTGTGTAGAGAAGGTGGGCCAGACCTAAGACAAGGGTTACGGAATGAGTTTTCCATGATACAGAATTTTGTAGCTAAAGATAAACATGGTAAGGGCACGTTCTGTGCCAGAAAAGGATTGTTTCTGGTAAGAGGATCAAATTTGTTGCTCAGGAAGTTGCACTCTCAAAACATACGCACTTTAACATACGAATAAGCGCTTAAAATCATTTTAAAATTTTACTCCAATTTGGAAAGATTGCTGAACTATCAATACATCGAGAAAATAGCGATATCGGTTTGCATCATGTGAATTGTGAGAACGTCGAAGAATTTTCTCATTAAATATAATACCTGGTTGGTTCTATGCAGAGCAAATACTAGATACCAATATTGTGACCTTTAAAAGTCAATTTCTGGAGTTAGTGTGTTAAGATTAGTCATAAATACGTTGAGAAATCAAAAAATAGTGTGTGTTTTATCGTAAATATAAAGTCATGTAATTATTCGCATACAATGATGTGGCAAAGTCAGAGCTGTTGGTTGTCTGACGTACGTATAATCAAAGCATTTTCCCCAATATTTTGTTTTTAGAATCATTGTCTGTCTGAAAAACGCCCTCTGTTTCAAGACAAGTTTTCTTTTTATACCATACGGCTCTTGTACTTTTTCTAGTGCAAATTAAAAATTTTCGGATTGATTGAGCTCCCCAACAAAAGTTTAACGTTTGTTTTTAAATTTCCAGTTTCAGAGAAACCTAGGGGATCTCCTGCCACTTCCCGACTGGAACTTCAACGCTTTTTACGTGTTTTTATTCGCGCAAGTTTTGATGGGGACGGGATGCGTGCCGCTGGTGGTACTGGGGGTGGCCTTCATCGACTCGTCCGTATCTAGGCGACGGTCCGCACTTTTTATTGGTGAGAAAAAAAGTCGAACCAAGTACATGTTTGCATCAGTTAAGTGTATGAAGCTATATTTTGTTTTTTGATGGGATGGGATGCGCGCCTTTAGGTTGCCTTTATTAACTCGTCCGTGTCTAAATGACGGTCCACATTATTTATTGGTATGAGAAAACGTCGAACCGAGTACAGGTTCACAGTATCGGTTAAGTGTTTGAAGCTTGCTTTTGTTTTTTGATGGGACAGAAGGCGAGCCTTTGGTTGTGCTGACGGTCGGTCGCCTGCATTGACTCGTCCGTATCTAGGATTCGAATCCGTATCCGAGCTTTATATCGCCAAAAAATTGGCATCATATTTGCTTCGGGTTCCCCGAATCCTTCAAGTATTTGGAGATTTTGGAGTGCCATCATTTTTCAGTAATTATGAGATATACAACGGGAGTATCTATTACTACTTAAATTCTTAATGCTTAACGTTGGATGATTGGGAATTTTTCATTTTTTACCAGCTAACAAAAAATTTATTCTATAGAATCTCATTCATTTGAATAAGTTTTGAAAATATCATCAATAACTAATTTTCGTAATTGCGATAATGGACTATTTGAATTTTTACGCTCAATTTTTATGGATTTTTTAGTAAGATGAATTGATTCGTTATCCTACCGCATCATCATTTTCAAGTACAGGGTGTTCTTCAAATGCGGGACCCGAAAAAATCTTTTACAACTCAAGATATAATGAACGTGTTTACTTGAATCAACTATAACTTTGTATTCAATTCGAGACCTAACATTTTACTGAAAAAAACTTACTACTAAAATGATGTCAAATGACTACAAAACTTTTATCGAACACGTTTGGAAAATCAACTAACAATAGTGACCTATATACCTCATTCCAAAGTAAGAACTCGCAAATGACGTTGCGTCTTCTCCCATCGGCAGCAACATAAGTGCCCATTAGTAGAGCAATAGACACAAGAATTCTGCGGCAGTGACATAATCCACTGGTTTTTATAAAATGGTAAACTTTAATCATAATTTTACGGATGATCAGCAGATGGTACACTCTCCATATTCATAGTTGAAGCTTTATCCATAGCTTTATCCCCCAAGAGATCGTATATCACGTCATGATGTTAACAAATGTCATGTACAGCTATGTATGCGTCATCAGTGTGACAGAACTGTTGAGTTAAAGTTGCTTAATGTTAGTCACGATCTAATAACACGCATGCGACAATACTTAAGTTGCTTAATAAAGTTCCTTAATAAAGTTGATTGATGAAGTTGCTTAATGTTAGTCACGTCCCAATAACGCCCACGCGACGATGGGGACGATGCATTTCAGCTTTGTTCTTTGAAGTGCATTTTGAAGAAAACACAAACATTAATTTGAGCAAAACTCCACTAAAAAACTTGTTAAATGATCTTTCAAAATAGAATAGGAGATGATTTCGAATAACAAGGCGAGTTTATTGATTGGGAAAAAAGATCAAACAACTTTGATTGTTGTTCAGTTAGGGAAAAATTGCTATTTAATTTTAAAAATTAAAATTTTCATGGGCAATGTGCACACATGCGGTGCGATAATGGGAGCATAAGTGAATTTTAAATACACCCCTTTGAAATTGAGAAGAATTACAAGTGGAAAGTTTGAATGCTATTTTTTTCAGTAGTTTTCAGTATGAGTACTCGTATATTAGTGTTCTCGTATACCGTATGTCTTACAGAAACCCGAACCAAGTATTTATTTTACCGTATCAGTAATACCCGTGATTATTTTTCGTATCAGTAGTAATCAGTAATATCACATAATTTTGTTTGAAATTAAATGCGTATGGTATTCTTATGATGGTATTACTGATATGGGAAAATCATTACTCGATTTGGGTTTTTGTGGAACATACTGTATACTCTATATAATTTTTAAAAGCCAATATGTTGTCACGTATCTAATGTGTCAACTTTTTGGGAAATAAATGCTTTTTTTATACTGTGAGCACAACATAGTTCATCAAATACCTCATCGGGGAGCGTTTGCTTAGGAAACATTTTATGCATGAACGTTGATTTATGACTCTACGGAATAATATTCTGAATTAGTCATACAATACTCGACTTGAGCTCAATACTGTCCAAAAATAAGAAATACGTTATCAGTATATTTTTGCGTGCAGAATGATTTTGTTTAAAAATTAAAATTCACTTTTGAGAGCTGAGTCTACTAATCCATAAGAGAAATTTTTGTTCTAAAAATATTTTGAATTCGAAGTGAATGTTCATGGTTGTAAAAATTAATTTAATTAGTACCTAAGAAAAGAAAATCAGCAAACAAATTTTCAATCTCCAATGCACCCGCACGGGATCGTCATGGAAAACAGTTTTTATAATTAAAAAAGGTTTTGTTTGTTTTCAAAAGTATTGAAATATTTGGCTAATGAAATGCAACATATTATTCTGTTTCCCATAATTTAGTAGTTTTGACTCCTAGTTTTTAAGCATTCATTCAGATTCGAACACTTTGCGGTAAAATTCTTTCAAGTCCATTTTTAAGTCCAAGACATGGCAGGATTCTTTCACTGCTAATTTAAAGATTCTCTAGGTAACAGCACTTGTTCAGAATTTCGTTTTTAGATTATCGGCAAAAGAAGAAACTGAATAGCATTGATTGCTCTCGGGGTAAGATAATTTCTGAAGTTATATCAGAGCACGTCAGAACGGTATACTCGATGTGTTAATTCATAGTCCCAACATCTCCTCGTCCATCTAAATCATGATTGCTTCCGAGAAGTTACGGTTCTTTTCATGACTGGCACTTCTACGTGAAGGAGTCAGGAGATAGCCGAGCCTCGACATTTACTCATGTCTCCGCATTACTCGTGTATTTTACTCAATGGAGTCTTGAAGCATCCGAGCCCGTACGCTTGCTCCATTCTTTTAATTTAGCACGTTTTACACCAGGGAATATGAAAACATAGAGGTCCTGCTACTTAAGTTCTTACTTTATTGGCGAAATCGCAATGCAAGTTTTTTTTGTTACTAACCAAGCAAGTTTCTAACGTTGTCCGTAAAAATGCTCCGTTTTTTACTTATCTTACTAACATCTCAACTGAAATTTCTAAAAAAATATCTTAACCCAGATTTATGATGAAGTAAAACGCTGAATCATTCTCTAGCAGTGACGTTCAATATTTCTACCCCGAACTTTTCCGCGCACTATCACGTTCAACTAGGACTAAATTTGTGAACTACCAAATATCGCATCCCTCGTGTCATTTATGGTATTAAATGAACAGTGATTTCTCACGTCACTTTCTTAAGAAAAAACAAGTGAATGTTCCCGAGCTGGCGTCAGGTGTTGAATTTCTGACGTCGAAAATATTTTCAGATTTCATTTCTTTTTTTTTCCTCACGGATGCAAAAAGACGCAAAATTTTGAAGCATTTTTTATCTCAATGATTCAATCTCTGGCGATACCGTCAACAAGTGCTTAGCTTTATAACTTAGATGTCTGGGCTGTGAGGAAATGAACGGGAGATTCTCATCGCGCTGCACCGTGCGTAGACAGCTAAAATCACCGCTTGTGCACTGAGGCTTCGTGATCAATGTCCGACTCTATGAGGAAGCTGAAGTCATGATTCCTTTTGCTTGAAACTTACCCTTCTTGTGTAAGCTCACTGTCTTCTTCAGCAGCAAAAGAAATATATGTTTTACACTGACGAAATAACTTTTACATGCTTCTCTCGAAAATGAATTTGTTCCCAAAAATTCTGCAATTCTTGCCTGGTAGAGTGTTAGCAATGTACATCCCAGAGATCTCCAACGATGTTCCTCTACATTTGTATCATATCCGATGTTCGCTTCTCATTAATGATTTATGGTTATTAATGTTGAAATATTTACAAATATCATATCCCAACATTGTTTTTACTGTATCTAGCCAATCACAGAGGGCATCATTAAATGCTGGTGTTGGCGAGCTGTATTACATATTAATGGTCTTTATTTTAAAAGCACATTCATGATCCAGCATCTGGACGTTCAGCCCAACCATTACTCTGGCATATTCACTCCTGATTTTCTATCCATGATCCGTAATGTGCCCATCAAGTTCTATTTAATGTTGATATTACAAATTAATCTAGGAGATATGTAATCCTGTTGAAATAACTTTGGCTGTGCTAGCCTACGTAACAGGTTTTTCCAAATAATCCTACAGATTTCAAATTTATAAACAAATTATTCAGGCGATACCGTGGGTAATTTTGAGGGCATGTATTCAAATCCCGCGCCAGTCTACACACGCGGAAGGAGCGTGCGTAAGTTAGAGCAGAACAGTTCTAAGCAAGTTTTTATCTTCTCTTAGCCAAGGCCTAAGTGGAGTGGAACGGACTCTATCGTAGATTTATTTCCATCGGCGCTTCATCCTTTTTTCTTCGTTTTCCTCATTCTTTCTGTGTTTTCTACCCTCATAATCTCTGTTCACTACTCCTTGTTTTATTATTCACAGTCTGGCATTATTTATGTTTCGTTCCGTTCTGTTTTGCCATATTATTTATTCGTGTACGTAATTCCTAATTTATTACACTGGAATATTTAGTGCCCTGAATCAAAGTGCATGTAAGAACAATGAAGCTGAATGTACTTCAGTTTTCAAGAAGTTATTTCACGAGACGTTTTCCCTGCACTCGATGATAGCCAAGACAAAGGCTTGCCTATCCACGCTTCTCTGCTACGTGATCTGTGTGGTCATTGTGGCTCTTCACTAAATACTCATCGTCTCAGTCACTGCGTTTTAGTTATCAATCAAAAGTCTTCAACGCTTTTTTTGGGCTACTCATGTCTTCACGTTTCATTTATTTTTTCGAAGTTTTTTATCGACTACTCGTGTCTTCATAGTTCATTTATAATTTCAACATTTTTTCTCGACTAATGAAGTCTTCACAGTTCACAATTATACCCCGTCGACTTTTTTCTAAACACTCGTTGCTTTTCAGGAATTTTCGGAGCGATGATTGTGACGGGAGCAGCCTTCGGCTTCGCGCTGGGTAGTTCCCTCCTCACCTACTACATCGACTGGCCTACAGTTGATCCTGCAACGTAAGGCTGAACTGACACAATTATTATTGTCCTTTGTCTGCAGTTGGTGCATTTTTGAACGTGCGACACGTGTCTGATAAACTTGGCCGAATTTCAAAATCACGGCCAGATTTTTAAACAATCTACACTATCGTAGTGGCACAACCGGCAACGTAAGTTCTGCGTGGGTGGTGCAACAGTAAATTGAATTGCCGTAAGAAACGACGACGTAAATGGTTTGGAAATCTGGGACCAGAAAGGAGAGTTAACGATGTTACGCCACGTGTGCCCCTTTACCTGAAGCAAAATCTGTCCGGTTATAATCTAGTTAAAATTGCTAGTTGGGCTTTGAATTTTAACTGTTGCTTCATACAGAGCATAAGCGAAGAATTTTGCAATTTAAAATCTATAAAAATCGATGGAAAAGTGAAACCGAATTATTCCTCAAAAATTTTCTCACAACTTGCTAAAAAAAAGGTCAGCAAAAATATGCCATATTCGAAATCAGCCCATGAAGTCAAGTTTTTAAAACCGTATTTTCAAATTTTTGTACTATTCTAATCATATCAAAATTTTATGGAGCATTTTTACATTTCAACTTTATTTTTATCCAAATGTCCTGTATTTACACATTCCTCATCCCAATGTCTTGAGTGCCAATACGCATGTGGCCACAAAGCTAGCATATGCGTGGTAACAGTACCAGAGTACACACGACACACGCACGTATGGGAATGATACACGGGGTAACAGTACCAGAGTACATACGACACACGCGCGTATGGGAATGATACACGTGGTAACAGTACCAGAGTACACACGACACACGCGCGTATGGGAATGATACACGTGGTAACAGTACCAGAGTACACAAGACACACACACCTGTAGGTAACCTAGATCTAGTGGTTAAGAGCGCGCCCTTCACGAGAAGAGTCGGCAGTTCGAATCCCAGCAATGCCACCCGATGATTCTCCTCGTTGGGAAAAGGGAGAACTCAGCCACAATTCCCCACCCTACCTAGGTGTCGGAAATAAGCACCGGATTGACCGAGGGGTAACCGTCATTGCATTTTGAAGTTAATAAGGCATATGAAAGACTAATACACAAAATGATATGCATCAGGCTTGGTTGGAATAAAATATCCTATCTGTAACTGAGCACCTGTCCCCAGGAAGGGCCTGTCTCCCAGCAACGACCTCTGGCTGGGGTGCTGGTGGCTGGGTTTTGTGATCACGAGCGCCCTCTCGGCGCTGGTGGCTGTACCGCTTCTCGCCTTCCCTGCAGCCATACCGAGTCAGTCGATGCATATTTTCCACCAATTTTCATAACTTTTAACTAACTTCCGCAGCTTGATTTGAATCCCATAGCGAGTCGGAACACTCGTCTTACATTGATTTGCCTCACAATTAAAGAATTTCAGTTACTTGAGAGAAATCCCACATTAGAGTCAGAACACTCTCGTCTTGCAATGATTTATCTTAAAATCAAAAAATTTCAGTTGCATGAATGAAATTCTACACTTAGTTAGAAAATCCATTTCTTTTATTAATTAATCTTAGAGCTGACAAACCTCGGTCGCTTGAGTTAGCTCAGATCTACTTCCGGTACCACTCCTGTTTTTTGTGAAATATTTAAGTCAATGCAGCAATATTATTTGCCTAAGAATTCTATGCCAGAGAGAAAAAAACCCTTGAAGAATCCTTATCCAATTTAAATCTACCCATTAGTAACTTTTTATTAGCTTATGCCTTAAGGTAGCAGTCGAGAACAATACCGCATATGCTACACAATTGATGTATTTAACAAAGCTCAAAGAAGAAAAAACTTCCTACCCACAACGAAGAGTTTGTCACCCAAGTACATCTCCGGAGGTAAAACGCTCAGTATAATGACCATTATTGTCACTCAAAACGTGCTTGCATTCTTGCAGAAAGTCTCCAAGACGCCCAAGACGACGCTCCCAAATTAGCAGACCCTAGCGACGACAGTCCTCCAAAGTTCAAGAACGTGCTCACCAACATCCCGTTCATGGGACTCGCCTTTGGCGAAGTGTTTCCCAGTCTGCTGGGTGCCGGCATCGGCGCTTTTATGCCCAAGATCGTCGAGAGCCAGTTCAGTTTGTCGGCCAGCACTGCAGCTCTGCTCGTCGGTAAGTGATACAGTTAGGATGCACAACGCGTTGAGGGAGAAAAGAAAAGAAAAACGTTTATTTTCAAGTTGACACATGAGAAGTAGACGTGCTATGAGCTCCTGGTGGCAAACATAGGGTAGGTAGACAAACATAAGGTAGATATTGTAGGTAAAAAATAATAAAGTGGTAATTACATCATTTTGTTAGGAGTTGGGAGGTGCGACCCGTTGTGGGAGAGTAGACGTGCTACGAGCTACTGGTGGCAAACATGAGCCTTCTCTGTTGTAGGTAGGAAAAAATAAGTTGGCAATCAAATTATTTTGTTGTTCGAAGTGACACAACACAGTCAGGATGCGATACACGTCGTGGCCGAGTAGACGTGCTCCGAGAAAAAAACGAAGTGGTAATTAAGTTATTTTGTTGTGCATAATAGTGCAGCAAATGCTAGTGTTTTTGAAAATAACTCTCTTATCGTATTTTATGCGTGAACTTTATGAGGAATACAATGTGTGCTTTCTGTTTTTTCTTTTCAGGGTATCATGTCTTTTAAAACGGTAGACAGAGGTGGGTTATTTTGAATCCAAGAACAGACGACATTACAAGCATGATGCAGCAATGAAAAACACCAAAATGGTAGTTTCGCGCCCGAATAACACTCCTGGAATCATTTTTAGTTCTTCATTTCGAACTCACAATAAAGAAATAAACTACCAATGGAAATATTTTCTGGTCTTTGTTATGTTTGGAACATTTCGAGCATTCGCAGAGTACCACCGCTCATCCGAGCGGTTTCTCACAACGCACTTGTTTCAAGAACGCAACAGATTTTTGCTTGCCATTGTAATACATGGAACATTTTGGACATTCCTGGCGAGTCACCGCTCATCTAAACTGTTCTTTCATGACGCGCTCGATTCCAGTTGTGACAGGTATATACTTAACTATATAATAAACCCTTGGATCATTTCGAGTGCTCAGAGTGTGACTCCTTGAGCTTGAAAACTGAGACTGAGGTCCGAAATAGACTTTATTACAGCCCACAGTTCCATGAAGTTCCGTGTACAACAGCATGTCTTTTCTGAGTTTCTTGCATCTGTAACAGAAGCTTAATTTCTCACGATTCGTTTGGTTCCAGGAGTGACTGGAGTGCCGTCCGGTTTCCTGGGCTCCGTGTTGGGCGGGTGGCTGTTGAAAAAATTCAACCCTGACACGCGGCAGACTCTGCACGTGTGCCTCTGGGGCTCCGTTGCTCTCGTGTTCTCCAGCTTTGCTTTCTTCATCTACTGCCCCAACGCGCCCTTCGCTGGCGTTACCATGCCCTACTACAACTCGTGAGGCCTTAACGAACGTTTGATTCATTTTTCAGGAATTTAAATCGCTTAATTGAAGTTCACCAAGCTGCAGACTTTATGTGAGGGTAGTCGTAGCTTTGAGTCTCTGTTCGGCAAGTCTCTCACAGAATCTGGTGAAGAATATAGACGAGGTTATGGAAAATTTTCGAATTTCATGCATTTCTGCTGCGTATGCTCATTGTCAGAGGTGGCTAAACAAGATTAATATTCTTTGTTATTTACCTTTCTTTTGCAAGGTTATTTACTTATCTTTTCCTGGTCTTAAAATTTCATATACTCTTGAAGAGATGTGGATGGGTATTCTTTGAGAGTGAGCGTAAAGTACAGAAAAGCTTTGAATTAACATATGTTTCTAACTTTTGGCGTTAATTCTTTCACGGTGTTGAGTTTGCAGACTTCAAAAATGAGTGCTAATTTAACATTTACGCAAAAAGATATGAAGTTCACAAACTTCATGAATACGTCTTAATTTATGCTCGACATGAAGTCACGAGTTTCAACTTTATCAATGTTGGACATGGGTGTTCATTTGGTATACGATAAGAAGGGTGTAAAATTTATAAATTTTATGAATGAATATTGGTTGGTGTTCAATATGGAAGGGTGCAAGATTCATAGATTTCATCAATCAGAATTCACTGCCATGCAACATAACAGGGGGTAAAATTCATAAATTAAGTTAATTGGTATTAAATTGTCTTCAACATGAAATAGTGCAAACATTATACAACGCATGAATAACCATAAGCATTGAACAAGCATCGTTCAGTACCTACTTCAGTTCTCATGAGTAGGTAATGATTGATGTTCAACTAGACAAACAAATTTTTTATAATATAATATTTATTTATTTAATATTATTTTATTATTAAATATTATTAATATAGTATAATATTTATTATAATTATATAACAATATTTTATATAATATAAATTTTATGAGGTATGGATAAGTATTGAAAAATGTACCGTGATTGATGCTAACCCTATATTGAATAAGATTTATAGAATAAACGATAGATATGTTCCCTCCCCAATTGAAAATTATAGCCCTTTTCAGGTAGTAAATTAGTCGTAAAAGGTCGAAAACGGCCCAAAAGGGCCAAAAATCACGACTTCAAACCGACTCCTACCTATACTTGGCCTATTAGGGCTTGAAAAGGGTCCTTCATTCAACTGGCCTTTTATAGGTCTAGTCAATGGCTGTTTGCGGGCTCATTCGGGTCGTTTAAAGACGTTTTCAAGCCTTTTCGACGACCTCTATTTGGACGCGTAATAGATTGTAAAAAGACTCGTAATCGTAAATGTTGTACAAGTCGTATTACTTCAGTAAATGCAAAGAACTAAATGAATTTCAACTAACCTAACTTAGTTAAGTTAGATTAGGTAAGGGTGGCCAAAGTTAGTTTCGATTAGTTTCATCAATTAATTATTACTATAAATTTCGGTTTAGTAGTTAAAAAATATTATGCTCATGTAGATATCCAGAGCTGGTCATAGATACTTCAAAATGTATCTAGATACCAGATACTTCTCCAAAAGTATCTAGATACTAGATAATTTTCTTTTAATTCTCTCTGTCTCACTACTTCATCGCTGAGCATTCAACTTGTGCTTTACCTTAGTTACCCCTCAAACCTCGATTCTAGTCCTTCTATGATCAGTAATCTTAATATATCCCAATGTAAATTTAATAAAGGGAGAGTTCCCACTTCTTCGCCGCGTATGACTGACACCTAGAGCCGGAGAAGTATAAAGGTAAGGCCGATGCTTCACTCGCCTCAAATCGGAACTCACTAGGCGAAGCAGCAACAAGACACGGCCTTACAAACTCTTTATATCGTATAAAAATCTGATGCTGGAGCGATCTGATCTGCTCCAATATGCCACTGTTGTAAATCAATACTTAGTAATTTTCATATTTATTTCGTTAATAAATAAAAATTTTAATTTTTATTGGTATAATGTTTCAATTTGAGACTTTTGATTCCATATGTCTTTTTGTTTTTAAGGCCGGGCGTAAGGAAGCCCAAAAGGGCCGGTATTAGCCTTGATCAAGCAGTAAGGAAGCCCAAAAGGGAAGGTATTAGCCTTGATCAAGCAGTAAGGAAGCCCAAAAAGGCCAGGACGAGACTCGTTCAAGCAATGGAAAAGCCAAAAATGGTCGTGAATAGCCTCGTTCAGGTAGTAGAGAAGCCCAAAATGGCCGTTGCATTAGCCGTTTCGATGCCCAGAAATAGCCGTTTAAAAGGGCTTAAAATACGGGACATTTGCTCCGAAAAAGGCTCATTTACTGCTTGAAAACGACTAAACTCTTGGCTTATAACTGCCTGAAAACGATCTGTGAAAGGCTCAGAATTTCAATTGGGTCAGAAGCCTGGCTGACGGCATGCCGGACTTGTCGTCGACGTGCAACAGCGAGTGCGGTTGCCAGCACGCGTCCTACAACCCCGTGTGCGGCTCCGACAACCTCATCTACTACTCACCGTGCCACGCCGGCTGCTCTTCGCTCCAGCACGACCCTGATGCAGCCAAAAACGTGATGTTTCGTCGTCCATTATATTGGCTAGGCAACTCTAATGTCGTCATAAAACAAAAATACTTTGTCGTCCACTGTATTGGATGGGCAACCCTAATGTCGTCAAAAAAATCATGCTTAGCCACCCATAATTATTTATTATTTTGTCACCCACAATATTGAATGGACAGCACAAATTCAGTCAAAAAAGCACTACTGTACATTGTCATCCACTATGTTGAATCGGAGATCTTGTCATCAAAAAAAGGACTATTTCTTTATCCGCTATGAAAATGAGCAACCCAAATGCTATCAAGCGTTATTTTGTCGCTCACTGTATGATGAGGTGTAGTAGAATTGCTCATTTTCTTAATTTTCTCAAAATTGTGAGGATTTTGTACATGTCTAGTAACACAACTAATTTAGAACCTTTTATTATGTTTAACGCCAATTAGCAAATTAAGATTCAAAATTTTTTTTGATGGAATTGATACGGTGAGCATTCTCTTCATTATCTACGAATCTATTTTCTCATCGAAGATGTCTCGAATGCGTTCCTTATATGTATTTCAATTACTGACTTTTGTTCGTTGCGATGTAGAATATGATTTGTATTTTCAAGCACTCACCCGTTTAAGCTTCTCTTTTCAAAGAATGAGATTTACAGCTCCAATTTGTTTAAACTCCTGAAAAATTATTCTTTTTTGCCTACAGATGTTCACTGATTGCAAATGCGTACAACAGGATTCAAACAATCGCGTGCTTTCACTTCACCACAAATTTGCAGACAACTTCCAGTATTCTGTAGCAACTGAAGAAAGACAACTGCGTCACGCTTCCGCATCTCGAGATGGGGATATTTCTAAGGCGATAAATGGCAGCATTTTGGCTGAACCCTTGGCCACCCATGCCTCTGGAAGCATTCCACTGCCGGAGGGAATGGTCATTCAAGACAAATGCCCGGCGCCTTGCTACGGACTGCTCGTCCTATTCTTCGTTTGCTTTTTCTTGGTCATCGCTGTCACTTTCGCGCTCAACATCGCCTCTCAGAGCGCGGGACTCAGGTAAAATTCAGTGTGAAAAAAATCTAGGATACGGTTACAAGCGATTAAAATTTTTCAGTGGTGAGGAAAAGCACATTAAATATAATGACATTTTTATTTGGAATTGTTCGACAAAACGCCCATGATTTTTGAAAGGGTACACCCAACGGTCGTTCTTCTTTATGTGATTGATGTAAAAATGGGGTACTGAGTACATGTAAAGTGTTCTTTTTCCTATCAATTGAACACTGTAAGCACGACCATGGAATCATTCACATCACTCAGGCGTGTCCTTATAATATAAAGTGTATGAAAACTTTACTAATCGAAAGTTAGTTCTATTTTAGGGGCTATTAAGATCATGCGTATAAGCGTCCAAGGGTAAGGGGATTTTAAGCCCATTAATGCATACAGTTCCAACTTTTTGCATATAAATGCATGAATATAATGTATTTAGTAGTAGCTAAGAACTATTCAAGGAATAACCTTAGGAAGCAAATTAAATTTTTTCCTTCGAATTCACGCTTCTCGGGGGTTCATTTGCACGGGCCTGGCTAACGTCATATACTAAATTTAACAAATTTTTACTTGATCTAAATTTTATCTAAACCCTCTTTATAAAGACGTTGAGATACCGAAATATCAGTTCGTACTTCCACTCGTTGTTATAACCATTTATAACTTCAACTGATAAAGGTACACAAAAATCATTCCCCTTAAAATACTGCACTGCCATGCACCCTGTAAATTTCAAAACGGAACAACATTCAGCTAACGCGAGGGCCGTTTAATTTCAAAACGCATTAACATTTAGCTAACGCGAGGGCCGTTTAATTTCAAAACGGAACAACATTTAGCTAACGCGGGGGCCGTTTAATTTCAAAACGCATTAACATTTAGGTAACGCGAGTGCCGTTTAATTTCAAAACGAGACAACGTTTAGCTAACGCGAGGGCCGTTTAATTTCAAAACGTATTAACATTTAGCTAACGCGAGTGCCGTTTAATTTCAAAACGAGACAACGTTTAGCTAACGCGAGTGTCGTTTAATTTCAAAACGCGCTAACATTTAGCTAACGCGAGGGCCGTTTAATTTCAAAACGAGACAACGTTTAGCTAACGCGAGGGCCGTTTAATTTCAAAACGAGACAGCGTTTAGCTAACGCGAGTGCCGTGTTGCAGGTGTGTGAAGGAGAACGAGCGAGACATAGCCTTCGCTCTGAGGTCGCAATTGACACGAGCACTGGGCGGAATCACAGGCCCTGTGTTGCTCGGCCTGTTCCTCGACAGAACGTGTCTGCTATGGGAGCAGTTAGAAGGTGGTGCGCACGGGTCTTGCGTTGTGTACGAGCATTTCAGCATGGACAGGTATGTGGTTGGGATGTCACCGTGTATGGATGTTTTCTGCTCTGTTTAAAGGTTTCAGTACCAAATTCGCTCATTTTCGAATGAGCGCATTACTATTTTTTTTAATCGTAATTATTTGGAATCGTAAATATTATCCTTTTAAATTGTACCTACCAAGTCTAATTTTTTGAAAATAATCGTCAGGTCCTTTCGCATGAGTCAAAAAATATACTAATTTTTTATGAATTATGATCCTCCGAAATGTGATCGTTCATTACGTGGCAACTCACATTACATTTTTTCAATTGCAGAGGAGAAGTGAAGTTATTTTTTGAGTATTAATTATGCAAAGACACTAGCGTATTGAATACATACAGTGCCCTTTACATGCTGTAGCTATTGGAAATCTAGACGACCTTTTCGTTGGATTCTTGCTTTCAATTGCAACCAAATTTTCTTCTTCGACTTTAATTTTTGCCAAGGATAGTGAGCTTTTAACATTTCATTTTTCATCCCGAGGGTTCATCCATGAACGTTTTACCGAATGATGCACTCCCTCAATTCCGTCATCAAACAACAATTGTTGGGTGTTTCCTGAACGAGTAATCTGAATCAGTTGTTATTCCATCAATTAACAACTTTCCGACTACCAGTACTAGATTTAGTATAATTTTTTGTGAAATACTGGCAAGATGTGCCATATCCCTTCACTTAAGTGTGAAATTTGCCTCATTCCTTCTGAAGTTAAATTTGGAAGCCTTTATCAACATACAGTAAAGTTCCTAACAACCGGACTTATACATGTTCGGATATCAAGTTATTCCAGTTGTCAAGTCATCCGCGTGAAAATGGGAGAATTAAAGCTTTATTGAAATGTAAATTACTTCATTGCAGGTGAAGTTTGTTGTAACATTTGAAAGAAATGCAACCTTTTGTATTTGCAAATACAACCTTTGGTATTTACGAAAGCGAGTGTGAAAAGCGACTACATTTTCTTATGGTATAATCTAAAATTATTGTGGCTTTATTCCAGAACTCTGCTGTACATCTTCCTGATCGTACGCACGTCGGCAGTCTTCTTTTACGCCCTCGCGCTGTGGGGACACGTACGACGGTGACCGCTTCTTTAATTTAAGTTGTTAATTTATTTTTTACCATGGTTGTATTTTTACTGCTCTCTTTTGAAAAATGTTGTCAAACTGATTTTTATTTATTTTTAGCGATTGCTTTTTTGAAAAATGTTGAAATCCTTATTTTCTTTCGCTTTTTTACCACTACGTTTTGACAAACGGTGAAAATAAATGTAAACATCTGATTTTCATTTTGTTTGAGGGATTATGAGTGGGAGTAAATAAAGAGTGTTGGTTGAAGAGTAATCCACTTTCTTTTCGCATGAAAACAAAACGAATGTTAATCATTTTTCTAAAGACGAGCAAATTACAATTTCCATTTTAAGCAAATCCTCGTAAGTACGCATTCCAAAATAAAATTAAAAATATTTAAAAATAAGTACAGACCTGCAACTTTCAAACAAGCGTTCACTATTTAAAGGAATGATAATTATAAACTAGCAGAAATTCCTCCAATAAAATTAACCAAACGCTTGACGCTATCTAAGCCGACAATGTCAACAACGTATAAATACTGCAAACATTGGGCTCAAAATTGGGTATGCTTACTGTGTTTATTTATGCTCAAAATTCAAAAGAATTTACAGCTTTTTTCTCTTACGGAGGTAATTTCAATGCCAAATAAATTAAATGAGAAAAACATTTGGCGAAGTTTTGGTAGCCCTGCATCGATTTTCAACTGTGGGTAGTTGTTGTCCTACACATATCGCCTCCTACATTGGTGAAAATATTGTTTGCACTTGATGACAACTACTTCTACTTTACGACAAATACTTCTACTTGGCGACACCTACTTCTAGTTGGCAACAACTTCTACTTCGCGACAACAACTTCTACTTAGATACAACTACTGCTATACTTGGCAACAACTCCCACTTCTAAGCAGATGTTTGCTGTCCTGGCTATACCGCAGTACATTTTTCTCTCACGTTGTGATACTAGAGGTACAAATTCGAGTGAAAACGAAACACTTTGTTCCCACGAATAAATTGAAACACTTGGAGTGAATTAAACTGCCAAGTGTGAACAACGTATCCTCAAATAGTTAGCTAATGCATGCTAAAAAATTTTGAGATCATTTAAGGATAGAGTGGATGAAATGTTAACTTGTTACTTTGTAACTACATCCGTTAACTAGAGACATTATATTTATTTTTTGCTAACAATCGAACACATCATCGATATAACTTTTAAATTTCCTAAGCTCCCATGCAGGAGAGTTAATCCCTCCTTCGCGTGTTTTTTAAGAGACTGCAGAGATGATGGAAGCATCACGAAATTCTGGAAGCTCAGTGTATGGAAATTCTTGTATGTGGCTGCCAAGGGTACGATGTGGCTGCCAAGGGTACGATGGAGGAGGTGGTTGACTTGAAGTACAAAGGATGCGACAAATATCTAATGAAAATAGTTTTTTTGAGATGCATCGTTTGTGAGCAATTACCTAAAGATATTTATACTAGAGTGAGGTTCATTTGACAGTGTTGGAGAGGGATTTTAACTTGGGATCTAAGGGTAACATGCAAAAAAAATTATCTGTTCGAGTTGTGCATTTGAGAATTGTGGAATGAGAAATGACCCTTCATTTAATGAGAATGGGAACTGACGTAGTACAAAAGAGGTCTGGTATTGAGCTAGATGTCAATTACGGTAAAGTGTAAAATATTGCGGTTACGCTGACGCATGGTGAGAACGAATCAAAAGCGTCAGTTCAAGAATGTGAAGAACTCAGAAAATTTTCAAGAAATACAATAGGCAGAGGAATGAAGGCATTGAGTAAGAGTCTTGTCTTAAGAAATGCGCTGAAAAAAGTTCAAGAGTGTTAGCTCGAAATCTAACGGATTGGAGAATGTACTTGTGTAGTCTAGACATAGACGACGGTAGAGGAAACAAGGTAGGTTCAAGCCATTTTTTTTTCGTTTACGGTGTGGGTTTGCTGACGTCACGGCAACGAACCAATAGCAGCGCTCATATTTCATCTGGTACCACTGCTACCCTCAAATCTGGCTCCGCTATTGGCCTAACAACATGGCATTTTGGTGACGTCATGAATTTTGTTTGAAGTAAAGCTTTTCTATTGGCTAGCCGAACAAGAGGAGGTGTATTTTCTCCTATAGAAATGACCCTACCTTGTTTACTTTACCATGAGGTAGACGTCATTGGCACCTGTCTCACGACTCGTCGTCTAGCGTGCGGTGTGTTTATATTGCTATTTATATTGCTATTTATATTGCTGCTCACATTGCTGTTTATATTACTGCTCATATTTTGTTTATATCGTTGTTTATATTGCTGTTTATATTACTGCGAGACAGAGCACTTAGCTGCAGGACGTGGCAGGGACAAGCCAGTGAGAGATGCAGAGCCAGACAATAAAAATGTGGCAAGATCTCCGGATCATGTTGTCAATTAAACTTTAAAGAGTCTTGTTTTTAATCGAAGAGTTCAAACTTAGAAGAGTTTTTTAGGGGGAAATGGGCAAACGCTTAGAGTTATAGATTTTTGAGATTTAAAGACTAACGTTTTGAATTAAAGTTTTTTTTTTGGTGGCAAGTGCATGTACGATTCAGCTGTTGTATTAACGTCCAGACTCATCTTATGCTATAATTTATACTTGCAAGGCATAATTTATACTTGCAAGGCATAGAGTCAAGTCATTGAGTTACTTTTTCATTATATTTTCATGACTAGGTAGAATTAAATAGAATATTATCCGGCAACAGATTTTCATTATATTTTCCCAACTAGTTATAAGAGAGTAGAATGGAATTAAATACGGGCAATAGAAACGAGCCAAGTGTCTTATTCTTGGGTTGGGCATTGCATTTTGCATGGGCATTGCTTTCTGACTGCTGCAGCCGCATTAAACTTCACTACTGATTTGAACATAAAGATGATGCGCCTGGTGCTCCTCAACCGTCATCATTTTTACTTACAACTCTGCAGCCAGCGCCATGCATCGACCGCAACTCTAGCGTTTTAAGCGCACTTTTTATGTTTTTTGAGCTTTAGTTTATCGGTCTAAGAAACTGCTTTAGAACCACAGCGTGCAGTGCACGGGTGTAAACTTGTATTTTAACTTAAGAAAGTTGTTTTCGTGGAGGTTACATACCTTATCACCAATCTAGATTTACTCAAAAGTCGTAAAAATTTTCAAACTCTACAGTCCAGGAGCAATACAACAGTTACGATATTGCAGTTGCGTAGTAGTAATGCATCAGTTAAGGAATATTATTAATACAGTCGCAACACAGCTGTTTCGAAACAATAGGAGCACAGCTCCCACACTACAGTTGCAACACTGCAGGTGCTCTCTTACAACACGCAATAGTTAACACAGCAGCAACACAATAGGTAAGATGCAGTTTTAACACAGCAGCAACACAGTAGTAAAGATACAGTTTTTAACACAACAGCATCACAGTAGTAAAGATAAAGTTTTAACACAGCAGCAACACAATAGTTAAGATACGGCTTTAACACAGCAGCAACACAATAGTTAAGATGCGGCTTTTACACAACAGCAACACAATATAGTTAAGATACAGTTTTAACTCAGCAGCAACACAATAGTTAAAATGCGCCTTCAACAAAACAGCAACACAATATAGTTAAGATACAATTTTTACTCAGCAGCAACACAATAGTTAAGATACGGCTTTAACTCAGCAGCAACACAATAGTTGAGATACGGCATTAACACAGCAGCAACACAATAGTTGAGATACGGCATTAACACAGCAGCAACACAATAGTTGAGATACGGCATTAACACAGCAGCAACACAATAGTTGAGATACGGCATTAACACAGCAGCAACACAATAGTTGAGATACGGCATTAACACAGCAGCAACACAATAGTTGAGATACGGCATTAACACAGCAGCAACACAATAGTTGAGATACGGCATTAACACAGCAGCAACACAATAGTTGAGATACAGTATTTACTCAGCAGCAACACAATAGTTAAGATGCAGTTTTAACACTCCAGCAACTAGTATTGCTACAGTTTTAAGGTACAGTTAAGATAGAGTTTTAACACTTCAGCAACTAGTATTGCTACAGTTTAAAGGTACAGTCAAGATACAGTTTTAACACTCCAGCAACTAGTATTGCTACAGTTTAAAGGTACAGTCGAGATACAGTTTTAACACAGCAGCAACATCAGTTGCGATACTGCAGGGCTTGCAGGAATTAGTTGGAACACAACATTACTCCAGCTTAATACTTCAGCTGTAACAAAAGCACATTTGGACTGCAGAGTTTGAGCGTATCATAGTAAGCGTGTGTAGTGCTATGTACTACGGAATAACTTCATGAGAATTCGTTGTGTCATGTTTAGTGTTTAGCAAATAAAAATTAAGATTTGACCATATGCTTTACTTGACTTAAACACTGGACGTATGTATTCTAAATTTGATTTGAGGTTTGAGCGTAGGTTGCATGACAGTTTATAAGAACACACATGAAGACGCTTTACGACATTTTATGTTCCTATTTTATAGCACAGTGATAGACTAACGATTGCTGTCATTCAAAGAACAATTGATGAGTATCGTACAAAGTGAGTCTCTCTGATATCTTCATGTTTCTCCCTTTTATAATATAACTCAGAAAATGTCCATTGTTTCATATCACCTTCCACAACTCGGCATAGAGAAGCAAAAAATTTTAGAGATCATCTCTTATAGTTTTGATCATGGCAAGGTAAGCACAACACCCTTCAGGAACGAGCGAGACATTACCTCAGTGATTGTAAAGCTTTAAACTGTGAAGAATTTCCAATTCACTCTCATGATTGTAAAGGATTATATAGGATTTCTAACGTACCCACAGTATTTTATTTGAGCGGGACATTTTTTTTGACTTGAGTAAAAAGAAATCTTTGAACGAACATTCACTGATGAGGTGCACTGCAGATTGACGGTTCGGATGTATTTTCTAAACAAAACAAAAATCTTATCATTTTGACTTGAAGCATTGAAAGTAGATTAACTCATGGATCGCACTAGTGTGCAGGTATAACTTAGCCAATTTTGAATTTCGTGTTTGCCAAAACCTGACACCGTATTTTGAAGCCGAAAATATCACGCCTTCTCACCTACAACGCGTAGCAGCGTTTACTTAATATATTTGGAGCACTTTTATACATAAAATTACAAACGTAGTCGGAAGAAAACACATAACTTCATAAATGCTTGTTTTCAGCCACTTTTCAAGTTAGAACAGAAAGAATGTGGAGAAAAAAAATCACTTAAGTGGTCATCGTATACAGGGCTCTTTACCAGCGCATATTTGCATCCGAGTGAAAGACTGAAGTTATTGTCCTGCAAATTGCCGCGAAATATCACCTAGATGTGCGACTGTGTGCTCACCTACTGGTGCTAGTTTGACGTCCTCCGGAGATGCTAGTGCACATCTGTCCTTGCGTAACAGTTTTGCATCAACACAAAAGTAATTTATAGATATTAGAGCAAATATTATGCATCAAAATAAGCAATTGAACACCAATACTTAGGAAAATTAGCAGGTATATTTTTCGTCCAAACAAGCAGACTTCATCGAAATTAGGTTTTTTGTGAGAAGCGTATTCGCTCTTTCAAATCCGAGTTTTCCGAGTTTCAAAGCTTGACAGGGAAGGAACTATGCTGATCTGGCGAATGTGCTGCTACTATTTTACTACCAAAATAAACGCAAAAACTTTATATTCATCTAACTATTGTCGTTGTCAAACTTTTAAGCTTTGCACAATTTTATAGTCAGACATTTCATTTCTCTAACTATTGTCATTGGTTAACTGAGAGAAGAAGTCTTATTAGGAATATTACCTGTTGAGGAGCAATGTAAATGGTTCAAAGGTATTTTTTGAACAACATTAAAAAATATCCAAATGTTAAGAACCTTTTAAAAAGCTCAAGTTGTAGTTCAGAATTTACTTAGCATGAGATACCCTTTGGATTTACACAATTGTAAATAAAGAAGAGTTGGCGCTACTATATTAGCCGTCGTACGTCGCTTGGCATGATATTAAACTACCAAAATTAACACCATGAGCTGCGCCGCACGGTGGTTGCTTTCTTTAAATCGAAGAAAATCTTTCTTTTATTTTAAATTTGCTAATTTTTCAACCTTCCGAAAGGGTTCTCAGCATGTTCTATTTCTCATAAGATTATTATTTATCATTTCAACTCCAACGAAGTCAAATTTAACTAAGAGTAACATTTCATGATGTTATTGCCTATTGGTGTATTGGTATTTAGTATTTCTGATAACGAAAGGACTGAAATTTAACATTTTGAAAGCCAAGACTTCTACTTTGATATTTAGAGTCTACTGGTCATTTATATGTACCTGAAGAACTCTTCCATGTAGAGTGTGAACATTTTCTAGCATAATTAAAAAGCTAATTTTGATAAGTTCAAAACCTCGCACAAACACTACTCGGCGCGAGCGTACATGCGCTTGCGACCAAGATATTTTTTATTATGATCCAATACCAGTTTTTTTCAGCCTCCCATTCATAGTGTCAAAGAAACAGTGCCAAAAGTTCCAGTATTTTTTTTACCTAGTAGCAATGAATCAGTATCAAATATGTCAGTGATGGAATTGGTTCATATTAAATGTAATAGAATCAATAAATTCAATAGAAAATTCATGTTTTTTGTCGCTACCTTAACATAAGCACCATATTTATTTAAAAACACTAAGGGGGGCTCTGAAGGAAAGAATATTTCCTTAAGGGGAGCGTGGGAGTAAAAAGGTTAAGAACCACTAGTCTAAGCCTCTCTCACAGTTTTCTCACTAGCCAACTAGTCAGAATACATTCTGCTCCATACACTTCGCTCACTAACAGTTAAGAATAAAAAAAAAACATTCCTACAACACAATAGTTATAAACCAACGGTCATAAGATGTGTTAATGATTACTAATTCATTTAATAATTACTAATTCCTCATATGCGCTCAAAGACCGAGAAGGGCTCCTAGACGCCAAGCCATTGGACATATGAGCACGAGGCTTCCGTTTCAGATCGAACATTTACACGTTCAGGTGCAAGCACTGATAGAGTAGATGAGTTAGTTTAAGCTACCCTAACCACACCAAAGGTGTTCCAAAGAGAGAAAAAAGGATGGCGCTATTTAGTATGGAGCTGAGGGACAGTGAAATCTATGCACAAGTTGTGTTCTCTCGCAAGATCCCATCGCATAGTAACAGTTAGTTACTATGCGTACTATGCACGTGTTGTGTCATGTGAGTCTATGTTGGATTGCGTTTTGTGTCACGTGCATCTATGTTGGTGCCACGTGTGTGTCATGTGCATTTATGTTGGTGCCACGTGTTGTGTCACGTTAATCTGCGAGTATGTTGGTGCCACGTGTTGTGTCACGTGCATCTATGTTGGTGCCACGTGTTGTGTCACGTGCATCTATGTTGGTGCCACGTGTTGTGTCACGTGCAGTTATGTTGGCGCCACGTGTTGTGTCATGTGCACCTATATTGGTGCCACGTGTTGTGTCACGTGCAACTATGTTGGTGCCACGTGTTGTGTCACGTGCAGCTATGTTGGCGCCACGTGTTGTGTCATGTGCATCTATGTTGGCGCCACGTAAGTCTGGGTAGCAAATAACTGATGGCACTGCACTCGCCTTGAACTGAAATCTAGTTCATAGAACTAACAAGGAGTAACAGTACGAAGAGAGGACGAGAAAGCTGGTTACTCACTTTATACTTTTTCCAAATTGATGATAAATCAATACTTTCTCGCATTTTTTATACATGCAACCACGGTGTGGATATGGTAATTTTGATTTGAGCAAAATCAAGTTAGTGTTTCTGAGTAGACATTATACTTGATGCACGTTCATACGGGAGCTCGCTTATACGAGTAGGTACGTTTAGTGAGGTGACCAAGCTTCATAATGAACGCACTCACCCTCCCATACTAAACTCTCCTGTTAACCTTCGACCACTCCGTCTCCTCCGGATTGGTTGACAATTTTGTTGCGGCGCATTTGGTTGTAAGTTATTTTTAGTCGATTAGGGGTTCAGCTGGCATCGTACGTTTTAGCGATCAAAGTCCTCGTGGAAGAACTTATATTGCAAGGTGCCCCGCTACGACCACGTAAATTATTTGGAGTCTCTGAATGCATGTCCCTTTGTCAAGGGAACGTCTGTTGGAATCTTCCATATCCTCAGAACGTGCCCTGGATTCAGAATCAATCAATTAGTGACGTGATTGAAGACCAATCATGTACGCTAGCGAAGTTTTCTAATTCAAAAACATTACAAAATAAAAGTTCGAAAATTTAAAGTATGGGTTGCTAAATCGTGCAACTGCAAGTGTTCATTGGCACAGCTAGTACGTGCTATGTTTTCTTACGACTGTAGTTTTTTCCGAGTCTGACTGGCATAACTTGGCTACATAAAAATGCACGTAGTGTCACACTAGAGTAACCTGGTCAGTTTTCTGCCCAGTGTTGCGAGAGGTGCGAGTGGGAGAGTATTGTATCTTTCCATCTTCCAAGTTACATCTTGAAAATAAAGTTGAAAACCAGTCAGGAGTTGAGCTTTTAAAGCAATTCTGTGATACTTCATGCGTTTCTTACCAAAAAAACATTTCGTGAAGAAGTTGTTCGCAAAAATTGATGTCGGCCTCTACTGGATCATGCAGTTTATGGAAATAGGTTCTAAATACGCTCTTTAATTGCGTTCTTTGGCGCCTTTAAAGCTTTGAAAATCATTCTGTGATACTTTCGACGCTTCTGATAAAAACTCTTGTGAAAAAGTTGCTTACACAAATTTGAGTTGGTTTCTTTCTACTGGATCAGTTTATGGAAATGTGTTCTGAATATGCTTCTGAATTGTGTTCCCTTGTGTCCTGACGATTTCCAACAGTTCCTTTATGGACATTGAATTATTTATGCTATATTTCATTATTTTGTGAAGCTTTTACTTAAATATTTTTTAACATAATCATCATTAGTTAAGAATTTTTTCGTGGTAGAATTTTGTCGATACTCAAGTTATCGGTGGAGTAACGTTAGCGTTTAATTTTGATGATTTTCAAAAACATTAGCACATGACACATGAACGTCAAGCGTTAACTGCAATGCAAACCTCGACACACAAATTAGATAATCTGAAATTTAAAATAAAATATTTTATTAAACTTTGCATCCATACGCTATAGCACATTTGGACCATAAATTCTATGAAAGTTATTAACAAGCAAAGCAGATAACTGGAATTGGCGTGTTAGCATACCCTTTTCTATCTCTAAACCTATAGGCAACCTATTGTCTGTCCGAGTCTTCAACTGCAATCTTTAATTGGCAATTGGAGAACCGACTTTGAATACCGATTTCCTACGTGATGAGGGCGTGAACAACATGCCAAAAGGCACGCTGTACTCAAGGAGCTCGTGCCGGGCATGACTGCAGTAGCAAACTGGGGCAATAACGCAGAGGAAAAAGTAAGATTATCACAAAGTAAGAACTGGAAGGTAGTTTTGTAGTTTGCTTCCATTGCCCAAAAATGAAAGTGCACTTTCTGTTCACTTATAGAACTAATTGGTTGAAGTGAATATTGTTCCGTCATTAATGCAACGCTTTGGATTGGAAATAAACTGTTTTTCTCATTTTCTTTCTTTGACTTCGTTGTCACTCAGCTCGAAGTTTTCAGGCTGAGAGACAACGAAATCAAAGCGTTGCGATAATAACGGAAGAATATTCTCTTCAACCAATTAGTTCTATTAGTGAACAAATTGTGCGCTATCGTTTTTTGACAATGGAAGCAAATAACAATTCTACTTTTCAATTCTTACTTTCTGTGAAAGTCCTGCATAAGCCTGCATCGGGTTACCGGCAGGCAAGCGGGCTCAACAAATGCCTCCTCATATCTGTTAAGGAAGCATCGGTTCAGCAGAGGTCACCAATCTCAGTGCATCTGAGGCCGGATTTTCAAACGATTCAAGTGTTCGTAAAGCTCCTTCGGAATCGAAATTATACTGCAAAACCAAACAAAGCAATTTCTGATCAAATAATGAAAAGAATAATATTGACGGGTGTTAACGTTAGCATTAAGACTTTGACCGCATTGGACGCCACCGGCGGCCACTGGAAAAATTTCTACAATGGCTGTTGACCGACCAGTAGTTGCAAACTCTGTATTCATCAATGCCCAATTAAAGCTAATTGAAGTTACGATCCAGTCAAGGTTTCTATTTTTAAAATTGTTTACGACATTTGATTTTAAATTTGAGTTAAAGATTGAACTCTAGTTTAACTAATACGCGGTTAAAGCGTTAGAGTATGGAGGCGAGTCTTTCACTGCTCACTTTTACGCGTGACTTCTATGACAGAGAAATTTCTGATCTAAACACTCTCTTAATTTTGAACAGTTCATGCCTTTATGTTCTGAGAGTACAATTGTTTTCCAATCTATGAAATTTTAATTCATTGACGAATCAATGGACTCTCGTTTGAAGAGGTGGGAGAGGAAGAAGCGATGTTTCGAACGTCGGCTTCGATGTACAAATTGTACATCTCCAACATGAATTAAAATCAAAACGGAAAGTACCACTGAAATGCTTTTAACAAGCCACTCTAAACTTCAAATTTCAATTATAACTTTTTCAGGTACAGTGCATGAATTCAATCCTCAAAATTTCCCGTGATTTCGCCTCTGAACTTAATTTCTTTGTCTTGCTACCACCACAGCTCCCGAACTATATTTTTTCTGACTGTTCAATGAAAGAGTCGTAAAACCTCTCTAAATTCTATCAGAAAAAAACATCGAAGAGCATGGCACGCCAGAGTATAGACAAGATATTCCTTTTCTTCTTAAAACTCCCTGCCATTCATTTTTTATTTTAATTCCGTTCTATGGAGTCTGAACCCATAATTTCTAGATTTATCAGCAACATCTTTGAACTTATTTTGTAACTGTGAGTGGAGTGCACTCTGAAAAAGCAATACCACACTTCAACTACATCCAGCACGTGTATATTATTGCACTAAAAAGTGTTACACTACAGCTTCGATCCCTGAAATTCATCACAAAACAATGACTTTATCATGATTTGCCCATTAAACTAGGGCAAATCATATTATTATATCATCCAAGCTCTGACACCTCGCCTTACGACGCATCCTTTCCATTTCACTTCTGTGTCTCTCGGGCAAAAATTCACACCTCACTGCCCTCGTCGCCTCAATTTCGTGCTCTTTAAAAGGCTTTCGTCTGCAATGGCAAAAACCAGCGAGCCGCACGAGGCAGGCAACAGCCCTGAGCAGGTGGGTGGCGATATATAGCGCTAAGTGGTGCTCGCAAAAATTAGATCAAGTTTCGTTGTTAATCAAGTTTAGGGTTTCTTTAAAACGTTAGGTTAATTCGAGAGATTAGCCACAAGATGGTATTGACATCATTGATTTGGCTATTTTCCGTGGAAAAATGAGTTCGTGTTTCATTAATTCTACTCAAGCATAGTGATACTTCAAAACGTAAAGTCCATGCTCATTTATATCTTCAGATGAACTTGAAGTCTGGTTATTATTTCCAACGATCCATTCTGTTAACTTTGGTGCTTATAAACTTTAATTCATTTCAATGGAATATAACTAAAAAGTTCTACAAATATGCTTTCTAATACTGATATGTTAGCATTAGGAAACAAGGTTATAATTGTTATTTTCAAACTGCATTACAAGTAGTACTGTTGTTATTGCTTCTAATGATGTTTCTAAAATAATGTTCAGCATTGCGCAAAATTTAAAGGTGAAATATCATAGTAAAATACGTGTGTAACTCAAAAAAACACACTTACTGCAAGTATTTAGTTCTTGACGTGTTGTTGCAGGGCTTTGGTGTTGTGGAGCAAGAAACTCAGTGCAAGCCAAGAGCTGCAGCTATTCCGGCGATATCAAAAAACGGAGTCACTGTGGATGCAAGAAACGGAATTGAGATGGAATCGGGAACTGGAGTCGAGGGGGAGTCGGGAATCAGAGTCGAGACGGAGTCAGGAATCAGAGTTGAGACGGAGTCAGTAACCGAAGTCGAGCGAGAGTCAAGATCCGGAGTCGAGGCGGAGTCAGGTTGCGGATGGCACTTTTGCTTGAGCGGCAGCTGCGTCCGTCACTCCAGGACGGCCAAGTGGCTCCTCTTCTGGATGTGCTGCGCCGTCTTCACCCTCAGTCCGTGAAATTTGCAACATTACTCTTGGAAAATGTCGCTTATTGCCATGATAGGTCCTATATAAGTGCCAATTTCTGGTTGCTTTCAGTGGATGAACCCGATTCATGTTTCAGCCTCCACTATTTATTTAACAAGGAATAAAGTTTTTAAATAAGTGCGCTAGATTAACTGTAGAGTGAAAAGTGATGGATATTATAAGAGAATAATATGTTGAATATATTGAATAACTCAAACAAATGTGTAAAGAATGTAAAAATATGCTCTAGAGACCGATTCAACAGTATGAGATTCAACAATTGTTAGAACAATTATCAGGTCTTCAGTCATATTTATTTTTTAATTTAGAAAAAGATTATAGTCTAGCGAAAATTATCCTGAGACAACCAAAAACGACGTATCATGGATATCATGATACGTCATGAAATCATAAATAATTTATAGATTAGAGTTAAATAGGAAATTGATTTAAATGTGACTAATACGATAATAGAATCTTACCATAATAACTATCACTTTAGTTTGGTCAAATATAATCGTGTACGACAGTCGTGGCCTCGGTGTGACAATCTGTCTTGCCAATAACCTGAATTGTGCTTGCAGCGTTAACACTGTACGATTTTTCCAATAAAACCTTTCGAAGGCTAGTGCAGCTCACACTTGAATTTTTCCATCTAATGTTCTTACGATCATCAGATACTGTAATTTTTTTATCTAATGTTCTTATAATTATCAGACACTTTGTTTTATATCAAATATTCCTATGATCATCAGACACTTCGTTTTCTCTACCTAATGATCCTATGGTCATCAGACACTAATTTTTCTATCCGACATTCGTATGATCATCGGACATTTTAATCCGATCCGAGTTAATTATACCTTGAAAAATAAGTTCAATTAGCCTATTTATTTTTCAATGACTTGTAGGGCCTCCGTAACTCACTATAATTCTTCTATCAGATGTATTTATGATCATCGTTCACTTGGATCGCTCGGATATTGCCACGAGAAAATACCAATTCTTGCAACTTTTTGTGCCTTCGAAATGGGTGCGATTTAACTAATTCATAAAAATTTTGCTCCAAGCTCTTTTTGTCCTTCCCAGAAAGTTGCGGACTGGTTTTCCTGGTGCTTGATAAATCGGCGTGTTACTTAACTTTTCTATAGGTGCCAGCAATGCTAAAGCTTTTTTAGACATGTCCGTTTTAGAATTCCAGGTTTCGTAACTGAGACACACTCTTCATTCTTTTTTATTTTTACAGGTATGATGGTCAATGGATTTATGAACGTCAACGTAACTACCCTCGAGAAGCGGTTTAAGTTGAAGTCTAAGAGTTCTGGTAAGTTCATGTCAATTCGCATGTGTGATAAAAATAATTGAATGACAGTTTTCAGTTTCGAACTTAGCCGTCTTGAAATTAGTGAAATTATGACTGGAATACGTCGGAATTGAGGTCTCATTGACTGTTACTTGAACACAACTTTTTTAAGTCGAACAGGAGACATACGGCATAATCAAGAAGTTGCAGAAACAAATTTCTTGTACCTGCATCCGTCTTCTGAATGAAGCTGAAAACTCAGGGGTGATTTAAAAACAGTGAACAAAATCTCTAATATAACTCTTCTAAAAAAGGCAATATTTCTGCTCACCCTGAAGAATTAAATGACAACTGTCGCATCGAAGTGATTTTCTCAGCTCTGAACAAGAACGAATCTACACCCAATAGACTAAGTACATGTACCCAGTCTAACTTTTTCGCCGCCTGCATGCATGTTTTTCACAGCCCCAGTAATCAAATCGCTTAGGCGGCGAAAAACATGCATGCTCCGGCGAAAAAGTTAGACTGGGTAGGAACGTTCATTTAATATTATAAGCTAGAAATTCTTCAAAAATTAGTGGGCTCACTTCAGGAAAGGAGCATAGTGAGAGAACATTCTGCAAGGATTTCAACATAAGGCCAACTGAGGAAATTACTAATATATCTTGGAAAGATATCACTGTATCTAGAATGAAGAGAGATTTGATGGTGAAAGTTTAAAGCGTTGAAAGCTTAAACGGCGGTCAGAAGGAGGACACCTGCGATTTAGATCGGTGAAAACTATATGACCTAATAATAATACGTAAAATGTAATTCAGAATTTAGTGAACAGCAATCATACACTGGACGACAGCGACCCCAATGAAACTATCACCACTATTGTGTAAACTTATTCCACCTCTGAAACTAAACAGAAATTGGCAAATTGCTTACCTCCAGCTGCGTTTTTTAAATGAAAGACGTTTCATTGATTGGGTAAAATATTTTCAAGATCAGATGTACTACTCAGCATTCCAAAAAAAACGATAATAATTATCCTAACCATCGTGGGCAGGACTAATCATCAGCTCGTGGGACATAGGATCCGTGTCGTTGGTGGCCCCGCTGTCCTACATTGGGTCCAGGCCCGGCACGAGCAAGTCCCGTCTGCTGGGGACTTGCGTGATCATCGCAGGACTTGGCTGCTACATGGCCATGCTGCCCCACTTCCTCGTGCCGCCATACCGCGCTCCCCGGACCAACGACTCCATCCCTGAGGACCACAATCTGTGTCGCCCACAGTCATCGCTGCAATCCAGGGATTTTGAGGTGAGATGTGCATCAGTTTGAATCAATGTGTATCAAAATGTAAGTTATCATTAACAACGGATTTTGAGGTGAGAAGTACAAACTATCGCTTTTAATTAATTTGCATCAAAATGAAAAGAATCATCAACGAGGCATTGTGAGGAAAGATATACATCACTCTCCATCGATACGTTCTAAAATGTAAATTATCATTAATAAGGAATTCAGAGGTGAGAAGTGCTAACTGAGGCGGTTTATTGATATGTGTCAAAATGTAAATAATCATCAATAGTAAAAGTTTCAGTGGAAAATACAAATTGTGAAATTGAGATCCATGGAAACCATTTCACCCTCTGAACTCATTTAAACCTACTTATGAGTTTCTTGAGCTCAAAATTGCATTTTTGAACTGAGACCTCGAATGAACTGAATGATTAAAAAATGATGATTAAATGAATGATTAAAATGATTAAAAAATGTATTTATTCAACTCAAAGTTGTAAATAACTACTCATTTTAAGAAGAGTATAGACTTCAACAATATCAAATTTGCTATGCGGAAATTGATGCTAGAAATTCACTTTAATTCCTGTGTTTTGTCCAATGCAGGTCCCTGTAGAGAACCCAGACGCACCGCATTTGGGCACATACAAGATGTCCAACTTTCTGTACGTGTTCATCTTCGCCAGCTACATCACAGGGCTGTTCTCGAGTCCAGTGTTTCCAGTGGGAGCGTCGTTCATTGACGAATGCGTGTCTCCTGATAAATCTGCGTTTTACCTAGGTGAGGTGTCAACATCTAAAATGAATATAGTTGAGCTTAAAATAGTGTTTCCAGTGGGAGCATCGTTCATAGACGAATGCGTGTCTCCTGATAAATCTGCGTTTTACCTAGGTGAGGTGTCAACATTTAAAATGAATAGAGTGAGTTTAAAATAGTGCTTCCAGTGGGAGCGTCGTTCATTGACGAATGCGTGTCTCCTTATAAATCTCCATTTTACCTAGGTGAGGTGCTGTCAGTTCTCTGTTTATATTTAAAATGAATCCAGTGTTTTTAAAATTTCATCAAGCTGTATCAATCTCTTCAGGTAGTAGTAATTTTTATGGAACTAGATGAAGCTATATATCATTATGAAACTATATTTTTATCTTATATGAAGCCCTCCGTTTTGAATTTTTTCAGTTTTGCCTGGAACTTACTGAGTCTTCGTTGACAGAAAAAAATATTGCTTACTGTAGTTCCTCATTTCCCGTCGTATTTGACGAAAATAAGAATAATTAGCATTTTCAGTGATACTTGAGCGCCATATTCAAAGTAGTATTATTCTTCACGTGCGAGTATTATCAGAAGATAATTTTTGACCGCATCGAACAGAGGTCAAAAAAGTGAAGCACTCTGCTTCAAATCTCTACGAACTTTTACTGTTGATTGTTGGAGCTAAGCCCAATGTTTTTTCAGCACAACATTTCCAGAAATAACAATCATATTGGTACAATTATATGAATATCAAGCCTCGACGAAAAAATAAAATCAAACTTCAAGCCTATAGGGTAAGATACCATATTGTGTTAGAAATAATCTCTACGCTTCACTATCCGTTGGTATTTGTGGAGAATTAAATGATTTTTTATCAGGTATTCTTCTGACGGCGGCCACCGTTGGTCCGCCCGTCGGGTTTGGCCTCGGAGGACAGCTTCTCAAAGTCTTCATAGACGCGCCTGCCTTCCCACCTGCTCAGTAAGTTAGCTGAGCCGGTTCAGTAAGTCAGCGAGGATATGATGTACTTCACTAAGTCTTTCCGGAACTTTTATATTGAACAAAATCTAATTTCAACTATTATCGTACTTCCCTTGAATCAAAACCCTCACCATGCACAATGTTGTGATTTCAAGGTGCAAGTGTTTTCTCCTATCATAGATCAACATGAGCGTTATGATGGGACAAGTGAGAAAGGAAGAAATTTTTGCAAGAAGAAAAGACCTATTCTATAGACCAATTGACCTATTCTGAAATAATTAATAACTCCTATCTTTACGTAATCATTATATTCTAATGTTCTATTCAAATTACGCAACCATTATATGTATTCTATGATATTCTAATGTTATATTCCAATTACGCAACCATTATATTCTATGATATTCTAATGTGGTCACCTTGCAGTTAATTTAATGTATATGCCATGTGCACCGGCGTGATATTCAGTCCTGCTTATTGCCTGTCACCGTGCAGCTAAAGTTTCGTTTAATATAATGAGTTTAAATGACAGTTCCCTTAACGCTCGTGGTGTTATTATCAAAGAGTAACGCAGTGTTGTGATCACAACCTTTGGGAAACTAAAAGTTTACCCGAATCCACAATCAGAGTTTGCGTTTCAATCCCTAAGCCTGAGAAGAAAATTAACGAGAGTAATCATGGAAGCATTTCTACCACCTCAATTATCAAATTGAATACATCACGATGTTCATAACCACAAGTAATCGTCAATGTTATTTCTACGTATCATTCTGGGAAAAGCATAGGCATTTATCTTATTAACACAACCACATTTAACCCATAAAAAAGCCATTCGCACATCTCGTTGGGTTGATTAGAATCTATTTAGAATTGTTCTCCTTTTACAGCGATAGTTTGACTCCATCAAGCGACAGGTGGCTGGGAGCGTGGTGGATAGGCTATGCCATCACTGGTACACTCTCTCTTCTTGTTGGCTTCAACATATTAATGATCCCAAGCTCCATTCCAAGTAAGTTTTGCGTGAAAAATTATATAAGAGTAATATTATTTTGGAGTATAGCTGATAACTAGCAATCGCGTACACTTGTGATTTCTCATTCGTGATCTTTGAGAGTTGTTCGCATGTCTCAACGTAATCATACGACAGAATGCAACAAAAATATGCACTCGTGGATTAGAGAAGGCACACATGAATCCAAGAGTCCAAATTCAAACAAACTTTAATTTTTCAATCCAGGCAAATTTTATTTTTTCAGTCGAAGCACCTTTTAATTTTTTAATCCAATCAAATTTTAATTATTAATTCCAAGCCAATTCTAAATTTTTAATCCAAGCAAATCAAATTTTTAGACCAATCAAATTCCTACCCGAAGACAACGTGTGTTTTTTTCTTCGAAGGACCACAACCATCGCAGGAACTACAACTCTCGCAAGAACGAGAAATTCGGAACAGCGTCAAATACGCGAGCAAGCACATGAACCCCGTACGGCAACGCCATTCTGTGGTGGTGCTGCGCTCCCAGCCATCCCCTTACCACTACCTCGCAGAGTTTCTGAGAGCATCCCGAACCCTGGTCTGCAACGTCCCCTTTGTGTTGCTGTCCTTAGCAAAAGCAGGAGAGACGTTCATCTTCGCAGGCATTGTTCCCTTCATGCCCAAGTTCATGGAGACTCAATACGGAATTTCTGCAGACCTTGCAGCCATGTCGATGGGTGAGAAATGGAAATTTTCATTCGTGATGCACTCACTGATCTCCGTTGTGGAAGTTCCCTTGATTCGAGGGCTACTTTGAGTGAGCAGTCGCGTATGATATCTGCCAGAAGTAATGTTATTCATTTTATTTATCATTGTTTTTTATATTATTAGTGTACGGAAATGAGAGGAATTGAAAGGCGGGAGCTATGAAAATGGGGACAAACCGTAATTTGCAGTCATCTTCTCAGCAGCAGAAATCGAAAAATCTTTTGCACTGCTATTTGAAAATAAAGTTGTTTTAAACTGAATTTTGTTTTTAAAACAAAGTCATACAATGTGTGACCGGATATGCGTTCTAAATGTATAAGATAGCAAAATCATTTTTACTTTTTTAAAGCATGTTTGTTTTAATGCTTTTTCAGCATGTCTTGTTTCCATTAAATTTAGAATCTCCGACCACTTTTGACTATTCGATACTGATGAAATGTCTTTAAGCTAAGCTCTAATTTAATTCAAGGTAGATGATCGAATTATGACATTTACAAAATATACGTGAAGTTCATGTCTACTAGATGTATTAAACTTGACCAACAGCGATTTCAAAAACATTTTTTCGACAGTATATCAAAACCTGCAACTCTAAGCTCTTCATAAGCACAAGGAACTAAAGTCATGTCTATCAAGTGATCGTATCAATACTCAGCATAAGAACGGACTGCTGTATACAAATTGTTCATACGTTTGAAGACAAAATTCAACATAAATACGGACCTCTGTGCGTAGATTATGCATACGTCTGAAAGCAACATTCAGCTTAGTACGGACTGCAATATTCAGCATAAAAACGACCTGCTGTACACAAATTGTTCCTGCGTCAAGAAAGTGTCATCGCATTCTAACTTGTAGGACTCTTCGGACTGTTGGTAAATACGGACTGCAATATTCAGCATAAATACGGCCTGCTGTACACAAATTGTTCCTAAGTCAAGAAAGTGTCATCGCATTCTAACTTGCAGGACTCTTCGGACTATTGGGCGGCGCTGCGGGCACCTTCGTGGGCGGCTGGCTCATGACGCACTTGAAGATGTCGTGCAAGTCAGCGCTCAGGTTCTGCTTCCTCATCAGCTTGACCTGCGTGCTCTCGGGAGCTGTCTTCCTCATTCGCTGCCCAAACAAGACCTTTGCTGGTGTCACCACTGGATATACGAAGTAAGACTGTTAAATTGATGCTTCTATAGCTGAAACTTGAGCTAACAGAAGTTTGTTCTTGCAGTGTG
Organism: Morinoia aosen; assembly: GCA_030386875.1. NCBI lineage: Eukaryota > Metazoa > Arthropoda > Malacostraca > Amphipoda > Talitridae > Morinoia > Morinoia aosen. The sequence continues at coordinate 34,895,546 of CM059564.1, forward strand.
TATTGCTAAATGAATTACTGGGAAGAAATTGAAAAGGTATCGGCTGATTCAGAGATTCAGAGATGAACAGGGTAAATTCAAGTGAGATGTGATCCCGGTTTTAACAAACAGGTGCTGCTACTCCATTGTATAATTTGTACGTAGATGGGAAATATGAATGAGACTTCTTGCACATGAAGCCGTTCTGAAAAAGAGATACTCTTTTGCATTGACATGTTTTCTTTGATATCATTTAAAATCGTTAAAAAAATTTCAATTTCACTTTATTACAGTCGCATTTTTATGCCAACAGTTTTATCGTCATGAAGTCACCGAATATAACATCGTCTTGTAACGCGGGCTGCAGCTGCTCCGACGTCCCTTTCAGTCCTGTCTGTGGGGCCAACAACGTCATTTACTTCTCCCCCTGTCACGCTGGCTGCACGCGGTCAAACAAGCACAATGACCAGGAGGTGAGCCAATAACGTCATTTACTTCTCCCCCTGTCACGCCGGCTGCACGCGGTCAAACAAGCACAATGACCAGGAGGTGAGCCAATAACGTCATTTACTTCTCCCCCTGTCACGCTGGCTGCACACAGTCAACCAAACACAATGACCAGGTAAGCCAATAACGTCATTTACTTCTCCCCCTGCCACGCCGACACCCAATGAACAAAACCATTAGTAATTTTACCTACAAGATACATGTATTCTTAAGGTACTTCAAACTCTATTACAGGACTTGCAACCTAATCTAAAATGAAGATTTACATTTGCTTGCAATCCTTTTCAGAGTTTCAATGAGAGAATTTTAAAGATATGGTGAAAATACTCTGAAATTAATACACCAGCATTATTACATTCCATCCGGACGCTTACACTTGAAAATTTTAGAGTGAAATACCCCACACGCAATAACTTCTTAAACTCAGAACTAAATCTAAAATTTCAATAACTTCTAAAACTCAAAATTAAACCTAAAATTTAAATTACTTTCAAAACTCAAAACTAAATCTAAAATATCAATATCTTCTAAGACTCAAAACAAAATATTAAATTTTAAAAATTTTCAAAACTCAGAACTTAATCTAAAACTTAAATAACTTTTTTAACTCAAGACTATATCTAAAATTAAAATCAAAAACTTTAAAACCTGCTAAAAACTTCAGATCTTCAGCGACTGCGCTTGCGTCGACGCTCTGCGTCAGCCCTCAGCCGTTGCAGCGCTGCACGACATCACGAAGCTGAGGCCAGACCAAGCCGTCAACAACGGGTGTCCCTCGGACTGTGGACTCTTCGGATTTTTCGTCTCCGCGCACCTCATCTTGGTCTTCTTGTCTGTCCTCACCGCCATGCCCTACATCAACGTTACCATGAGGTTTGGATAGCTCATGGGTACCACTTTGTTACTTACTATTTGATACTTATAACAAATGTTTTATGCTTATACCTTATATTTTATACCTATACTTATTGTTTCATACCGATTAAATTTTCCTTGTTTTAATGTTTTGAATTTTCGGTGTCAAAAGCCGGTTCTTGTCCATGTTCTCTCATTTTGATTAACTGTCCTGGTTATCTGAACTGCAACTGCTTGGAAAGAGAGAAATTTTTCATTCGTGTCTTTGGAGTTGATGTTATTTTCAAGCGTAATTCGCGCATAGATTTTAATTTCATTTTTCTAATTGAAGTGGATAGATTTTTTAATTGAAATTTTCAAGAAGTAAATGTAGGTTATTTCTAATAAATTCGAAAGAAGAGGAACTGTGCCTACTGTAATCACATGGTCAGTATAGTGAGGTACCGGACGCAAAAAAAGTTCTACTGAATTACCTCGTATGTATGTTGTGTCAAATTCTCACTGTGCAATTTTATTTTCGCTTGGACTGTGACCCATGATATAATATTTATATATTCAATCAGTGACCTTAGGCGTTTATATGGATCTTTACATTCGGTAAAGGCGGTATCGAAACCTTTTAAGTTTTGGAACACTTCAGAAGAGCCTCTACAAGAGCCAGTAGATTGTTTCTTACGTCTAGTACAATGGATGCAAATATGTCGCATACGTCAAAAAGTGATTGTGTTTAGTTTTACCCCTCGATACTGCAGATGCCCACTCGCTGTGCATGTTCACCGTGTTTTGACTGAATTTCTTGCCTTGTCAAATTGTGCGCTGATCTTCAACCAGACAAATCCTTCATCTTTTTCACTTGGGATTTTTCACTGATATAAAATTTTTCCTGTCGTTGGCTATTCGGGCGTCAAAATATTTCTTATGATCATTTCTTTTAATTATATTTCAGTTTTAAATAAATATTACATTTCGCATCTAACCCATATTGCCGTTGCACAAAAGTTTAGGTCGTCGCTTCAATTTCTTTCAGAGTATATTGTCCTTCATGGGTACTCATATGCTACTATATACATGGCTGCAATATTGCATGTTTGTTACGCTGGCAATTTCTTGACCATGCAACACTCCAATGAGCACAGAACCTTCTGAACCTTATAGATCATCAACGTGATAAATGCCTTAGGACTCATATTTCATACTTTCAAATGTGTACTACCATCTATTTTGATTTATAAATTAATGCTAAGTATCGTTCAACTTTTCAGATGCGTTGCATTTGACCTACGGGCGTACGCCATAGGCTTGCAAATCCTCCCTCTATGCATTTTGTTTTGCAAATTACTGCTAACTATGTATTGTTCAACTCCTCAGATGCGTTGCGTTCGGTATGCTGTTTCATAGGCTTGCCAATCCTCCCTCTATGCATTTTGATCCTCAAATTACGGCTAACTCTGTATTGTTTAACTTCTCAGATGCGTAGCGTACGATCTCCGAGCATACGCCATAGGCTTGCAAGGCCTGCCGATGTGCCTGCTGGGGACCGTACCGGGCCCCATCGTGTTCGGGGCGGTGGTGGACATGGCGTGCCTCGTGTGGAGCGAACCCGACACCGGCAAGGGCGCCTGTGCTGTCTATAACAATGTAGCCTTTGGCAGGTCAGTTGCATGGCCTTTGGCAGGTCAGTTGCACGACAACGTAGCCTTTAGCAGGTCAGTTGCATGACAATGTAGCCTTTGGCAGGTCAGTTGCATGACCGTTGTCATGCACGCATGACAACGTAGCCTTTGGCAGGAAAACATAACAACACTACTACAAAAACAAAACTTAACAACGTAGCCTTTGGCAGGTCAGTTTCATGATAACTTCGCCTTTGGCCGGTCAGTTTTCTGGCCCAGTTCATTCATTTGAGTTTAGATTCAAGAATTGTCAGGTGTCGAGGCTGAAATTGCTGAGAATTATTAATTATTACATAGGAAAGACTCTTTTGCACGGATTAAAAGCTTGTCTTAGTGCCAAAATTGAGTTTGGTTACCCTTCGAGGGGAATAGAAGACACAAATCTAAAGCATCTAATTTCGACTAGAGTGTGTGTTTGTACTTAGCTCGTATGATTTTCGCAGTTTGTCGGACAATTGTTAGAATTTCTCAATAAGTGATGAGCCGAAAACATTATGATGGATGCTAAAGATCTTGAGTAATTGAAAGAGATGCCAAGGCTTATTTACATCATTAATAACAATGTATCGTGATGTGTGCAGCCACATGTTCATCCTGGCTCTGACGGTGAAAATAGCTGTTGTTGCGTGCCTCTTCATCGCCTGGCGCTGGTACGACGAAAAATCTGCTAAAGAATCGACCATGGTAGAATCGACCGAGGCCTCAAATGAAGAAAGACTATGCAAATGCGAGCCAACTTCAGCTTCGCCTCCGAAGTCAAAACAATCGAACAACGGACATCTGGTAGAAAGAACCGCCTTGGAATCTCACTCTGGCCACAACAATGTAGCATTTACTGATTCGTAGAGAGTAGATTAAAGTAGATGACCGCTTGTGGATAACCCCTGTGATTTTCATAAGCAAGATTTCGTCAGAACGTGTGTTAAAACTGTTTAATACTTCTTTAAAATGAAGTCATAATAGCCTTATGAAGAGATTTGTCTATATTTCGGAAAACATGTCAATTTCTCTACTTGAAGTTTTCTCTGTTATAATTAAAGGGCGTTAAAGGATTGAAAAACACAGGTTCATCTCAATTCTGTACAACTTTCATGATTTGTTTCTTTTTGAGAAGACTGGATTAATAAAACAGTTTTGTTGGTCTTCTTAATACCTGTGGTGGCTTACTGCTTCGGCCAAAGTGACATACAGGAGCACGATGGAATTCACTCCGGTGTCCTAAAATGAAAGATGAGAAGGTTGGAAGACGTTGATCCGCAGAGAGCACACTTGTCGAGTTCACAAAATAAACCTTTGCCAAAATCGTTTATTTTTTCTATACCCAGAGAGTCAAGCTGGAAATGTGATTGGTCAGAGTTTGATTCACTCACTGATAAACTCACCAGAAAAGGTTAGTTTTGAGATTTACTGCTTTCAAAAACAATTTGTACTGATTTTAAAAATTCCCCCACAGGGAAATTTTTAGATCAAAAAACATAAATTAGAACTGTAAACATTGGCCCCTTTGTTGTGCATGGAACTCACTGGATTCTTTATTGATAAGAATATTTCACTTGAAACACTTTGTCCAGCTCTACCCCACTATACCCAAGTGGTGAAGTTTTCCTCACGCTGTGAGTAGTGTAGCGTCAATCCCAGCCGATACTTTCTTCGTTAGGAAATTGTGCACTTGTTTCGTTAAAAAATTGTGAAGTTTAGGGAGCGCAAGCTTGCAGTGAGAAGACTGCAAAATTACAATTTTTTTTCATTTTTTCAGTAAATTCTTCAATTTCTATATATGTTTATCATATTAAAAACAGCCACGAATTATTTTATTTATATATATATATATATATATATATATATATATATATATATATATATATATATATATATATTATATATTTATGTAAAATATGTATACACGTACAATTAGGAAAAATAATAAATTTCAAAGGAAGAATGTGTCTCAACAATCTATGGCGTTGGGGATATTATTCAGGAAAATGAGTAGCGTGAAATGAAGCACTAATGAGCTTATGAAAGAAAATTTATAGTGTAACCTTAGCTGTCAATGATATCATGTATTGTCATTAATGAAATACTGTAATTACACCTCTGCTAGTAATCGACATCGAAGACCAAAGCAGCAGCTATATAGCAAAGTGACCCGTCAGGCTGACACCACTCCCGCAACACGTTGCAGACGATAATAATTAACATTTTGACTGCGACGTGACCCCACCGGTGGACACGGAAGGCATTTTCATATTGCTGCTGACTGACGAGTCATTATGCCGCTGACATAATGACTCGTAATGACTCGTGTCTTCATAATGCTGCTGACTGACGAGTCATTATGCCGCTGACATAATGACTCGTAATGACTCGTGTCTTCATAATGCTGCTGACAAACTAAATTTTCAGAAATTCTTAATCAAAACTAAATGAAACCTCGACCCAGATAATGCTAACTATTTTCAATTTTCCTCACCACAATTTACTTTAAATTTGAGGTGAATGTTAAACTTAAGTTTAACCGGCCGATGTCAAGGTGTTAATCAGAAGAAAAAATATATCTTATCAAAGGCGAGAAGTTCCGCGGAGAGCTGCTGCTGCTGCTGCTTGCAGCGCGGTAACAGTAGCATTTCGAAGTTGCGCTGAGCATTTTTAATTATGCGGAGTTCAACGCACAAAGTTGTAGAACAAAGAGGAACATGAAATTTCAAAAACTTGTAACAAAAATTCGTCACAGCAAACTACAGGAGTCGGGGAAAAATTTCAATTTCATTGAATCCACAAGTTTTGCAGAACAATTTTGAATTTGTATTTTTTGTAGTTTAATCTGTATTTTTCGACGATTTAGCTGCATTGTGATTCAAATTGGCAAAGAGAATCAAACTAATACTTAGAATTACGCATTAATAACTTTCAAAAAAGCATTGAATCTTGAATAATTTTATTCATCGAACCGACATTTTTGAATAATTGCCGATGGAATTTTCGTTTTTTATGTTAAAAGTACGTCAAATTTTAATTTTTTGCTAACCATTTCTGCAACTATCTTAATTATATCTATGAATGTCAGAGCTTGATTCAAATTTTAGGGTGAAACTGCTACGTTGTACATTATTCAATGAAGGAGAGATGTTGAAGACAATAAAGGTGTGAATCTTAAACTACATTCAGCCTAATGTAAATTGATTAATTTGTAAGTGTATCAAAGTAATTTGATTTTTAAGCTGCACTTCAAGCTTTAAAATTAGAATTTGTTACATACGCAGCCGAGTATTAAGTTGATAACTGAAAGATCATTTCTTCTCAATTTTGCCCAATCAAGTCAACTCAATCACCAGAATAAATTTTTTGTGTATTCGTGTTATGCCCCCGTGGTTTACTTCTCTTGACCCTACTGTTCTTGCGGGATTATTTTGTTCATGTGAAACATCTCTTTTCGTTAGCCCTATAATTTATTTCCCTTGGAAATATATTACTACTTTTCGTTTTGTCTGGGATGTCTGGAACTTCGTTACTTTCCCAGACATTCAAGTCATATCAAATGACTTCATTTTCTAAGGAACAAGAAATATAGCTAGTTAACGTGAGTTCCACAATCTCGATGTTCAATGATCATCAACTGAATAATGGTTAGAAATTTCATTATAATATTTTAGGATCAGCATAATTCACATGATGTTACGTCAATTCAATAATATTTAATTTTTCAGGCTGTATTTCTTCTGCGAGTTCTAGGAAAGAATACACCTAGAATGTTGGCCAGTTGTTTACTAGTACACTTTTGTAAAATGCGAGGAATACAGACACGCAAACGTTAGATGAGGGGGCATGTGCAATGATACTCAATTTCTAAATATAATCCAGCGACAACATGAAATGACAGAGCGCCTCGGTTTTACGTTAGATTTATATGTATAAGTTAAAAGGAGCTAATACTTTCACCAAAAAAAATATATTTTTTGCCCCGGGAGAGTCCAGAATGCTCCAAGTCCAATATTGACATTTTAAAAATAAATCAAAGATCCAGGATCGACGTACGTACAGTCACAGATAAAAGGGACTGTTTAGGTGTTTTTCGTTCCCACTGCGGAGTCGGGTCATTGAGTTTTTTCGAAAGAAATTATGTTTTTTCAGAAATCAGTTCGATAGGATATTCGGCATTCGCTGCCACTAGCCTCTAATGAGATGAACTTTGTTGATATAATTGTACCGAGACGATTGTTATTAATTTGTTGATATAATTGTACCGAGACGATTGTTATTAATGAAGCAATCAATCGAGATATTTTCCCTAATTTTCAATTTTACCTTGATTTTTCAAGGATTTCTAATCATTGCCTTGCAGTATTTTTATTTTATTAGCCTGTGGATAGTTTATTTATGAGCCTAATGAACATCATTTGATTTACGGGGCAAACGTGAATCTCTGAGGAAATTTTATTTCAATTTCATTATGACTTGTTAAAGCATAATTACTTTCCAGTTGCATAATTGTAAACTACGCGTGTTTTTCCCTAAAATCCTATCTATCACGTATCAATTAAATGTAATTTCAATGTACCTACGCTATTTTAAGTTGAAGAGCCTAAGGGTATAATAAGTGATATAATCATTAGAACATATAATTTATAAATGCAATTCTTTAATTCTGTCATTGCTATCATAATTATCCTGAAGGTTAAGCTTTACTATTTTGTTCAACAACAAAGGTTTTGTCAACTCAAACTCAGCAGGTGTCGACGCTACTGGGACCACGAATGCTGGAGATACTCCAGAAATATTATGCAATCTACTTCTACTCGGAAAACACATTAATGATGCGAATATAGGGAAGGAAAAAAATAACACGAAAGACAAAAAGACACCACAAGAAGGATGATGCTGAAAAGCATCATCCTTTCATCATCCTTCCTTCATCATCCTTCCTTATGAATTTCAGCATCACCATGCTGAAAAGCATCACCCTCTTCAATAAGGGAGATTGCGAAAAAAAATCTAGGCAAGACAAACAATAAATTCACACCTTCGAAGGACTCGGCTCTCTTCCAGAAATGTTGCTGAACATGTGATTCCCTTTAGTATTCTATAGTTATCTTGATATGTCACTGAAATCTCAATTATTCCCTTCATGCTTTCTACAAATATAAGTTGAGTGAGCCTTTATCAATGTTGGGTTTGGCAATAATTCCATTCGGAGCTCAGATTGGCGGAAACTGCACAGCCATTTTGACTAACTATAAGCATACCCTGGTAGTTAAAATGATATGCCATCACCTAAATCAACTCTTCACGGCGGAGGAAAAATAACTAAACCTGTCTCCATTTTCAAGTTTTTACCTGTTGAAAAAATTTCCCTACCAAGGTTATCAAGAGACAAGCTGGCAACTATTGAGTGTTGCCGTTACTCTGCACTGACGGTCGGTATAGCGGAGACCCCGCAAAGGTCCGCACTCCGCAGTCTGCTCTAAGCCTGTTGCAAAGTGAGGTACGAAAGTTTGTTGTGTTACTCGTGTCCTTGAGAAAACGTTGATGTTTCCAGCCCTAAAATTTATTTCGAAGTTGATTTTTATATCAGTTTTTAGCTCAGGGCTAACGTTTGTAGGAGTACACTTGAAGATCCTGTTTCAAAGCGGAACATGAGTGTTGAACTACAATATTTTTCCCATGTTTTACAATGAAATGCTTCACTATCTCCTCATTGTTTAGATTAGCTCTGATTTTACCTATGAGGGACAACTATGCTAGAAAATACAAAATGTGGCGACTCTGCGCTCTGATGAAAGCCTCTTGTGCTCATTAAAATTTTCAAACAAAAATAATTGTTCCAATCCCTAATTTCTAGAAAAATACAGAAAAACAGATCAATGACGTCTGTTGGGGCCCTGCGATTTCTAATACCATAGTGCACTCTATGTTTAAAGTACCAATTACCATTACTTTCTCGCGAAGTACAGTTTGTTAAGCAAACATTATCAATGTCATGAAACCAAGGACGTGTAGATGAGAAGCATCTATATGAATCTATCACATGAGTTATTTACAATTCTGTTCGCATAAATGTGTGACGAACGCGTGAGAATTTTCATCCTAGCTACGATAATTTATTCGAGGACAGTTATGCATTTCAACTTGTTCCGGCAGAATTCGCGGATATTCTCACTCAGCTACAATTGTTCTTTGTAAATTCAACACTGATCTGTCTCACTGTCTCACCGATATTGAATCAAGAAGAACTCCCTCATCGACCAGCATGAGCGTAATCGACTAAAATCCAAGAACCCCAAGCTCCGTAGCGTCAGAGGTTCGTTCTATCAAAAAACTTGCTGGAGTCCATGTTTTCGTTCATTTTTTGGATCCTGTAAAAAACTCCACAGTAAAGTTAATTCGTTGGATCGTTTGTGTCACCTTTTCACGTCACATCGATCTGTTCTTGAGTTTAGCTAGATGAACACGATAAACGCAAATAGAAGCATGAGGAATCTATCTCTTGCCCTGTCAAATTACGGCAAATTAAAACAATTTTCTGATCTGTTGTGTACTCGGGAGTCGCTCTCAGCGAGTCATGCACCTGAGTTGTACCTCCGCCGATGGTGGGATTCCCCTAGCCAGTCTTCTTTAGGTGCCCAGACCCTTGAATGTTTTTCATCAGGTCCGTCAAACTTGTCGAACGTGATTTTAAATGCAGTAGAATGATTATTTTCTGAACTGCTTCGTCTCCGACCAATCTGCAGAACCCAATTTCTGTTCGGAAAGTAATGTCTTGAAAATTATCCGTCTTTTTAAAATCTACCTTCATCGAGTTTATATTAAATGGGTATTTATATTACGACTACATTCTTGTGCCCAAACGCATTAGGTATAAATATACCCAATATCGGGTATACATATATAAATATATATAAATACATACATATATATGTGAATATATATTTACATATAACGCATACCTTTTTAAGCTCAAACGTTTTTGCTAGGTACGCACTAGACGCTATTTTCGTATGCGCAGCAGACCGCTGTTAAGTATGAAAATTGTCAAAGTGCTGCAAAGTGTGAACAGCGCCAACGTTACATAACGACTTGTTGCTCCAAGCTCGGCAAGGGTAACGTTCTGCTGACGGACTTAAGTAGATACGAGCGTGTGATATCGAGTCTACTTCCTGGTTTTCTCTGCATGGTAAGTCTACCAACACAGACCAAAGACAATGCTCAAGGAGCAGCCTATTAAATCGAAGCCAAATCGAATGCCAATACGCACGAAAATATTCTTCCATTTGTGAAAGTAGTGCTTGCATCAATCCAGCTTCTACTCGTACCTCTCTGCGTAGGGTTTATATACGAGGCCTGTCGAAAAAGTATCCGACCTTAATTTTTCCCGCGCAAAGTAGTGATTCTAAGGCGGCGCCACTGTGCACGGTGGAAGGAGGAATCTTAATGCGCATGCTTGACTTTTTTCACCGCATTCACTTGGGCCAGTCACTGGCTGGTGGTCGCCAAGTAAGGTGCTGTTCTAAGTGTTTGTCGGATTTAGTTTTCTTGCAAGATGACTGAACGAATTGAGCAAAGACACTGCATCAAATTTTGTCAAAAGCTTGGTGATTCTCAAATTGAAACAATTCGTAAGATTCAGCAGGTGTTTGGGGAAGATGCTATGGGTGTAACACAAATTAAGGAGTGGTTCAACCGATTCAAAGATGGCCGCACATCAGCGGAGAGTGAGCAGCGTTGTGGCAGGCCCAAAACTTCTCGGAGTGCAGCTGTTGTTGAGAGGGTGCGAAATTTGGTGATGGCAGATCGTCGTTTGACCGTGCGGGAGATTGCCCAAGAGGTTGGAGTGAGTAAAGATTCTGCACATGCCATTTTGCGTGACGATTTGAACATGAACCGAGTGGCTGCGAAATTCGTGCCCAAGTTGTTGTCGCCGGAACAAAAAGACCTCCGTCGTGACGTTGCACAGGACCTTCTGGACACCGCCAACACTGATCCTGGGTTTCTGAACACCGTGATAACTGGAGATGAGTCATGGGTGTACGGGTACGACCCAGAAACAAAAAGACAGTCATCCCAATGGAAGCATCCCGAGTCTCCAAGGCCGAAGAAAGCGCGGCAGGTGCGAAGCAAAATCAAGGTGATGCTGACTGTTTTCTTTGATGTCCGTGGAATTGTGCATCACGAATACGCACCGGAAGGACAAACAGTGACAAAGGAGTACTATCAGGATGTTCTCCGGCGACTTCGTGATGCAGTTCGGCGCAAAAGACCAGACATGTGGACTGCGAACAACTGGCACTTGCATCACGACAACGCGCCCGCACATTCATCCCATTTGATCCGCAATTTCTTGGCCAAACATGGAATTACGACCGTTCGCCAACCTCCCTACTCTCCAGACCTGGCTCCTTGCGACTTCTGGTTGTTTCCAAAATTGAAGACACCACTGAAAGGATCCCGTTTTGAGAGTAGAGAAGAGATAATGCGGAACGCGACGACAGAGCTGAACACCATTCCAAAAGAAGACTTCCAGAGGTGTTTCCGGCAGTGGAAGGATCGGTGGGCTAAGTGTGTGGAAGCACAAGGAGCCTACTTTGAAGGGGATTAGGGTCCCAACCCCGTCAGGTTGTTGAAGTATTTTTTCTGGCCAAAGGTCGGATACTTTTTCGACAGGCCTCGTATGATAGGCTCTTATGGTGTATTTAACGCTCTCATTGACGGGAAAATGCCCTTGAAACATAATCAGCATGCTTCTATTGAGAGTTGTTCTCCAGTAACTGAAAACAAGCGCTTGTTTTTAGTTTCTTAAAGCAGAAATGTACAACGGAAGCTCTGAATATTGACTTATAAACTTGAGTTTCTAAAATCTGAAACAAAAGTTTATTCAATGATTCATTCGCTGGGCTCTAACTTACTGTTAAACTTCATGGAAATATTTTTTTTTCTCGTTATAGCTCGTTATTGTGTCATCCCAATTTTGGGATGACACAATTGAAAGCGTTAGGCTCAACATTCTCGACGTTAACGCATTAACTGTACATATTTATTGTGCTATGAAGAAGAGGCTGGAAGGAAATTCAAGCGCTAATACTACAAGGCTAAGTACAATAACGATGATTGAAATTTACAAATTTATATCTTTCAAGTTTAAACACATTTAACAGTCACTGGTGTCGTATTTTTACTGTCTCATCGCCTCGTAAACTTAGACTTCTTTGTATAATAATAAGACTGTCAATTTATTGTCTTCGTGCACACACAAACAAAAATTTACTGGACTTTGAGCCTGCAGTGGCTTAGTTAAATTCCAAGTACAGTTGGTAGCTCGAGACGTAGCTTGGTAAAGTACCTGTGGTCCAAGTGAAGTACATCGTTCAACAATTTCTTTCTATTATATCTTTTTTTCAAGATATGTGTATGAGTATGATTTGGTCTTCGAAAATCCCTGCAAAAATTCCACTGTTTTAAGGTATTCTCAAGAGAATAGAAAACTTTACTTCGTTCTTTGCACGTCACTCTGCATTCACTGAAGAAACTTTACTCAGTATCCAATTAGGTAATCTATAAGTTCGTGCTAAACCTTGATGGATATTGTTCGAATGAAAGCGCTTATACAGAAAAAAAATGTAGTACAATACTCAAACTTCCCTCTCTCATGGAATTTCAATTATTTCAACCACTTTCAGTTGAAGGTGCAAACATGAGCCGGAGTTCTCAGCAGCCCTCTGTCCCTGTGAACACTGGAGGCAAGAAGGATGAGGACGAGGAAGACTACGGTCCGGGATGCGGATGGCACTTTTGCTTCAGTGGTAGCTGCGTCCGTCATTCCAGGACGGCCAAGTGGCTCCTCTTCTGGATGTGTGCCGCCGTGGCCGTCCAGGGTATGATGTGTGAATTTCTTGTACTTTTTTCTTGCTGTACACAGCTAGTATTTTTCTGGCCAGACACTACTTGAACCGTCCTGGTCGTCTTGGATCTTTTTTCTGATTTTGTGTTGCTCTTTAGTTTTGGACGATATTGCAGTAAGATAGACCATGTTTGCCTCCAGAACATGAAGGTAAAAATGAGATGTTCTGCGTTACTTTCCGATTCAAAGGTTTAATAAAATTGTTAATTGAATAGAAGTAGTAACTGAAGTGACGAATTTTTTTTTATGCGTATGCATCATATTTTACAGATCGGAAATTTTCTACATAATGTGCCCATTTATTAGTCTTAAAAATGTAAAGTGAAAGTAAGGGAAATATAGGCAAACATTAGTTTGTGTGTTCTAAAAGTGGAAATTTTCTATTTTCAGGAATGATTGTGAATGGATTCGTGAATGTCAACATCACAACCATCGAGAAGAGATTTAACCTCATGTCCAGGACTTCAGGTTGGTAAGAGATTTACTTCTTGCGTAAGTACATTAGAATTTAGAGTTAAGACTTTACCTTCGCCTTGCACTAAAACTCACAACTCATGAGTCAAAAGTCTATTTTCGTTATTTTCCTTCACATCTCCCATAAACAGTATTAGCATGAGCTATAACCAAATAGAACGTGGCTCAAGCATGGTCGGTCATGGGCAAACAATTGCACATATTCACGTGCATTCAGAGCATGTACGTACGTGCAACCTTTTCCTGTAAGAGCCCAGCGTAGTCAGTGACGCGTACACGTTAATCGGTCAAAGAGTGTATATTTTGCTATGTTAAGAACGAATTCATAAATTTCATTTTATAATTAAATTTCATAGTTTTGTGGGTCTGCATGAGAACATAGGGTTTGCAAAGTTACTCTCTCGTGTCCCCATCCGTTTTCACGGTTTCTAAAAATCTGAATAGCTGTGGGCAAGTAAATCTGAAAACAGCAGAAGACAATGGGATTTTTTTATTGCATTTAAGCTTCAAATGTTTTACGCTTAAAACATCAGGTAGAATGCGCAGTCAATCAGTATAACCTAAAAAATATGTTTTGCAAAAGTAATGAAATGTAATGTACAAAGTCTTGTGAAAGTAATGTTGTGTAATGCAGTGAAACAAGGTAATAAGATTTCCGTTTGCGCCTCAAACTCAATTTAATAAATTTCGATGCCCTCACTCATATAAGATACTTTGGCTCGCGAGCTGCGGGAAAAACTCAGCAAGTGTATAAAGTTAATCTTCAAGTGCAAGAAAAGGTTCTGTATATTCTGGAATTTTTTCACTGTGTAAGTCTAAAAATTAGTTATATTTAAAGTCTTCAGCATGGTTTTAAATGACAAGAGTTTTACTCTTCTTACATGAATTGAAGTCAGTCATTATATGAGATTTATGAGTGTCGCTCAAATAACTATATTTTATCATATTTTTCTCTTTGAATCATCATCAATTTTACCTTACCATATATTTTCCTTAAGTTAAATTCATCACCATGTTGTTTATTAAGTTAACACAATCTAATGAACTACGTATTGATATGCACGTGCATAGCATTGATTGTACGTATATTACTGCCATTGGCTAACTCATATTTTAAATTCATGACCGAAAGTTTTATTTTCATATTTAATGAAATCTAGAATTTTTTTTCGACTAGCGCGAACTCAAAACCACTTTAACTAAGTATACTGCTAATTTTTTCGCTCGCACACAAGGATCATCCCGAGTCCAAATCATCTTTTAGTTCGCTCAACTCATATTCTTGGTTGCCAAGCCAATCAATTAATAATTATTTTTCTTCCACTTGGGCTTAAATTATCGTTGACCTTGCCCAAACTCAAATTCCTGGTGGCTCAACAGGTAAGTAATGGGTATTTTTTCTTCGCAGGGATAATCTCGGTCACAAATTATCCTTTGACTTACTCGAACTTATGTTCTTAATGACTAAGAAAGTCAATAATGAGTTATGTTTTTCCGCGCAGTGAAAATTTCTGTCTCAAATTATCTTTTGATTTCTGAACAGGACAGTCATGAGTTTTTTTAAGCAGGTATAATATCTGTCTTAAATTATCTTTTGACTTGCCTTTACTAATATTCTTGGTAACTCAATAGGTCAGTAATGAGTCATTTCTTTCTACGCATGTATAACCTCCTTCTGAAATTATCTTTTGACTTGATCAAACTCACATGATTTGTGGCTAAACAGGTCAGTTATGAGTTAATCTTTCTGCGCAGGAATAATCTCTGGTTCATACGACGTGGCGTCGTTACTGGTGTCCATCCCCGTCTCGTACCTTGGCTCGAGACCTGGGGTATCAAAGCCTCGCTGGTTGGGTGTCGGCCTCATCATTGTAGGGCTGGGGTCCTACTTGTTCATGCTTCCCCATTTCCTGGTGCCGCCCCACGGCGTCAGGCTCGATAATACAACACTGAACGCGTCTGCCGGCGACCTCTGCATTCAACAAGTTTGTTCAATGTTTCTCGGTTACTCTCACAAATCTTTTGATTCATCGCACACAAAGAATTCAAGCATTTATTGTGATCTATATTAAAAGCATCAAATATGATTATATCGAAGTACGTTTTCTAATTCCGTTTTTTAAGTTCGATTGCGTTCGATACCTCATGTTACCATGAAAAGCTCGCTTGGCTTTCGAGGTAGAGTGATATTCGTGGGGGAGAGTTACGAGATCTTTCTTAAAATGTCTGGAATTACAAAAACTACCAATATTCTCAAGAAGTTGAGGCATTTAATAGAGAAATGGTCGGTGCGCATCAGAACTTGTGAATTTCTCACAGGTTATTATAGTACTCAAATTGATGACCGTTTCTATGTTTACTCCTTTTTTAGTAGGAGTGTGCGAATTCTGTATTATAGTAAGCTCGGCAATTACGAGTGTTATTTTTAAACTACCCATTTCAGTTGAGCATAATTCTTGTTTTTTTTAATAAATTTAAAATTAGGGTTGACAAGCAGCACCATGTAGTTCTCTGAATACTTTAAGAGCACGATTCGAACTAAAACAGATCAAACTGCATGCAGAAGAGTAGCATTTAAACTGTAAGAGTTTTGTATGGATTATGACACTGTACATAGATTCTAGCTGCCCAACTCACATTTCAGACAGCGTCCACCACTGCATGCGAATCTGGTGCAGACGGAAGTGGGCTGCAGAATTTTGTGTATTTCTTCATCTTCGGCCAATATTTAATGGGATTCGGAGCGACGCCCATTTATACCATCGGTTTGGCTTTTATCGACGAGTCCGTGACTCCAACACAATCTGCATTTTACCTCGGTAAGCTTTCTCAGCGCACGCTCGTGTGAATTGTCGTGCAAAATTTCTAACATTTTACGATCTCTTTGGGTGAAATCTTCTATAAACACGAAAGAGTTTAAAAGTCTCGCCTCATACTGGTCTTGAAATATCCGATATTAATAAACCAAGATCTTGGGATTGATGGGATTCATTGTCGTTGACTCAATGCCATGTTTTTTGTAGCATTTTCCATCAGCTATATTATTGTTATGAGATCTGGTGACGATCATGCAAGATCATTCACCAAAAATGACTGATGCCTTTTCAAAAAAATAGTGAAGAAGCTACTTGATGCCTTTCAAAAGTGACTGGTGAATAGTTTGCGACCTGCGAGGCGTGTTTCACGCCTTGTCTTTATTGAACTATTATACTATTTGTTGGAAGTGGTTACCCATATGATTTTTGGTAAGAGTTCCCACCTTTGCTGCTGACCAGGAATTTTCCACATGATGGCGCTGGTGGGGCCTGCGTTAGGCTTCGGTGTTGGGGGGCAGATACTGAATCTCTACATTGACGCCCCCACCGTGGACCCGGCTACGTGAGTGCTGTCGGGCGCAGCCCTAGATAGTAGAAAAACTTTAGGAGAAGTGCATTTCCAAAAAGTTTCGGGTACGTTCCCAGAATGTTGAATAAGTATTCTTTGTGAATTATCCTAACACGCATCTTTTGTGAAGCATCCTCCGCCGTATCCTTTGCGACGCATCCTTCGGTATATCCTTTACGAAGCAAAGGATACCGGCACGTATCTGGTATATTGACGCCTGCTTGCGAGCCATTTGTCGCACCTCACCATGAAAATTACAAACAACGAATAAATATATTTACCCTCTAATTAAAATCAGTCTGTCTGTCTCTACTCCCACCCTGTATGCTAGATGCCATAATACTATTTAATCAGTGTACAACATCAATATCCTGATTCTTCAATCCGCCCCATCATTTCGTGCGTATATGCCACCCAATTTGTGTTCTTAACCTTTTAACGCCTGCATTTTCGTACTCAAATTACCGTCATTACAACTTCTATTACAAAAATAGCACTGTCATAAGGTAGTCACCGATGTTTGAATGGGGAACGAACTCTCACTCGACATTGAAATTTAAAGTACACATTAGTTGATAAATTCAATACGAAAACCATATTAAGGTCATTTTCGAGAGCGGACCGAATTGGCCTGTGGGCATTAAGGGGGTAGTAACTATTACGCAAACCTGTTTCTGGAGATACTCTGAGCTTGGTAATATTGATCTTTGTATATCGACCTCAAAGTCTAAAACGCTGAACTATATAAATCGTCCCACTTTTCTCACATTAATTCCTTTATCGCAGGTTCATAATATTGTATTTCAATGTAAGTGTGCACTAATAAGAGTATTTTCAACAATACATCATCTCTGGTTTTGAGTTTTCCTTCAACTGGCATTTACATGCATTTTCAAACCTAGATTCACAACAGAGGAAATGCATTTTTCAATGATTTTCTTCCAATTCTTGGTTTCGGCCGTTTTCAACATGGGCTTTACGCAAAGAGGTTTAATCCAACTTCCTTGGTTTTACGACACAGAAGTTGATAGTATACCAACTAAGGATTATTGCATCACGACACTTTAAAAACCAGCGATGTTTTTTATACTATCTTTATTTGAAATAAATTCTTTATCTTTATTTTTCTGGACCGGACAGACTTGGGTTAACACCGTCACACGACGGCTGGCTGGGAGCGTGGTGGCTGGGTTTCATCGTCTCGGGCACCCTGGCGCTCATCATAGCAGTGCCTATGCTCATGATCCCCGCCAATATCCCGAGTGAGCACCCGTTTATTAAAGTTGCTGAAATAGACACATTTATCAATATTACTGTCATATAGTGAAAATTTTTGATTTCTTTGAAATGCTATTCAAATTCTTACAATTTCATATTGATGACGATACAAGGCTAACACTAACTAATATAATTGATGACGATACAAAGCTAACACTAACTTGTATAATTGATGACGATACAAAACTAACACTAACTTGTATAATTAATGACGATACAAGGCTAACACTAACTTGTATAATTGATGACGATACAAGGCTAACACTAACTTGTATACTTAATGACGATACAGGGCTAACACTAACTTGTATAATTAATGACGATACTAGGCTAACACTAACTTGTATAATTAATGACGATACAGGGCTAACACTAACTTGTATAATTAATAACGACACAAGGCTAACACTAACTTGTATAATTAATGACGATACAGGGCTAACACTAACTTGTATAATTAATGACGATACTAGGCTAACACTAACTTGTATAATTAATGACGACACAAGGCTAACACTAACTTGTATAATTGATGACGATACAAGGCTAACACTAACTTGTATAATTGATGACGATACAAGGCTAACACTAATTTGTATAATTGATGACGACACAAGGGTTACACTAACTTGTATAATTGATGACGACACAAGGCTAACACTAACTTGTATAATTGATGACGATACAAGGCTAACACTAATTTGTATAATTGATGACGATACAAGGCTAACACTAACTTGTATAATTGATGACGATACAAGGCTAACACGAACTTGTATAATTAATAACGACACAAGGCTAACACTAACTTGTATAATTAATGACGATACAGGGCTAACACTAACTTGTATAATTGATGACGATACAAGGCTAACACTAACTTGTATAATTAATGACGACACAAGGCTAACACTAACTTG
Source organism: Morinoia aosen (assembly GCA_030386875.1). Classification (NCBI taxonomy): domain Eukaryota; kingdom Metazoa; phylum Arthropoda; class Malacostraca; order Amphipoda; family Talitridae; genus Morinoia; species Morinoia aosen. The sequence continues at coordinate 34,914,508 of CM059564.1, forward strand.
TATAATTGATGACGATACAAGGCTAACACTAACTTGTATAATTGATGACGATACAAGGCTAACACTAATTTGTATAATTGATGACGACACAAGGGTTACACTAACTTGTATAATTGATGACGACACAAGGGTTACACTAACTTGTATAATTGATGACGACACAAGGGTTACACTAACTTGTATAATTCTATCTAATCAAATACAACGATGCAAGGCGATTTAAAATGTTCTGAATCGTTATCGATGAGGCGAGTTGAATGAAATTGTCAAGTGCAAGAATAAGTTTATGTTTCATCTAATTCATAAGGCATTTTCTACAAGTTATTGACTTCTCTACATCTTCTATGCTGATTCTTTTCTGTAGAATATTTGCTGGTTTCGTTAGAATTTTGAACTAAAACATTCCTTTGTTCTCTAGAATGATTGCATGCTTATTTTCAGTCATTGATGGTATTCAAATAAGTTTATGATATTTTAATATTCTAATGTAAGAACAGCAACCTCTTCGACTAATTTCTCGTGTACGTCGCCTTTAAATTTCGTATTTATTTTTCGGTAACGAGTTCTTAAAATGTTTTGATTTAGTATTTATTTTCGCCATTTTGCTTTATGAAGAAATGTAAGTTAGAACGAAAAGCGGATTCAATCACTTCACTAGAAAATTTTCACAGGTTGATTTGAAAATTTATTGGCTTTTTAGTTTCCTAGTATTTAGTCTGGGCGCCTAAAAGGACGAATTATTTAGTTACTTGGCATTGGCGCATGTGAACGGCACTCAAATACCTCATGTTAGTTTGAAACTTGCTTCGTTATATTATTGGTCTCATTGACCAGTTGAAGCTTAAATTATTTCTACCTAAGCGCACCATTCATTGCAGCCGACTAATTAAGAGTTCTTATTTTGTGAATTAATTCATATTTCAGAAAAAGATGTCCCGGCAAGCCTTGGTCAGAAGTCTCCGACAGACGAAGACGAGGCTACCAAGGACAAAGAAGAAGCATCTGAGACCACTGTTCCAGTGGTGGGAGGAGCCAAAGCTTTCCAGCATTTCGACGGCTTGTGGAAAGCGTCCAAGTCGCTCCTCTGCAACACGACCTTCTTGTTCACATCAATTGCAAGATCATGCGGAGCCTTCGTGTCCGGAGGTCTTGCTACCTTTTTTCCCAAAGTGATGGAGACCCAGTTCTCCGTACCAGCCTCACAGGCCGCCTCTTCAATTGGTGAGTTGGTATTTTTCACCCCAATTGCTTGTTATTTTGGATGTTCCCCGAACTGTTATCTTGATTTTACGAATCATTTTCACGATGATGTAGTGTTCTCTACGACTTTGTTCGAGCGACTTTCAATTTTATTTCTTACTGCTACCTGCCATTTGAGCTGTTAGTTCATGTCTCACTTGTAACAGAACACAACACACGCAAAAAGTGATAAAATTTTCACTTAGTATATACTTTTTCATCCTATTTGATATCCATCATCAAGGAATCGTGGTCATCGCGGGTGGAGCAGTTGGAATTTTACTCGGAGGCTGGATTATCAAACGCTTCAAGATGCCCACAAAAACCGTTCTCAAGATGTGCTTCTTCGTGTCCTTGTCTTGCATCCTCTCCGACATGGTGTTCTTCTTGAGGTGCCCCAGCATGAACTTCGCAGGCGTCAACGTCCAGTATGACAGGTACGACGTCTTCGAAATCGGACGCTCTTGGCCTAAAAAATAGCATACGTTATAATTGTATAAGTAAGTAATAATAATAATAGTATAAGTAATAGCGGAATAATAGTATACGTTTTAACTAAATGATATACTTGAAATGAGTGGAATGCACATTTCTTGACGGAAATTGCTTGAAGATTTGAAGTTTAGCCCACACAGTGATGCGTTTCACCTCAGCAAAACATAACTCACTGGCATAGCTTGCCTTTCATGAATGGGTATTCTAAACATTTATTAACCAGAACCCAAATATCTAATATAATTTAATAGGAAAATGAACTTGTGAAGGAACACTGGACGTTATCTGAATGGGAATCAAATACACTTCTGTTTGTTTTCAAAGTGGAAGCAATCGAAACGGTATACGGGATCTGTCTAAACTTTCTAAAAAACCCATGTACGTTGAATCTTCGAGTTACTTGCCATTTTATGTGTACTTTAACAAATGTGCGTAAGAGTAAGCCCTGGTTACTTAACCAGTTCAATGATTGATTCATGTTATGAATAATTGGCCCTTTGCAAGCGCATGCAATGGTGCGATCATACTTCTTACGCGTCGGCTCAATTCTAAAAAATCCCGACTTTTACCAATGAGAGTAACAGACACCAAAAGTTACCTGCTGGTTGTGGGACGGCTCTTCGATAAAATTGCATGTTCATCAGAAAATCAGTGTTTATAATAAAACCTAATAATTAATTTTCTCCTTGCCAGCTTCAACTCACCGATGCAGCCGAACATATCCTATTCCTGCAACGCAGACTGCAGCTGCTCAGAAGTCCCTTTCAATCCGGTGTGTGGGGCCAATAACGTCATTTACTTCTCCCCCTGTCACGCCGGCTGCTCGCAGTCAACCAAAGACAATGGCCAGGAGGTGAGCCAATAACGTCATTTACTTCTCCCCCTGTCACGCTGGCTGCTCGCAGTCAACCAAACACAATGGCCAGGAGGTGAGCCAATAACGTCATTTACTTCTCCCCCTGTCACGCCGGCTGCTCGCAGTCAACCAAACACAATGGCCAGGAGGTGAGCCAATAACGTCATTTACTTCTCCCCCTGTCACGCCGGCTGCACGCAGTCAACCAAATACAATGGCCAGGAAGTGAGCCAATATCGTCCATACATTTGCTTTGTTTTCTGCGTTCAGACTGTAAATAAATTCTGATGATGACGCTTCAACACAGAAACTTTTAACTATTGCTAGAAAAGCGAATCCGTAGTTCTGAGCAGCACATGTATCTTTACAACTTGTATACACAATATATGCAGTCTACGTCGCTAAAAAGCAATTGATGCGGGGGCCCAGTACCGCGTCATACCGATTGATATTACCGTTCCTATAGTTCATCAGCAGTGCAACAACCCCGCTGCCATGATCAAACAGATGCATTTGACAAGATTTTTCAATATTCGTAACTCTACACAGAGTAACTCTACAAGACATTTCTACACGACATTTTCTACTCTAGGAAACACTTACTTCGTAACTCAACAAGACATTGACAAAAGTCATATTTTCCGCTACTAATTTATTCCTAATGTTGCAGTATCCCCGTGAGGACGTATAGCAGAGCACATGAATGACATTTATAGTATTCTAGTTTTGCCATTGTAGCGGACATTGACTTTAGAGTAAAGAGAAAAAATTTCAGGTGACAACTGTATTAAGAGTGGAACTAACTAGTGCCAAAAATATTCTAGCGAAAAACTGATTGACTCGGTATGTGTTTTCTGTAAAACTAGGTGAGCTCATTCAAAAGTGTGTGCACGCAAAAAATTTTAAAATTCAGGATGCTTTAAGTCCAATACCATGACACAGTCGCAATCTAGAAACATTTACATAACATTAGCCGTCTACCTTTCGAGAAATTAAGTTGATTTGGTTTAACCCTGCCTGTAGCAGTAGCTTCAATAATGATTTAAAGCAACTTCTCCACAAAATGCATTGCATTCTAAATAGCTCTGTCCATGATCATTCATGAGTGTCAAGAATTCAAAACATTTCAGGAAAATGCGTTGCATTTTTGATAGCTCTGTTCACGTCGGTCATGTGTGTCAACCATTTTGAACGCGTGTCTCTATGAATTTTCATGCGATTTTTGCGCAGCTCGCACCTAAACACCAAAGTTGATACCCATGGCAGATTTTCAGTAACTGCCGGTGCGTGGAAGCCCTTCCCAAGCTGCTGGATCTTCCTTCAATGGAATCTCTGGGTCTGCGCCCTGATGAAGCTATCAAGAACTCCTGTCCCTCCGACTGCAATCTCTTCATCCTCTTCCTGGCCTTCAGCTTCGGGTTCATGTTTGTCTCCTTCCTCATGGTCATGCCCATCGTGAACGCTACTCTAAGGTTCGCGAGATTGACCACCTTTGATTTACTCTCAATACGAGTACACATATAACTGTGTAGATTGGTTCGTTATAAATTTTGTGGATATGTGAACCCTATTTCAAATTATGTGGGTATGTGAACCGGATTTCGAATTTTGTGGGTATGTGAACCGGATTTCGAATTTTGTGGGTATGTGAACCGGATTTCGAATTTTGTGGGTATGTGAACCGGATTTCGAATTTTGTGGGTATGTGAACCGGATTTCGAATTTTGTGGGTATGTGAACCGGATTTCGAATTTTGTGGGTATGTGAGCCGTATTTCGAATTTTGTGGGTGTGTGAACCGGATTTCGAATTTTGTGGGTGTGTGAACCGGATTTCGAATTTTGTGGGTATGTGAGCCGCATTCGAATATTGTGAGAATGTGTACAGCATTTCGAATATTATGGGTTTGTGAATCATACTTCGAATTCGGGTATTCAGTTTCAGATTTTCGGGGTAATTCTGTTGAACCCTGCAATGACATCCTCTTTAAGTTCAAGGTTATTCGAAAATACATTTTTCTTAAGTGTATATAGGCAGGTATGGAGGAAGGATAGGCCTGCTTATCCTATTCAAACATGCTAAAGGAACGCAATAAGTTTCAGAAACGTGAGGAAATACAGTTATGTTCTCAAATCATGGAAAAGTGACTTGATCTCGCCGTGCTCTCGATATCAGGCAACTGAAATTTCACGTGATTTGACAGATGCTCGCACTATAAGACGTTACAAAGCGTGCATAGAGATCGTGTGTTTTCAGAAAAAAAGGAAAACCGTTTTTTGAAGGAAAAGTGGATACATGAAGTGCATAACAAAAGACTGGATTTTAAATATAATCTTCTGAATAAAGATCACAAATTGATGAAAAAATCTAAGTGCTAAACATTATTGAATTTTAGCAAAAAGGTCTTATGTGTTTCATATGAATGTAAGCTTTATAAAGTTGAGTTGTAGTCGCCAACAAATTTTCTTATAAGTTAAAAAAATGCAGCATTTTCGAAAACTCGTTTTGTGCATTGTGAATATACGTAATTGAATTTTTTATGTGTATCATTCGTGTTTTATGTAAATTTTATGTCTTTTCTATTACTTCAAAAAAACTCAAGCTTGTCGCTGTATAATTGAGTAATTCATTCAACTGTCTTAAAAATTATTGATTCATCCGTGTCCTCAATAATACCTCTTAAATCCACTTAATCAAATAATGCTATAATTTTAATTATCACTTTCAGGTCTATATTTTTTCAAATTTACCTGGGGCTTATTAATTGATAACAAATAATGTATTTCAAGTACCATTGTTGAATTAATACCAACATCGAGTATCACAGACTGTCAGCGAGTGCCTGCTGAGAGTGAAGTGCAGTTAGGAATGTCGCTCTCGTTTGTTGTGAGACGAAATGAGACGCTGTAGCGGTGTACTGTTGTTGGGTGGTCTGTGGAAATGAGACTGGTTTAATATTTTTTGCGTGTTTGTATGTTTATATTGGTATATATTTTCAAAGAAGTGCATGAAAATACGTGTTTGGATACGAGATAATCTCAGTGCTCAACTGCACACGTGATACATACTCTGTTTAGTGAAATGGATCACTGCCGTTTAGTCTGAAAGAAGGGTGAGTCCAGGTATCTTTTGTTAACTATTGCATGAGTACAGGGTGACCTACCGACTAACATCCGTTATAAGAAAATTGAATTTCCATGTAGTGTCCTATTTAGTTTGCCTACTTGTATCAGTGAAGTATTCCGATTCTGCACTCCGTTAAGTCACGTGAAAGTTTTGTCACGATGCTTTTGAATCACCATCGCCACTAAATTACAGTCGTATTTAGAATGACCTCAAAAAGCGTAAAAATGAAATATGGGCTTCCAACTTTCCGCGTGTAATACTTTCATCTATGTGTTTATCTCCTTGACTATCAGGGCTAAATCTTGTGAAAACGCTTCAGGATAGAATAATAATTCATTTAAAACTCCGTACCGAATTTCAACCATATCAAGGCTATTTTTTCAAGAAACAACTTATTTATTACACTAACATCACTGATAAGGGTTCAAACGAATTAAGACTGTCCGAGTTACCACTCTAAAATCACTTAAGCGAATAAATATACGCTGTTGGAGGCTCTATTTATTTATAAAATGATTTACATAAAATGATTTAGTGATTTACATAACTATTTATAATAATAATAATTCTTTATTACCGATAAAGGTCGGTGGAGCCCGAGAACCGAAGCCTAGCGATGGGCTTGCAGGCGATATCGTTCCGCCTTTTTGGATCCATACCTGGACCGCTGGTGTACGGTATGGTCATTGACCGGGCCTGCACTCTGTGGAGGGACTCTTGCGGCAGTCCAGGGGCGTGCGCGGTGTACGACAACTACGCCCTTGGAAGGTATGAATAAAAACAAAATCAGTGAGCAATTTTATGGTGAGGTATCTTCAGGGTAAACGTACAACTTGAGTACCTGAATTACAATAACAAGTTTACATCTTTAACTTTAACGTTCAGTACCTGAAATGAGATAGCATAATTTCAGCGTTAAATTTTTCGATGGGACTCGTTAACTTCAACCATTAATGTCTCGATGGGACTAGTTTTACTTCAACGTTAAATGTTTCGCTCTAAGGCACAACTTATGTGTGATGAAGACAATAGTAAAACATCACCTTTTAGTGTCTTGATAACGAAGTAGCTTACAATTTGATCGTTAGCGAGTGTCTTGATGACAACTGCACGGCTTTAACGTTAGCAAGAGCTGTAATGGCATTGTGTACAACTTCTTTGCTAAATAATATGTTAATGGAATTGGCAGAGTTTCAATTTTTTGGTAGGTATAGTGAAAAGTGTTTGCGGTTGGCAGTATCTTTATGCAATAACTTCATTGTAATGTGGTGGTCAGATTCCGACTGCAATGTACGACGCAGACTACTGTGGATGGTCTTTGGCTACAGTATTAACATGGGCAGTTGAAATTACAAATAATTTTGAACTCGAACTTTGTTGCTTTTTATATCAGTAGTCAAGAAAATATCTCACTGGTGGATAAAATTTTGAATGCTACATTGCATATGTAGAGTCGCTGGCGTGATTTTTTCACATGTGAGATTATTTATTTACATCCGCCTATTCCACTCATAACTGATATTTTTCTGCGTGCTATAGCCATGAGCTTCTCTCGCACGTTGTGCTAATAAGTTCAAGCTAGGTGAATTATTTCTTCTTTTTGCACTGCCATTTTTGTTGATTCCATCACTGATATAATAAGTTCTAACTAGATAAGTTTTTTTTTGTCTCCACTGTCATTCCTGTTGATTACATCACTGATATAATAATTTCAAACTAGATAAGTTGTTTTTTTCTCCACTGTCATTCCTGTTGATTACATCACGGATATAATAATTTCAAACTAGATGAGTTGTTCCTTTTGTCTGCACTGCCATTCCTGTTGATTACATCACTGATATAATAAGTTCAAACTAGATGAGTTGTTTCTTTTCTCCGCACTGCCATTCCTGTCGAATTACATCACTGCTCATTTCCAGGTACTTGTTCGGCATGTCGTTCGCCGGCAAGGTTATCAGTGTCACCAGCACCTTCTTCGCCTGGCGAACGTTCGGCCGCCGTTTGTTCGGAAATCAGGAGAAGCGAAACAATGCCGATACAAGATCAGAACCTGCAGGGGTAGGATCCCGATCCGACGTTTCTGGTTCCGTCAGGACCATCGACACCATTGTAGGCTCAAGGAACTCTCTAAACGAGCCCAGTGTTCAAGACACTCATATGTGACAGGCACCTTGCAGATATACGAGTAGGAATGGGACGTATTACAAAAAGACATTAGTAGTAGTCATGGCTTGAGCTAATTTTGCTTACGGTGAACGGTGAATCCCTGTACTTTTCTCCCATAGATTTTGTAAAATATTGTTGATTTTCCGTTAGAATACCAGCATCAAGTCGCCGAGTTGATGAAGATGTGAGTTACTAGAACATTATGGCAGTTTCCGCAGCTGCGACGTTACGTTAGTATGTACCTTAAAAATTCGCGACTGCGAGAGCAATGGTTGTGATTCTGCATTGTAATATAAGTTGAACCTAAGTACAAGTTAAACGTGTGGCTACTACGATCATGTGTTTGATGGGTCGAGTGGATCTTGGAATACTATCCTGTTCTTAAAATGTGGAAGCAATGGTTGTGATTCTGCATTGTAATATAAGTTGAGCCTGAATCCACGTGTTGTTACAATGCATGATCATGTGTTTGATGAGTAGAATATGTCCTGAAATACTATCCTGCTCCCAAAATGCGGATGTTGTCATTTGTTCATGGTGTCCGTCTGAACTTCAGTTGACGCCGGTGTTATTAGAAGACAATTGTAGACTCAGATGATGCTCGCGTCGTTGTTCGAGGGAATGTTTTATAACATACTGTGAAAAAATATCTGGGATATTTTCACGTGCTCAAAATGGTATATGTATACTAGTCGTAAGCAAATTTCTTGAATAGATGTATATTTTTATACTTAGAAATGATCAAATAAGTGCGTGTGAACACGTGTTTGGATACGAAATAATCTCAAGGCTCAACTGCACACATCTACATACGAGTACTCTTGAAATGGAACGCTGTAGTTTAGTGCCGCAAACGGGTAACTCAAGGGGATTTGCAAAAACCGGGAAAATAATCAATATAAGTAGAAATAGTTAAATAATCGTTGGGACCAAGATTTATTACTCTTGATCAACTTTGAAATTGTGAATCGTACGCACAAGACAAGTTTTTGAGCAAAAAATTACTCCGAACAAGCAATTGAATTGAGCAGGTTCTGGGTTGTCATATAAGAGTTTCCGAAGGCTAAATTTTCCCCTTCTACCTTTTTTCCAAGTGAAATTTGGTAGTAGAATCATGCAGAGTCCTGCACCACTGAAGGGTGACTGACCCTGCGTAATTTTGATATCCAAATTTAAAAAAAATACGAAAAAAAATTGAGAGTTTTAGCTAGAAACAGAACAGTCCCCTGTTGCAAATGGCTGAAGAGGGATTCAGAGATGAACTGCTCTGATCAGATGAACTTAGACCTAAAAGTTGCTCTAGCACTTCGACTTCCATTTGGATTAAACTTCCAATCAGTCCAATCGAAGTGAACAGAAAATCACAGCAAGCATAACAGAATTTTTTATGATGAGGCAGAGTCTGTACCATTCACGTTCGAAATGCTCAATTGGCTAGTAATTGGCTAGCCAATTGGTGTAATTGGCTAGTCAAGAATTGAACATTGGACGCTAAAACCAAACAATCTGGCGTGACCGAGCAGGTCAAGCGTTGCACATCGGGCATTCAAAGCCTATTATTAACCTGACCGAGCAGATTAAGCGTTGGACATCGGGCATTCAAAGCCAATGATCAGCCTGACCGAGCAGGTTAAGCGTAGGGCATCGGGCATTCAAAGCCAACGATCAGACCTGACCAGGCAGGTTAAGCGTTGGACATCGGGCATTCAAAGCCAATGATTAGCCTGACCGAGCAGGTTAAGCGTTGGACATCGGGCATTCAAAGCCAATGATTAGCCTGACCGAGCAGGTTAAGCGTTGCACATCGGGCATTCAAAGCCAATGATTAGCCTGACCGAGCAGGTTAAGCGTTGCACATCGGGCATTCAAAGCCAATGATTAGCCTGACCGAGCAGGTTAAGCGTTGCACATCGGGCATTCAAAGCCAACGATCATACACGATCGTTTTTGTGAACATAGAGTAAGCAGCCTCGCCAGCGTTAAATTATTTCATAATTTTGGCTGTAGCCTTTTTTATTGTCATTTCTCATTTACCTGTAGACCATACGTCTTGTCAAGAACTTATTCCCTGCCTCTTTTTTCTAACATCTATCATTTTCACAATGACGAGGCCTCAGACACAAAACACTTGTTGGTTTCATATTTATGCTTTTGCCATAAGATTTTCCTGAAATGACTGACTGTAAAAGATAATTCGTTATGATAAATTACATTTTTATGTGTATGTCGTAGATTCCAAGGAAAATATTAGAAAAAATATCATACTAAATCTGTTAAGTAAAGGAAAATTCACTGTTGTTGTTTATTATATACCTAATATGTCTTCCCCCCGTTGCATTACTTCGTACGCTACGTATTTAAAATGCTGGGAAATAATTTGTTCAAACTTTTGGAAACTGGGATGTTCATGATCCTAAATACTTTTATGATCGAAATTCCGGAAGGTAAATAATAATATTCTGGGAAGGCCTCCCAATTGTGAAAAGATAGTCCTTAAATACAATAATTTTATTATTATTTGTATCCCATGCATTTGCGGTGCCTTATAAAATAGGGTATCTTCTTTGCTCAAGTCGTTATGAAGGTGATATGTTTAGAGCCTTCCATAAATAGGGCTTACAAGTCTCCTTCTTCGTGTCGTTATAAAGGTGACATGTTTGAAGCCTTCCATAAAATAGGGTTCATGACCTTCCTTTCTCAAGTCATAATGAAGGTGATATATGTTTGGAGCCTTCCATGAAGTACGGCTAATGACCTTCCTTCCTGAAGTCAGTATGAAGGTGAAAAGCCGCATTTTGGATTTATTTCACTCACTTATAGAAATTAATTTGACACAATTATACTATAAAACCAAATCTAACATCACAACTTGAACCTGTTATTTATCAATTTTCCGCATCTACGCAAAATTAACCTCCCCTGTAATGGAAATTCATACCATTCACCCCAATACATGCTACTAAAAACCATTTATGGAAATTTTCACAGTTTAATTCGAGTGAAATTCTTGTTTCCTAGAAGAAGTTTGGCAGTATAGGCTGAACAAATTTCGATCGTTTCGTTCGAATAAGCTTGGAATGATGCGTCTCTCTGAAATACTCAGAAATGTACCACAGTACTTGTGTACACAGTATCTCGGCCAGTACTTCAGTACCTTGGCCAGTGCCACAGTACCTCGGGGCACAGTACACAGTACCTCAGCCCATGCCAAGCGCTTACCCTTTCTTCATTTTTCCTGCGAGGCAAATCGCGCATTAAACGACTGTCGTTTTCTCTCTTTCTTGTTGCAAACACCGCCTCACATTTGCTTGATTGAAAAAATAAGCGATGAAAAACGCAATCGCAAAGATTAAGTAAACTAGACATCGTTACAATTTTTCATGCAGAATTTGTACAGAATTTTTTCTTTCTCGGAAGAATATTGCAGGCAACACTCTGTCACCCACATGGAATCGGACTGCGGAGTTGTGACACCGCCGCGTAACTGTTCCAGTATTTAGTTTGGTGTCAGCTGTTGGTGTGAGTGGGTGTGAGCTACTGCTGTAGCCGTGTCTCCGCTGGAAACTCTTGATCGTGACTTTACGCGTGGAATTCAAGTGTCTTGTGAAAGAGTTGCAACTTATTCAACGTTAAGCTTAGTTGAAGTGTCCGAAGTTATTTTTCGAGTTGACTAGAGTAAAAAGTTTTTTTGGACTTCTATGGCACATTTTTTGTTATCACGTCAGTAAGTAGATGTTACACAACCAGTTTTTTATTCATGTCTGAAGTGAGAATAAAGCCCTCACGACAGTCGATGCCGCTCTACAGCACTCGGTGCCTATTGTGTGTCCTAAAGTACTTGGCTCCCGTTGATCAATTCTATGCCTTCTGAGCAGTACTTCAGACGCAGTTTTTTTTATTTTATCCTCTATTTCGGTAAATTTCATCAGTCATTTTAAGTACAGCTACCTTTTGTAAACTATTCACCGAAATTCACCTTCGCATTCGTGGCAATTTTTTTCATTGCCTGTTCAAGTGCAATTCAGGATTATTTCAAGTCCATTTTTCCAAAATGAAAAATTTACAAATTCTTCACACTTAAAAATTGAAGCTTTGCCCGCTGGCTCAGCTTTCGAATAAATTTAGAATTCACTAAATGGCCACCCTAACCTAAACAACATGTTTCACATTCAAGAGGTCGAACTAACGGTAACGCAAGTCCAACATGACCGCGAAAAACGTAACTTCTACCTGCCAGGGGCAAGTATGATTCGTAGACTGGATACGCTATGCAGCTGTGGCCTTGTGTGATTAGACTAGCTGGAATGGTCACTTCTAGAGCACGTGTAATCGGGAGATCTTGTGCAGGTGTGGGGTGTACACCTAGAGCAGGTGTGGGGTGTACACCCAGTGCGGGTGTGGTGTGTACACCTAGTACAGGTGTGTGTGTGTACGCGTAGTGCAGGTGTGGTGTGTACACCTGGTGCAGGTGTGGTGTGTACACGTAGTGCAGGTGTGGGGTGTACACCTAGTGTAGGTGTGGTGTGTACACCTAGTGTAGGTGGGGTGTATACACGTAGTGCAGGTGTGGTGTGTACACGTAGTGCAGGTGTGGTGTGTACACATAGTGCAGGTGTGGTGTGTACACCTGGTGCAGGTGTGGTGGGTAAATGTTGAGGACTTGACCATAATTGATTTTCGAATTTTCGATGCCGAAATATGGTTAATGAGATCAAAAGAAACAAGTTTTCTTCAATGCACTTTCCGGTGGAAACGAGTATTTTAAAAGTTATGGCGTTAAATGAGTTACCGGAACTCCAGTGTGCATCACCCTATTACAAACGTAAAGAGGTTGGGTCGTGAGGGGTAGCCACAGTTCTTTTAGTTTTATAGTTTTCACTAAAAGAACTGTTGCTACCCCTCACGACCCAACCTCTTTACGTTTGTAATAGGGGGTTTGCTCTTCGTCGGCTTGGTTGGCGCGCGGGAACGCCTGTTTACTCTCACGTCGGACCGCGCGGTGTATTTTTCCCCGCCTCAAACACTGGAGTTACGGTAACTCATTTAATGCCATAACTTTTAAAATACGTATTTCCACCGGAAAGTGCATTGAAGAAAACTTGTTTATTTTCGTCTCGTCAACAATCTTTATTGATCAAAGAGTGGAAAATCGATTATGGTCAAGTCCTCAACATTTACCGTGTGGTGTGTACTCCTATTGCAGGTGTGGTGTGTTTACCTACTGCAGGTAGTCATTGTACACCTAGAGCAGGTGTAGTGTCTGTACTGCTTAGGTAATCGAAGCAATACTGTACAATGGTAGGCTGCAGCGTGACGTCATCGTATTAATTATTCATTATATTTCTTTGCCTCGTGCATGACACCACTGCACCTGGACGGCTGCTTCAGCAGCGTAATTTCGTGAGATCGAGTAAATTCTGACACCCTTAGTGGCGGTGCTTCGAGTTTGTCTTCAAGTCAAACGATGATAACCTAAACAAATATATACGAATTGAACATGAAATAAAACTCTAGATGGGTTTTTAGAATAGTCAAGATAATTCTTGGGATGGAATAATTTTACTGGATTAGAATTTCGGACCTTTTCCAGATAAGCCCCGCCACTGATGCAACACGTAAGTTCACCCACTTGTAACTTTCGATATAATGCACCTATCGACTTCAAATTACTCTCAAAGGAAAGAATTTGAAGTTCGTGCCCGGGTGCATTATTCCGAAAGCTACAAGAGGGTGAACTTATGTGTTGCATTAGTGGTAGGGCTTACCTGGAAAAGATCTAGAAGTTCTTCGGGTTTTGAATTTTCCCTTCCATCCGCTTCGTTCTGTTGAATCAAATGATGGATCGTACGCTGAATTTTATTGCGGTTTTGGCGTTGTTTATACTGAGCTACCCCAACTGTTGAATAAATTAATGCTAATGATCCGACCCAAAAAATAAGAATGCACGTCACAATCCCAAGTATGCGAACGTCGATTGTTCTTCAGCTGGAGTAAATGTAAGCATTAAATGTAATCTGGAAGAGACATTCAAATCAGCTGTTGCACAGTAGTTTGGAATCTACCGGGAGTGGGGCAGCAGAGACTCCTGCTTTTCAGCCTGTTAGCAGCTCACCTGTGCAAAATGAACCTCGTAGATCAGGTAAATTAACTAAACCTGTTATGCGAATAGGTTGCTGAGTTCTTCTTTCCTTGTGTCATATATTCATCTAAAAGGGAGGGAAATTGTTATATATTAAAATATGCATCGTTATAGTATGACACTGGTTTGTAAATGAGAGGTCCGGAGGCCTAGGTTTACGAGTCCCGGAAGATCATTGTTGTGGGCCTCGCATGGCAAACTCACAGGATGTCCTTATCGTGCTTGGCTTGGGATATCGCGGTCACCGGCGGAAGTGTCATAAACGCAGCCGATGGATACCGCCGTGTGGTGCACTTACCGGAAGGGCTTTGTTTAACTTCCGGGGGCGCTCTAGTCTTAAGGCATGTGTGTTCCTTTTTGAGTCAGTACAATACTAGAAGTCTTACTGTGCGTTTGGCTATCCTTCTGCCTGGTATGCAGCTAGGCGAATTGAAGTTAAAGCTTCCTATTAAATAAACCTAATGTCGTACTGAAAATAGCGACATTACAACGTTAACCCTTCACATAACGTTAACCCTTAACATAACGTTAACCCTTAACATAACGTTAACCCTTCACATAACGTTAACCCTTCACTCAACGTTAACCCTTCACTCAACGTTAACCCTTCACTTAACGTTAACCCTTCACTTAACGTTAACCCTTCACTTAACGTTAACCCTTCACTTAACGTTAACCCTTCACTTAACGTTAACCCTTCACTTAACGTTAACCCTTCACTTAACGTTAACCCTTCACTTAACGTTAACCCTTCACTTAACACGTTCACTGCGTTTTTGCGGTTGTAAACGGTCGGCTTGGTTAGGCTGTAAGCAGCAGAATAGGGAAATCGAGTTTACTGCTCGAATTTATTTGTACTCTTCCTAAGGAATGTTAAAAAAAACAATTTCACGCTAAATTTTCTAAATATGAAATAACAGTTATTTCATAAAGAGGTCGCGAAGCAGATAAAATGTTATTCATTTATGTTAGGACGTGAATGAGCAATTTACATACGGGCACACAAATGGCCCAATACGCAGGGAACGTGGTAACGTCAACCCTTCACTTAACGTTAAGCCTTGAACGTTAACCCTTAAACGTTAACCCATAAACGTTAACCCTTAAACGTTAACCCTTAAACGTTAACCCTTAAACGTTAACCCTTAAACGTTAACCCATGAACGTTAACCCTCAAACGTTAACCCTTAAAGGTTAACCCTTAAAGGTTAACCCTTAAAGGTTAACCCTTAAAGGTTAACCCTTAAAGGTTAACCCTTAAACGTTAACCCTTAAACGTTAACCCTTAAACGTTAACCCTTGGACGTTAACCCTTAAACGTTAACCCTTAAAGGTTAACCCTTAAACGTTAACCCTTAAACGTTAACCCTTAAACGTTAACCCTTAAACGTTAACCCTTAAACGTTAACCCTTAAACGTTAACCCTTAAAAGTTAACCCTTAAAGGTTAACCCTTGAACGTTAACCCTTGAACGTTAACCCTTGAACGCTAACCCTTAAACGTTAACCCTTGAACGTTAACCCTTGAACGTAAACCCTTGAACGTTAACCCTTGAACGTTAACCCTTGAACGCTAACCCTTGAACGCTAACCCTTGAACGCTAACCCTTAAACGCTAACCCTTAAACGTTAACCCTTAAACGTTAACCCTTGAACGTTAACCCTTGAACGTTAACCCTTGAGCGTTAACCCTTGAACGTTAACCCTTGAACGTTAACCCTTAAACGTTAACCCTTGAACGTTAACCCTTGAACGTTAACCCTTGAACGTTAACCCTTGAACGCTAACCCTTGAACGCTAACCCTTGAACGCTAACCCTTGAACGCTAACCCTTGAACGCTAACCCTTGAACGCTAACCCTTGAACGCTAACCCTTGAACGCTAACCCTTGAACGCTAACCCTTGAACGCTAACCCTTGAACGCTAACCCTTGAACGCTAACCCTTGAACGCTAACCCTTGAACGCTAACCCTTGAACGCTAACCCTTGAACGCTAACCCTTGAACGCTAACCCTTGAACGTTAACCCTTGAACGTTAACCCTTGAACGTTAACCCTTGAACGTTAACCCTTGAACGTTAACCCTTGAACGTTAACCCTTGAACGTTAACCCTTGAACGTTAACCCTTGAACGTTAACCCTTGAACGTTAACCCTTGAACGTTAACCCTTGAACGTTAACCCTTGAACGTTAACCCTTGAACGTTAACCCTTGAACGTTAACCCTTGAACGTTAACCCTTAAACGTTAACCCTTAAACGCTAACCCTCACGTTAAAGGGTTAACTTTGCTTTTGGGCCCAAGATGGTTGAACTCGGCGTATTGCTAATGCCAGCGCCAACCTTATGTCTGTGGTTGTGTGATTGTAGGAACGTAAATACGCGTAAAATAATGTTCACGTTAAAGGGTTAAGTCTCATTATTTTTGAGCCCAAGGTGGTTGAGCTGTGCGTATTGAGGAAGCTAGTTTTTAGTGACCTCGTTCAGACCTAGATCTGGAGAGAAAACGACGACTGAGCAACACCAAGAGAGAAAGTTGAATGGAGAAGGGAGACTCTCACACTGCCGGTTCCGGTCGCGTTTTGTCGGGTGCTGTTTGTCGGAGTCATGCTTGCCCCTTCTCGCTGTGTTGTGGTGACAGTGACAGTCTTGCCAACAGCTTGTGTTCTGTTTGCAATCATTCGTGCCAACATCTCGTTGTATTCTGTTTGCAATCGCTCGCGCCAACATCTCGTTGTGTTCTGTTTTTAGTCGCCCATGCTCCTTCTCAAAAAAAGTTGTCACGAATATCCTTTGCTCATTATCCTATATTTCAGAAAATCGCTCATCATTTTTATAGAAAGCGTATGTATTCTGATTGCCTAGATGCATAGAAATGTATTTGTGTACATGTTTACGTGTTAGGTATATGTATGTGCGTCGGTATGTGTGTCCATGTATATGTGTATATATATACATGTATATATGCACATATGTGTTTACTAAACTGACAACTAGCATTTTATCTAGAGATAATGGTCTTTTTCTGTTCACTCTCAACTTGTAACATTACCTAACTGGTCATCTCTTTATTATTGTAAAGTATTCACATAAAAAACAATAAATTCGCTGTGTGATCATCCATTTATACTTAAAAAATAATGCTTATCAACTAATGACCGCTATATTTCAAATTTCTAGTTAGAAATAAAAAACTTCAATTTCCGTGGTCCTCATGCTTACATTTATATTTTTTTCATGCTTCCTTTAAATGACATTTTCGAACATCTGCTGAAACAAGCAATTTCTAATATTACTTCCTGGCGTCACGAATTTCAAAGTTTTATGTCATCTACATGTAAACTGTCTGAAGTGTTTCCACCCCACAATGAAAATACATTGTCCATGATATTGTGTTGTCTCTCATAATTATTATTACAAGTATCATCAGATGTAGATTAGCACTTTGACCGCAATTGGTTAAACTCAAGTTCATTATTCAACTTAAATTTAAAGTTAATGGTAAGAAGCAATTTTGAAAATAGCCAACATTAACTGGATCGTGCCTTCATTTAGCTTTAATTAAGTATTTATGAAAATTGAGTTTGTGACTACTGGTTGGTCAGCAGCATTGTGAAAATCCCCTCCGTGGCCACCGGTGGCGCACGTTGCGGTCAAAGTGTTAAGCTACATTAGGAGTATATTGCCCTCAATCATTTCTCTCCGACTAGTGACATGGGTATTACAATACTCATGTGTGTCTCATCTAAGTGTATTAACTTTAAGATATTTAAAAACCAATGATTGTACTTTTGTACAATCTCTATTGGAAATAAAATGTTTTTCTTTCTTTTTTTTCTTTCTTTCTCGCTCTATTATATTTTCAGCTGGTCATGCGAACAGCTCGTTTTTTATCGCTCATGCCCCTTTTGATATTTCCCATTTCAATTTGATTATGCCAACAACTCGAACTCTTTTTATAATCACTCATGCCCCTTCTCGCTGTATTCTATTTCCATTTAGAGTCATACCAGCATCTCCTATTTTATTCTGTTCTCAAACCCTCACGCCTCTTCTCGTTGTCTCCTATTTAAAATCGCATTCATTCTTCCTCTTGCTGTAACTGATTTCTAGTCAGTCGTGCCTATGCTTCTTTTCGTTGTCTCTGATTGATAGTCGTCACAATCAGGTTTAGTTCCCACCTTCTGCTATTTAAAGTCAATGTCCAGACCCCTTTTGTTCTTCCCCGTTTTCAGTCGCAGTCATGCCTGTTCTTGTTACTGCCTATTTTTAGCGGTAGTTATGCTTCATCTTGCAGTATCCATTCCACATTCTTATGCACACCCCTCTTGTTATTCCTTATTTTCATTCACAATCTTACTCCTTTTGTTATTCTCTATTTTTTTGTTGCCATCTTGCTTCTCTTGTTATTCTTTATTTTCAGTCGCCATCTTACTCTTCTAGTTATTCCCTATTTTCAGCAGCAATCTAGCTCCTCTTTTTATTCCCTCTTTTCTGTCGCCATCTTGCTCTTCTTTTTATTCAATAGTTTCAGTGGTGACCATGCTTCTTCTCGCTGCATCCTATTTGTATCGTCAAAAAAAAAACTGAGATCAGATTCACTTCGCAGTTTTGACCTTGACAGAAGTCGCAGAAATTAATTCACTCCTGTAAATTATGCAAGTGGCGAGAGCATTTTTGGTGAAATCTTTTAGGAAGCGCAGAGCCCCACCATAAGACAATCATGATCTTCTTCTTCTTCACCGTAAATTAGAAATAAATATCACAATAGCTACATAAATAACATCGTTAAGAGCAGTAAATAACACCCCTCAAGGAATTTCACTCGAGCCTTGCATCACCTGTATTTAAAATGCCAAGAAATAGCCAACATCCTATTATTTACCTGGACTTTTCTCTCACCCCCTTTTCTCTAAAATGTTATTCAAGTTTTCATTTATTATTGGAGTTATTAGATATGTTAGGTATTGTGGTTACCAAAAAGATTTCTTTCCGAAGTCCATCTTTGGGCGCCAACTTCCCCTTGAGCCGTGGACGTCAAAACACTGAAATAATTAAGCGGTGTTTATGTGGCTTAGATCTCTCGCAATTTATAATTTTTCAGGCTTCAAAGAATAGATTTTCAGTTCTGGACCATCCCCAGTGAATAATGAAGAGACTATTCAAGTCAAAATTAGGCAAATGAAAATTCCTAATTTCTATTGATGTAAATGAAAGTTCTTCATCACTTGTGTTCGTGCATGTTTGCCGAAGCTTCAATTCATTTTCGTAATTCGTAGAGAAAGAAAATAATTCCTTGTAAATTATTTCTCAGATGCAATGCTGCTCCCACTTCTATCTTCGTAGGAGACCTGTTTGTTATTTTCTATATTAACTCATTCCTGTTGGCCCTCTAGTACTAGTAATTGTGGAAAGCAACCTCATTCCGCTGCGTGGAACCAACAGTTGTGATGCTCATTTTGTTCGACCGGAGTAAGCAAGATCAATATTAGAATGACTTAACGAACGTAAAATAAGATAAATTTTCAATCCCTAGCAAAAACTTCAGAAATTGAAACTTATAAATTGAAACACAGAAACTGAAACTTAGTGCCGCCCTCCAAATGCAAGCGATCCTCTTATACATATTAATGTTTATTTTTTTTATTAACTGGTGCTTCTCCCTAAATCCTGTGTCGACAACCATCATGTGTATTACACTAACCAAGTATGAATAGCAATTAAGGATCTAAATCATATGTTCCAACACTTAACATGGATATTACGATAACCATGTATAAATAGCAATTAAGGGTTTCTATGCTAAGGTATTTGAATGCATTTTTCGCTTTCATTTTTCAATACTTGTGCGTACTAATGAAAGTGTTTTTCAAATGAACGTCGCGAGGATTGTGCTCTCCTAGTTCAAAATCAGATTAGGCAAGGAAAGGAACTCAATTTTGTTGTACTTTTCTATCAATCATTTCGTTTCAACATTCTACACGGGTATTACGATACCAATGTGTTATAATCATTTAAGGATGTTAATGTTAAGGTCTTTTAAAAACCAATGTATCGACATTTCATGTTTGTACTTTATTGGAAATAAAATGGTTTTCTTTCTTTCTTTCTTTTTCTACGTATAACGCGTGCAGGGATTTCCGTTGGCCCTCATATTTCGAAACCAGTTTTTGTAATTTAAAAAGTAACTGCAATTTACATCGCCAAACGCCGCTGGCTTTAGGAAATCAGAAGATAGACTTACGTGCTCGAGGTGAAGTCTTGATTTTATGATAATACACCTCCTCGTATGAAGAAAAGCAGATCGCATGCCGATCGGTTCTCGCTATACAAATTTGGGTTGAGCATGTATTGAAAGCATATTTTCATGGCAAGAACGGCCCGAAAGGAGCACAGACGTAAAACCATTTTTATTCGCGGTTTATTCATCACAATCGAGCTGGAAAATCATATTCATCTCCAAAATGAACAGAAAGTTTAAAATATTCAGTCTCAGTGTGAAGGCTGAAATAAATTTTATTCGCGGTTCATTCATTGCAATCAAGCTGGCAAATCATATTCATCCTCAAAATGAACGGAAGGCTTAAAAATATTCAGTCTCAGCGCGAAGGCTGAAGATCCTGCTGAGATTCCAGCAGAGTTTTCTGGTGTTACGCGTGTTAGCGAGAGCCCAATGCTCAAACCAGAACAGAGCCTGCCACTGCCTCAGGGCTGCCTGCAAGGTGTTCCCTAGCTCCTCCGACTCATCATTGGCTGCCGGGGACAAGTTTCAACTGCGAAGGTCGAGTTTTTGCGGTGATGGACGCGGGATTTTAGTCTTGATGATGTGAGACTGTGATGAAGAGAAGCTTTATGCCCAGCGGATGCTAAGTAGAAACGCAGTGGCTTATCGAGGTCATCGTTTGAAATTTGGTCTAAGTTGGGAGCAATATGGAGTTAGAATTTGACGGTATGTGAATCGTGCGAAAGCCGTAGTATTCTCTAAAAACAATGCGTGGTGTTGCTTTCATTTTTTGTATCTCGTCGTTCGTCGGATGAGTTGGTTTAAGTTTAGGACGTTGCATTTTCAGTTCCTGAAGAATAAGAAGCGTATCTGGTTTCTCTCGTCTGCGTCCAAAGCTATTGGAGCGTGTAGAAATGTTTAAACGTTGTTGTACATTGGCGTAAATTTTGATTGAATACGTGAGTATAATCGAAAAATCGTCGAATTAACAAGTACTGCAATTTTACAAATCATTTATTCCATTTTCAGGACAGTGGGTACAATATTTTATAGGGATAACTCAGAAATATATCGTCGAAATGTTTTGAGGTCTCTTTCAAATCGATTATAAAAGCTGGAATAGTGAATTATCAAAAATTCTCTTTTCTTCGATCAATGTAGAATTAATTACTTCAACTTAATTCTCTCTAGCCCACAGTGCCTGGGCAGCAGTATAGGGTGGGTGAGACCATGAATTACAGATAACAGTGATCACTTATAGAGCTTCACAAAGCTTCAATTTTACTCGAAGGCTAGCCGCTGTGACTGGTTTTTACTGATCATCGTCATGTCTTTGGAGCAAAGAAATCGCGGTATCAGCAATGGCGCCTTCTCGCTTCCTGCCCAAGACAATCTAACTGAGGTGAGTGCGAATTTCAAAGCCGCTTCTTTCTCTTCTCGCCGCTGTACTTTCCCTCTATTTCAGGTGCTTCTACGAACTGAGGTGGGTGCATATTTCGTTATTGCTTCTTTCTCTTCTCCCCGCTGTACTTTCCCTCTATTTCAGGTGCTTCCACGGACTGAGGTGGGTGCATATTTCGTTATTGCTTCTTTCTCTTCTCCCCGCTGTACTTTCCCTCTATTTCAGGTGCTTCTACGAACTGAGGTGGGTGCATATTTCGTTATTGCTTCTTTCTCTTCTCCCCGCTATACTTTCCCGCTATTTCAGGCGCTTCTTTTAACTGAGGTCGGTACGAATTTCAATGCCGCTTCTTTCTTTTCTTCCCGCTATACTTTCCCGCTATTTGAGGTGTTTCTCCGAGTATTCAGGCTCTGATGCTACTATGCCTGTGTATTTTTACTGAAAATGATCGAGAATTCCATTGTTGTGCTGGGCTAACGTGATCTTTTAGGGGAATACAATCATTAAATCTACGTGAACTAGCAGTCCCACGAATGAAATCCGAGGTTTCTAGAGTTACGTAGGTTTTCCTTTTTTAATCAGAATTAATATACATTAATCAATTTTAATTAATTAATATACATATGTATGTGTTTTGTTGGGAACTCCTTTCTTTCGGTTACTACTGTATTTATTCAGCACCAACTACTTTTTCAACTTTTCGTGTTTCATTAACTGCATTCGGTCTTGCCGTTTCTATGTACAAGGAACCCGACGTGGGATCACACTGTTGCATAGTTCCCCGTTCCCTTGCATCCGTACTAAAAAGCGTCTTACTTTTTCCCATCTCGTGGATACTCTTTATGGGGCCAGGGAGCTCAAACTAACTTATGATCTGGAAATAATCTAGAGTGCATTTAAAACCGAATGATAAAGCGTGCACACATGTGGTATGTAAAAGGCTGGCTCTTTCTGACGGCATGGGGGAACTCTATTAGGCATAGGCTGGAACGCTCTATATATTTTTTCCTGGGCCTTTGCCTCAGAAATATGTTAGCCTCCGAAAATAAAACAGAGATATTTCAAATTCTTCATCTGTATCTTGCTTAGCTATTGTTAGGGTTGTGATACAAATGTTGATCATGTAAAGGGACTGCGATTGTGATGCCAGGATGTGAACTGAACACGTATTGCTCGATGCATTGCTGCAGTGTCATTCATGGGACGAGGGAGCATTTTCTCGTAATTACAGCCTATCGCATGAGCTAAACAGCATACACTATCTGATTGCCGTGTCAGTTGTTGTCTATAAAATGACACGCCCAAAGATTCAGGGCAACTTTCCTTCTTATCTTGATATCCGTTTCTATTCTAAAATTCGTTCTCATATTTTTTAAAATCGGTTGACTTGTATAAGCATAATGCGAGCATTCGTTAGAGGTGACTTTTTAACATACGCGTAAACAGAGCTTGTGGGCTTGTTGTGTACGTACTTCGTTTCTTTGAAATAATTGACCAAATTAGTGAGAAGATGCGTTGAAGTTATTCAGTTCGTAAAACTATTCCAATTTTCGTTAGTCGAAAATCTTTAACTCTATCTACGTTACTCGACGGTGCTGTCTTCAAGAATTAAACAAAGTCGTAGGCACATCTTATTGTAAAATGATACATTCATGGAGTTGCAGCTTTTGCATTCAATTAATTTGGACTAAAAAATGAATTAAAAACACTCAGATGAAGCTCTACTTTCTTGAAGATTCTAATTTATAACATTGTAATGCCTCTCCACTGCCTGCTTCGCGCACGATAGGACAACTTGACGTATCACAAGTGATAAATAAATTTTTTCATGACTTTACCACAAAATTACACATGGATTGTTCTATGACAGGTACCTTTGGGTCCCCCGTTGGACGCTAAGCTCCAGCAGCCAAACCAGTCACCCGAGCATCCGAAGACCTCTGCTACCGATGACGAGGAAGACTACGGTCCGGGATGCGGATGGCACTTTTGCTTCAGTGGCAGCTGCGTCCGTCATTCCAGGACGGCCAAGTGGCTCCTCTTCTGGATGTGCTGGGCTGCAGCCGTACAGGGTATGTTGTTTTTGCTGGGTTGTTGGATGTTCATAGGATTTTCATTATTGCTAGGCTGTCGAAAAGTATTCACGTTTCGCCTTACTTACTGAAACTGCTTAATTCGTTTGAGTTTGGAGAATGATTTAGAATTTTCAATATATTTGATTTTAGAAGTAGCTTATAGTATCTAACGTATTAAAGAAGGTATTGTCGTTCTACAGCGAGCTACGAGAGAGGTGTTTGATGTGTGTCGAGAGTGTGTTGAAGGTAAGTGAAATTAGATTCACGTGGTTTTTGTATCACCTTCATTGGAAATAAACTATCTTCTACTTCTCTTTCTTTGAAAAAGGGTCAAAAGATGAAGAGTTGTGTGTTTGGCAACTCTTCTTTGGCGTCTGTGCAAACAGACCCATGAATTAGGCTGTCATCTATCCAGACCCCAGTGAGAGTCTTAAGTACAAATTGAGTAGTACAAAAGTAATTCCTTCTGTAGAAGGCGTTGACGAGAGATGTCTTCGACCCCGTGGATTTAAGCTTGTTCTCTCGGAGACTGAAATGAGAGCTCATGGCTCTGTTTCATGTTCAGATTACAAATATTTTCCGGTAGAAAAGTCAACACACTTTTCGAAAGATGTAAGTTATATGCAATTTGGTGCACTGTGAAGAGTGCTTCAGTAATTTGGAGACGTATAAACGTAGGCGGCACATGGACTTTCAAGTCGGATTTCCGCATGCTTCAAAATTAAAAGAAAATTACAATGAGAGTCTACCTTGAGCAGCAGATTCCTGAATGCTGTGCTGATGTTAAGTACGAGTATCGAACCCAGCACACCTGCATCTAAGCGCAACCAGGATTTGAGTAATGAGTAATGCAGGGCCGATGTACTCTGGGAGGTTACCGGTTGTGTTCAATACTTTCTGAAGTATTTTGTTGAACGGCGCCTGCGGAACAAGGTCTGAGGATGAGCAGCCAAGGTCTCAGTATAAAAGTCCTGAGGTCTGAAGCGCGTGAAATTTTACGTTTGCTAGCGTATAATTAAATCATGGATTTATAATGGCTTGATGCACGCGAAAGAGCGCTGTATGAGGAATACGTGACAACTGAATAGAATTATGCATAATAAGACGTGCATCGTGGAGTTTGAAACGTGTATCCGCCTTTCATTTTTAATGAAGCTTCGAGAAACATTTTGCCTGTTCAGTTGTGGTGATCAATAACTTGCATTGCTGAACATTTCACTTTTTCAGTTGAAATGAAAAAAAAATTGTATGGAAACCGCTCTGGGACTTGAGCAGGCATGAACAAACTTACACTTTAAAGTAAATTGGATCTCTGAACCTATAGAGGCTAGCATGAATTTTATTTCTAACGTGTTGATCCAACTCATTCCATTGGTTGTTCAAGGACGTTGAAATAAATGTCACGGTGCAATGACGGAGTGCATAAGTTTATTGGTTTCCGGAAGTACGTTATGTTTACTCGTTTTACTGCGGCTATTATTGTAGTGAAGTTCGGGTGATCAGCAGATTTATTCTATTTTAGGCATGGCATATTACCTGAGATAGCAAACAAGTTTTGCTCATTAGCTTTCATTACATGATGATAAGATATAACACGAACAAATTTTAGTGCATTCCAGACGAGGAAGAAAACGCACGGTCAACGCACCGAAAAACCGCTAGCTCATCAAAAAGTGAAGTGCCCAAAATTTGAAAGTCTCCTTGCTAGCGGTTGCCCGTGAAACCGGAAACAATCGAGCATCTGGTCAACTAACGGCCGGGTAACACGTTTCCTGCGAAAGGACCCCCTGATGGTCACTGAAGGGATTTTCATAATTCTGCTAACCGACCTGCAGCATTGACCTGAATTTTTATAAATACTTAGGGAAAGCTATATTTCGGCACGATCCAGTTAATGTTTGCTACTTTCAAAATTACGCACAGCAATTAACTTTACATTCAACTTGAGTATTGAACTTCAGTTTAACCCATCGTAGGAAACGTGTTAAGTTAGCTCAGACTGAAGTCCCTACATACTACGAGGAGTTGAGCAACTGCCGGATGGCAAACCGGGTCTCACGTCAGCAAAAAGAACGCACCCTCGTCACCTCATCACAGACGAGCTGTTTGTTTACCGCGGAGCAAAAGCACAACCAGTTATCTAAACGACAGGAGTTGGTACAATGAGCTTCCTGGCAGCTCAGTAATTGTCGGATACCGCTAAAATCCAAAGTCGGTCATTATTTGAGAAGGGAGGAATTTACGCCAGCGGCAGAACGCCTCTTGTTCTCGTCGATCAAGGAGTCGGAATCAGCAAGGAAATGTACCGTAAAGATATTCTAGAGGTAGTAGTGCTAATGTGGATTCAGCAGCATTTCGGTGATGCAGGATCAATGCTTCAGCATGACTCAGCTCCTGGCCACAGTACGAAAATGACTCGGGACTGGGGCAATGCTCATTTTCCGGACTTCAATACGTGTGGAGAATGACCACCGAGCTTGCCGGATCTCAACCTAACTCGTGTGGTTCATTTCGCCGGATTTCATGTGGGTAATTTCGGAAGGCAGGGGATGTGTTATTTCAAATAAAAGTTTGATGCCCTTGAACAAATCGCTGCGCCTGAAAACTTCTGGCTCATCGCTGGAAATTTCGTCGCACGTCTGGAGCTTTGAATCGACGCAAAGGGACGCCATTTGTAAACTGGCTGATCAATAATTATTATCACCAAATGGACATGCTATTGACTTTTATGCGCACTTTAGTTGAATTTGAGTTGTTCGACCAATTTTCATAGAAAACTATTGTGCGGGTTATTTTTTGTCAGATTCAATCTTTCTCCTGGGTGGAATGTGGATTAAATGGGTTCTTTTTCTTTATATATTTAACAGAGTTGCTGCATATTGCAAATGTGATGCAATTCTCGGTTCCAAGCGTTTCTGCATATTGTTTTTGCGAATGTTGAAATCGAAATAGTATCGCTGGGAACACACTTGTGTGAAATATCGACTTCGTATCACAATTTCGTCGACGACTGGTCAAACAATAAGAGAAAGGCATACCAAATTACGAATAAATTTCGGCATAAAAAAGGATACAAAATAAATAAAAAATATAAATAAAATGAAACTTTTATAAAAATAAATGAATGATATGGTTCATAAAAATGAGCATATATTAATGACTGACAACAAAACATGGGTTCCAGAAAGTATTCTACTCCCAGTAAGCAGACGAGGTGTTACTGCATTCATCGTTTTCTCTTGGGTGCCTTGTGACTTAAAACTTTAACTTCAGTTTGCCATTTAGTCTAGTTGTGCAAATAGCTTTGATCGGTAGCTTTCTATCAGAATATTTAGCGCGCGCCTCCATATGTAAAGGTGAAGCAAAACTTGGTCGTCATGCTGTCCATCAAATGTCTCCCAAGCTGAGAGACGGGCTAAATGTGACAAATAGAGACCGCTATAAGAAAGGTCAACCGGGAAGAATCGTTTCAAGAAAATCGACATGCATCTGAGACTCTATCAGTAATCATAACGAAGGTACAGTGGTTCTATTTAGATCCGATGACTGGTCCTCCTCAGTGGGATACAACTATTGTATCTATGGGAATTAGCGCTCCCAGGGGGCCAATGTGAGGACCTGAGCTAAAGGTAAGGTAGGCTTTCTTTTTGTTAAAATAACATAGGTTTTTGTTTTGTTACGGACTATCTTTTTTCGGTTCACTGCTATCCTGTTTTTTCAGCACCTACTACTTTCTTCTTCAACTTTGATCTTGTTTCATGAACTTCTTTCTCATCTTACTGCTTCTGTGCCCTTTCTGCATAGATTTCGCGTTCTCTTAACTCCATACAAAATGGTGCCTTCTTCCTTCCTCTCTTTGGATCTCATTCGTTGAGAATAGGGAGGCATAAACTAACTAATAATCCAATCCGATGACTGGTCACTGTAATTGACTTCTGTTTTCCAATTCCCTGCTGAGGCACTAAAATCTCGGGTGCCTTGATTCTCAATGTGCGCAGTTTCTTTACTCGTTTCCAAGACCGAAGTTCATGCAGCGAGCACCTGTACAAGTTCGCATGTGTGCACAAGTGAGCGTTGCGTCCATTTCCGTATCTATTTTAATGAAAAGCTCGTTTGCATCAGAATAACTAAGTAGGCCACTCGAATGATCAGCTCTCTCGAGGATCATTAGTGTTGGTCGTCATAGCAAGCAGGTAATATAATTATCATTGCGTCAACTTTATCAGGGTAGTTAAATCTAATTAGAACGTTTAAAGCGCATCATGACAGTACTTTAATCAGTTTCAATGTAAAATATACTACAACATACGTGTAACCGAACACACGAATACTACATTCATACGTTGGACAAAGCTGGTTGTGTAATGCTGTCCTCAGGTATTCAGCATGCAATGCTTCACAGGTGCACATTGCGCACCGCTACAGAGAGTAAACCTCGCATTGTATTCCTGGCTCGCGTGATGTTAATTCTTAAATGACGAAATTCTGCGAACTCTCCGGAGTTACCGGAAACCTGTATTG
Source organism: Morinoia aosen (assembly GCA_030386875.1). Taxonomy (NCBI): domain Eukaryota; kingdom Metazoa; phylum Arthropoda; class Malacostraca; order Amphipoda; family Talitridae; genus Morinoia; species Morinoia aosen. The sequence continues at coordinate 34,942,745 of CM059564.1, forward strand.
CGCTGCGCATGTTTTCCATTTGCTTGTAGTGTGGGGTTGCACCAGAGGTCGGGAAGGCTACTGTAAAACTACTGCGTGTGTTGGTATCATGAGCTTTCCTTAATGCTCAAAAACAGATCTCAGGCATTGCCCAACACATGAATCATTCAAACTTAGCATTCACATAAATCTTGATCAGTGCTCCAGAGGTCGGTAAAAGCTACTGTGTTGGCATCATGAGCTTTCTTCTTAAAGCTCAAAAACATTTTCCGCCATTGTCTATGGCCTAACACATGAGTGAAACAAACTTAGTATTCGCATAAATCTTGAGCAGTGCTCCAGAAGTCGCTAAAAGATACTATATTGACGTCATGAGCTTTCATTATGTAGTCAAAAACATGTCTCAGCTATTGTCTATTGCCTTACACATCAGTCAGCCATGCTTAGTATTCACATAAATCTAGAGTACTACTCCAGAGGTTTCTAAAAGTTACTGTGTTGGCATTATGATTCCTCCTGGTGAAGCTCATAAACATATTCAGCCATTGTCACCTAACATATGAGTTAGTCATGAATAGTTCGCTCATGAATCGTGAGTTGTGCGAACGTGATTGCATGCAGAATTTCAACATATGTCTGATGAATCATCTACAGATATTAAATTAATTTATTCACAACAATGAGAGAGACGATTGCTATTTTCTTCATTTGCCAATTGGAGTAGAAAAGTGTTGTGGTATTCGCTGTAATTTCTCCTTTTACTTCAAAACAAGCAATAATCAGACCGCTGCACTCTGAAGGTCCACGAGACTTGACGCTTTTATGTTGTAAAAAATGAAGAGACGCTTAAACAATCTTGTTTGACATTGATCAAATCTTTCTTGTCATTCATTGAATATATATTTTTATAATTATTATGACCTTTGATATTTTTTAACGGGAATGATTATGACTTTTGATCTCCCGCTGTCCCAGAGAATACGAAATTCTGTTGATGGTTTTTCACCACAAAACGGCCTCGAAAAAGTCTGTTTTTCATATGAGGTTTGCTATTTATTATTATACTAAAAAATTGAAGAATAACTTGAAATAATAAAATTTTGTAATTACACTAGAACAGTAAAAAAGAAAACTCCATTGGATCTACTTAACAAAGACACGGGGCTTGTGTAAGGGCTGTACGAAAACCGAAACTTTTGAGAGATGTGAAATGTTAAGTTACCACAAACACGTACCATGTTACAAGTAAGACAAAAGAATATATGTAGCTATTATTATTCCTTTTCTGCGCAGCGAAGCATGGTAGTTGCGTGACTATCTGGTGCAACCCTAGTACGTAACTCACAATAATATTAGCAATGTGGGCCAAATATACCACGAGGTTTCGACCTATCAATAGGTGAACCAATTCTACAGTAAACTATGGTAAGCAATTTAAGATAACTTGGTTGGCAACCCACTCAGACATGAATAACTTCTGCAGTAAACTATGGTTAATATCTTGAAACAGCTCATAAGGCAACTTTCTTAAAAGTGAACAAATTCTATTCTAAACTATAGAAAACAACTTGAAATACCTTGCATGCATGGCAACCTACCAAAACTTGAACATTCTACATTAAACTATGGTGAACCACACACAGTATTTATTTAGGTTCCAAGTTATGTGTGTGATTATGAATGAATCTTGTCTACTATTCTTTAATAGTGGATTTGTATATATGTGTGTGTGCTACAGTTCCTTGATTGTAGATTTTCAGATGTGTGTGCTACTGTCCTTTGATTGTAGGTGCATTGTGTCTAGTCATGCACGTGACAGGCAAACTGTTCTGTCCTTGGTTGTGTGGCGTTTCCCTCCCCCCACTCCTCCTCGGGGGGATGCAACTATTGTATCTATGGGAATGAGCTCTCCTAAAGGAAAAATGTGAAGTCCCTAGCTGATGGTTTGGTGGGCCCTCTTTTTATTGCAATAAAATAGGTTTTTACTTGGTTACGGACGTTTTTCGGTTCACTGGCTTCAGCACTTTGACTGCGGCTGGTAAAACTTTCGTTTAATACTCAACTCAAATTCAAAGTCAATTGTACAAGCAATATTGAAAACTGCAAGCATTACTTGGGTCGTACTTTCATTTAGCTTTGATTTAGTACTTGTGAAAATTGAGTTTGTGACTACTGGTCGGTGAGCAACATTATGGAAGCTCTTTCAATGACCAACAGTGGCGCACGTTGCAGTCAAAGTGTTAATACAACTTTCATACTTTCATACTTTCGAAGTCCAACAACACAGTCATACGCTGCAGCGTCACGCGCATCCTGCTACCAGTACAGGGACGACAACATACAACCATTGAGGTGGCTATTAAAATTTCCAATTCTAGGCGCTCTTTATCTTTACTATCTTGAAAGCAAAGTGTGGAAGTGAAGCACAGTAAAAAACTTAATTTATATATTTAAAAAAAAAACGATGGACAAGGTGAGGTCCCGAGCTGAAAGCTAAGCTGGCCTTCTTTTTGTTGAAATGAAATATTTTTGTTTGTTAATAACCATTTTTTCTCGGTTCATTGCTGATTTGTTTTTCAACGTCTCTGATATTCTTTTCCAACTTCTATCTTGTTCCCTAACTTTCCTTCTCATCTTAATTTTTCTATGAGCAGTGAATCTTGTGTGAGAACCTTTCATAGATTCCTCTTCCTCTAACTTTGTACAAAAAAGAGCCTTCATCCTTCCTCTTCGTGAACATCTTTGCTGTGGAGAACTAACTAAAGCTGTCTTAAAAACTAACTTAAAATCAATCAAAATGTGAAACTAACGAATAATCAATTAGGACTGGAGGAAGAATGAGCAGTGTAACGAAGATGTGAACCTGTGACCTAAATTAATTGTGAGACGTCTGCTCTCACGCAGACGCCCTCACCAACATGTTCGGGTCAAACAATTATATCAAACTAAATAGACATGTTCAATCACTCCTTGCGGATGAACACTACATCTGTGACCGGTGCGGGTGCATTTCATTTCTTTGTTCATCTCTATATTAGCTATAGCTTTCATCTTGAGGTCTTCTACCTGAGTCATTCTTATAGATTGTCGTGTCTGCGTGGTGGTCGCTTGCGTCATTATGGCCGAAAAGCAGCAACGCATTAGAGAACTCGTACTTTATCATACTGAATCATGCGCATCATAAATGTTGGAAAAGAGTGCATCAAAGTATAGTTCCTGAGCTTTATAACGCGCTGTTACGGCTTGATGGATTTCTCAGTCTACGCGTGTGTTGTTCAGAATATTGAAGCCATACCGCAGCTCGCTGGATCCCTGTGCCGCAGCTTGCTAGATTATGCAGCATGGTAGACCGTATGAGGTCACTGTGATCATTATGCGATGGTCAGTCACCGTGACAGTCCTGGCCTTGATGCAGCCCTCAGCGTGAGTTGCGTGACTATGCTTCTTCTGGCCTGTGCGTCAGGCTTCGACCGGCGCGTTTAGTTTTGATTCAGAGCTCTCGGTTCACGTAATTGTTGTCATTGAGGACGCAATTGATGCGGCGCTTTACATCACCCTGTTGGTGGACTTGACAATGAGCATCAAGCTGCTGAAGGGAATTTTGTTAACCGAAACTGCCGTCATTTTGAATGGTTGATATGTTCGAGATGCGAATGAGTAGTGTTTATAGTTTAAACTAGCGTTATTTTCAACTGTTTTTTGAAGTTTGAAATGCGCTTATTTTTTGTTCTAATTTCAATTAAAAGTGTTGTTGCTTTTGTTTTGAAATGCTCTTTTTTTAATTTAGATATGTAAGGTTTTATTTTTAAATGCCGTAATTTTTTTCTTCAGTGTCAAATAACTCTTATGATAGAGCTCGAAGTTAGAGACGCTGAATGCGCTGAAATGATCGCTTCGGACTGTACAAAAAAGTAGTGTGTGGCACAACACGGTCTCAACGAGCCTCAAATATTACCGTCTGTGTGGGTTACTCATTCCTCATCGATGGTACATCATGCAAAAAATTTCTTTAGGTTACATGCTTTGTACTCTAATTAAAATGAATACTTGGCTACTCTACCCAAGTGTTGGAAATGCGTACCGACTTCACCGGGGATAACCGTTATTGCGTCCTGGTGTTAGCTATAAGAATTTGGAAAAATAATTTACAGGGTAATATGTATCATTCTTCAACTGGGATAAAAACATCTTTTTTCTAGATTTTTAACAAAAGACCCTAATGGCTTTGTTGCTGGTCATCGTTCAATAAAATCATCTCATTGCATTTTCGATCATGTTACGTTCTTGCAATATTGAAAATGAAATTAATGTCTATTGGCAGTCATTTTTTCTATTGAAAATTAAACTGATGCCGACACGCATGTTATCTACGAATTGGAAATAATTATTCCAGTGCAAATAGATGTTAGGATTTTCCATCAAGAATTGTAAGCACATTCCACTTTCACGAAGGCTTATGAAGATTTTATTGAACTTGAATCTAACTGAACCAACCGTTTACAACCACAGAAATGCGGTGAACTAGTTAAGCTGATTTATTTAACCTAATTGACCACGTCTGTGTTGCAGGCATGGTCGTGAACGGCTTCGTCAACGTCAGCATCACCACAATCGAGAAAAGGTTCAACCTCAAATCTCGCAGCACAGGTAAATTTATAGGATTACTGATGGGTGGGAGTCTATAGTTCAATTGGCACAAGTAATTTAATAGGATTACTGATGGGTGAGAGTCTATAGTTCAATTGGCACAGGTAATTTGATAGGATTACCGATGGGTGAGAGTCTGTAACGGGTCATTGCGTATTATCAAAGTGGAATTTCAACTCCGGTTATCCGTACAGCAATGGGTATAAATACCAGAAAGATACAGAAAACAGTAGCATGCTGGAAAGAAAATGTCGAACCCGGTTCGTCTTGTCGAAAGTGTAGAAGGCTTAACGTTCAGGATGTCAGAATATGCGCTGTTTGAAGAGGAAAATTCGGCATTCATCAACGCAAATGATGACGAGCGAGTCTTGTAAAGAAACAAAAGCAATCTCTCAAAGGACAGTGCGTTGAAAGTTAAAGAAAGTGAATTCAGGCAACTGCAAGTTCCCCAGGAAGCCATTAGTATAAGCAGCAAATCTGAAAAATATTTGTTATTTAGAAACCGAAATTGCATTGTTGAGGATTGGAAGCATGTTCTGTGTCCCGATGAGTCTAAAGTCACTCTCTTATAAACGATGGGCGTGTTAGGGCAGGGGTTCCCCTCAGGGGGATACAATTATTGTATCTATGGGAACTAGCGCTCCCAGGGGGACAATGTGAGGGCCCGAGCTAAAGGTTAGGTAGGCTTTCTTTTTGTTAAAATAGAATAGGTTTTGTTGTGTTACGGACCATCTTTTTTCGGTTCACTGCTGTCCTGTTTTTCACCGCCTACTACTTTCTTCTTCAACTTTTTCTTGTTTCATGAACTTCTTTCTTAGCTTTCTGTTTCTGTGCCCTTTCTGCATAGATTCCACGTTCCCTTAACTCCATACTAAATGGTGCCTTCTTCCTTCCTCTCTTTACATCTCATTGTTGAGGATAGGGAGGCTTAAACTAACTAATAAACTAATAAACTAGGGCAGGGGTTCTCGAACTTTTTCAAACCAAGGACCACTTTTATTACACAAAAATAAGCTGAGGATCCCCTCATATGTGTTCTCCTCAGGAATATATGTACATATACATTGTACGCACTGTTTCATTATGTCAACAGTCATGGAAGGCTATAAATAAATACCTTAAAAGCCTCCACTATTAAATTCGTTAAATTTTGCCGACCCCCCTGTCGAAGTGCCTCGGAGGGTCCGCGCACCCCGCTTTGAGAACCTCTGTGTTAGGCTATGACCACAGTTGCATTAACTGTAGATCCCTCTAGCATCATCTCAACTGTTCAGACATCTGGAAGCAGTGTTCTGCCTATGGGCTTTTTTTGCTGAGATGTACATGAATTGCTAAGAAGCCATTCTTAGGAACGACGCAGTGAAATTCCAGGACTCTTTTCTTCTATTTTCTGACCATGTTCATGTTTCCCGTCGTAGCGTGTCGATGGTTCTAATCCCGGCGTTGTGTGGCGACTTTCTCCGTTGGGTATAGGGGAAAAACTCAAAGCACAATACCCCACTCTATCCAGGTGTCTGGAATGGGGGCCAGTCTTGACCGGGGGAAACCGTCATGGCGTCCTGGCATTAGTTAAAAGGCATTTGAAAAACCCATGTACAAGGTGATAGTATATATCAGGCTTGATTGGAAATAAAGCATCCTTAGATGTCGATGTTTGTTTTAATGGATTTTATTGTCCTGATGGCAACGTGATTGTTCAGGACGACAATGTTCGCATCCACGAGCTAAGAATGTTCAAGATTGGTTCTATGCGGAAGCGGGAACATTTGAAAGGACTTGCCACCGCTATCTCCCGACTTTACCTCCTTTGAAAGTTAATGGAATGAGCTCAACATGAACTTGCGAGCCTCTTCGCCTCTTCTTCTCTTCTTCAAACATCGATTGCTTTGGGGGCAGGTTACTTGAGTTATGGTTAAAACTAAAGCCACAAAATTTAGAATCTTGTTGAATCGAATATATAAAGTAGAATCAAGTTGAAAGAAAGCTGTAATTTGAGCTTTTGGCAGTCCAGTCGCTAACTAGCAAATTTCTGAACCAAGTGATATTTTGGCCGCTTGATGTATATTAAAATACTTCAAGTGTGAGAATGACTTATATGTATATGTTTTCCCAACGGCTTATTTGTTGTTTAGCACTGTCCTCTATTAATTTTTTTCTTTGTTCGGTTTTGTTTGGTAGGGATCATTGCAAGCTCCTCCTACTTTGCATTCCTGCTGGTAGTGGTGCCCGTTAGGTTTAGAGCATTCAAGTTTGTCTATCCACTGCTCTGGGAGCAACTATTCTTTATTAATTTTTTCTCTGTCCTGTTTTAGATGGTAGGGATCATCGCAAGCTCCTACTACTTTGCATTCCTGCTGGTAGTGGTGCCCGTTAGGTTTAGAGCATTCAAGTTTGTCTATCCACTGCTCTGGGAGCAACTATTCTTTATTAATTTTTTCTCTGTCCTGTTTTAGATGGTAGGGATCATCGCAAGCTCCTACTACTTTGCATCCCTGCTGGTAGTGGTGCCCGTTAGGTTTAGAGCATTCAAGTTTGTCTATCCAATGCTATGGGAGCAACTATTCTTTATTAATTTTTTCTCTGTCCTGTTTTAGATGGTAGGGATCATCGCAAGCTCGTTCGACTTTGCATCCCTGCTGGTAGTGGTGCCCGTTAGGTTTAGAGCATTCAAGTTTGTCTATCCAATGCTATGGGAGCAACTATTCTTTATTAATTTTTCTCTGTCGTGTTTCGGTTGGTAGGGATCATCGCAAGCTCGTACGACTTCGCATCCCTGCTGGTGGTGGTGCCAGTGTCCTACCTGGGTTCTCGCCCTGGGGCCTCTAAGCCCCGCTGGCTGGGGTTTGGTCTCATCCTCATGGGTCTGGGGTCGTTCACCTTCTTGCTGCCCCATTTTGCGGTGCCGGCGTACGAGGGGAATCTTGCGACCAACGTCAATGGGACTGACCTGCGCAATATTTGCCATGATCAGGTCAGTGTGATGATTCACTTTTTGTTGCACTTGCGTTTATGTATTATGGTGTTTTAGTTCTTCGTCAGTGCAATAATTCCTTTTTTGTTGTACTTAGGTTGCTGTAATTCAGTGTTTCAGTCTTCAGCAGTGTGATAATTCACTTTTTGTTGCACTTACGTTTCTGTAGCGTATGATTTTGGTCCTTCGTTTTAGTTTTAGCATTTTTAATACAGTATGTTTAAAATTAATATGTGTCCTTACGTTCACGCACTTAGCGTTTCTGTGTTTCAGTTCAATTCAAGTATTTTCTGATAAATCAAGTTTACATTGTTGTAGAACTATCCCCAGATTTCCTAAAATTTTTGGTCTATTATACGCAAATATTTCAACATAACTACAATTCTGTTGTATTAACGCCTACGTAATTTAGCATTGCTTTCCTCCATTCTTTCTGAGAATTTTTTACTTTGATATGGTTATCGTTTTAAGCCTACTCCCGTAATATTTGGGGAAAATCATCTGGCATTTTTCACTTCCTATGCTGTGTGTGGATTTTCTCGATTTTTTGTACAATCTGTGGTAATTAATATAGCTGAATGTCAAACTTCATTTCGCCAAACTTCAAAGTTGACTGGACGATCGACTAGTGACCCGTTGGGTCTAGATGTGCATTTAAATTTTTTGGAGGGGGCATGAGTTTAATGAGTATTTTTGTCTTGTAATATGCAGGAATCTAAAGTTGCGCATAATGGTTTTATTAAAGTCAGGGATTAGAATTGCATGGATCATAACGAACGAACCAAGAAAGCCAGCAAGATAATCAGAGGCTTACGGTTATGTTGATACATTGAGAGAAACCGAGCATTCAAAACGCATTGGCTCTCCGGTAAAATTGAGTTCTCATGTGTCTTCCGCTGAACAGGATTTTGCGGACAACGATTGCGACTCGTCCGCCGATGGGTCGTGGCTCTCCAACTTCCTGTACGTCTTCATCCTGGGCCAGATGCTGCACGGCTTGGGGGCTACGCCCATCTACACGCTCGGCATGGTCTTCATTGACGAGTCGGTGCCTCTCATACAGTCTTCCTTCTATCTCGGTGAGTGACCTATGCCTTTCGCACAGCCCCATTTCTACCTTGTTAGTGAGCAATTCCTCTCGTACAGCCCTCTTTCTGTCGAGCTAAAAGGCGGTTGCCACATAAATTTATGTGCACTGGAATACAGAGTATACAATGTATTGTTCAAGTGCACGTATATTACAGTTATTCATTTTACTGTTTGCAAATTCTTTGCCTGAAATTATCAACTGTTTCCTTCCCGTACTTTTATTTCATAATTATACTTAATTTGTCCAAGCTCATTCTAACTAAATTATTTATTTATAAATTAATTGATTTGTTTATTTAAAGTGTAGCTCATGTGAATTTCTTTCATAACTGCGCAATGCATTGCTGAAGTGTATGACCATATCTACAGGAATATTCAGTGCGATGGCGGTGGTGGGTCCTGCTGTGGGGTACGGACTGGGGGGACAGTTCCTGAAGACTTACATCGACGCTCCAGCTGTCGACCCGGCCATGTGAGGATTGTGTGCATCCCCCTGTATACTTCTCGGTGTATACTGCATATTTATATGTAGTTGTTGGTAACTCTCTGTATTTGTGTATTTTCTGTAATTTTTTATGTAATTTCTGCATTTTATGTATTTACTGCATGTTGTGCACTGAGTTGTCCTGGTTTTACTACATACTATGTTGTACTGTACATATTTAAGACCCCCGACAGTGAAAAAGTGTGACCAAATTTGACAGATCTAAAAGTTACTCAGATTATTAAAAATGTGCACGAATGTGTGCTCTACAATATTTATCTCATTATGATACCGAATGTAAAATCAGAATACAAATTGAGTTCCTCAAACAAAAACTATGATGAAACGAAGCTAGAGCTCGTTATGAACATGTTCATTGCAAAATGATGTTTTACAAACAGTTTTCAACAAGAACTTGTGTCCCATGAACTACAAAACTTTTGAAAGATCTAAAATTGAAGCTAACATCTGATTTGTAAATACAATGTGACATTAGAAGAATGTTACTTTACAGATACTTGCGCTACTTTCTTTGGAGTCTTGCCGTTTTTGTGTAAATTTGTCATACTTTTCCGCTGTCGGGGGTCTTAATATATACTCTACAATATTTAGATACTCTATTATGCTCTACTCTATACTCTAATATATACTCTACAGTATACTTTACTCTATACTCTAAAATATACTCTATAATATACTCTACAGTATTTATTCTTATTAGTTGAAATAGCGGACATCCAGGTTCCATTGTTGTCAAATGAAATTCGTATTCAGCTGGAAAATATTATTTTCGGTCGAGCTTTCGAAATTTTTAACAAATTTCGTTTTCAGGACAAGAGACTGAAGTTTTTGGAAGCAAAGTTATGGCCAAAGCAGGTATCCTGGATACAAGGGAAAGATATTACATATAAGATAAACGAAAGCGGACATCGGTGGAACATGCAGTAGTCACAGTAATTATTTCAAAAGTGGTTTATAAACATCCGGAATTTAGAGATATCTATTGTAGGAATTTGAATTAGTTGTGGAATAGAAAGCTTCTAAGTATCTTCTTTGTTTCTTGTTGGAATTTTGAGATATAATTTAATAATTTTGAAAATCTATTTAGTGACCCGTATCCCGAACATGTTAGTAAACTAAAGAATTAATTTGCTATTTTTCCACATTTTGGCAATGTTCATTGACACGGATTTTTAAATTCCTGCAAGTTTCACCGATATACACTTTTTAACTATTTTTACAACCTAATTTGTACACTACATCGCAACAGTCTCCAGGTGCTTGTTTGTCTTTAATTTTTGATAAATTTCTTCCTATCAGGTTAATTGACTTCTTTGCTATTTGTACATTGAATGGCCGGAGTATCCTGTTGACACGTTCAGATGTGCCTTTTACATAAGGGGCACTAAAATAGCTAATTTTTGGGTTCTAATTTTGGCTAATATTTTATCGCGGATTTTTTAGTTTTCTGATTGATTATTTAATCATTTTTTCTTGGTATCCGTTTTTTTGTTATCCGTTTTGTCGATTTCTCTTCAAACCATCCTAATAACTAAAAACGTAGCGTTGTTGATTCCCTAGTTAGTAGAGCCTTGCAATTGTGTAGTAATGATTAAGTCGAAAATGAACTAAAATTTATTAAAGAGTAGCTACAAAAAAACGGATACCAAGAAAAAATGATTAAATAATCAATCAGAAAACTAAAAAATCCGCGATAAAATATTAGCCAAAATTAGAACCCAAAAATTAGCTATTTTAGTGCCCCTTATGTAAAAGGCACATCTGAACGTGTCAACAGGATACTCCGGCCATTCAATGTACAAATAGCAAAGAAGTCAATTAACCTGATAGGAAGAAATTTATCAAAAATTAAAGACAAACAAGCACCTGGAGACTGTTGCGATGTAGTGTACAAATTAGGTTGTAAAAATTGTTAAAAAGTGTATATCGGTGAAACTTGCAGGAATTTAAAAATCCGTGTCAATGAACATTGCCAAAATGTGGAAAAATAGCAAATTAATTCTTTAGTTTACTAACATGTTCGGGATACGGGTCACTAAATAGATTTTCAAAATTATTAAATTATATCTCAAAATTCCAACAAGAAACAAAGAAGATACTTAGAAGCTTTCTATTCCACAACTAATTCAAATTCCTACAATAGATATCTCTAAATTCCGGATGTTTATAAACCACTTTTGAAATAATTACTGTGACTACTGCATGTTCCACCGATGTCCGCTTTCGTTTATCTTATATGTAATATCTTTCCCTTGTATCCAGGATACCTGCTTTGGCCATAACTTTGCTTCCAAAAACTTCAGTCTCTTGTCCTGAAAACGAAATTTGTTAAAAATTTCGAAAGCTCGACCGAAAATAATATTTTCCAGCTGAATACGAATTTCATTTGACAGTATTTATTCTATAGAAATAACTAATAATAATCTAATTTATTCTATAGGCTCTCACAAATTAAATTAAGGATTGGCCCAAAATTTTGATGAAAGTGTGCGTCCAGGCTCGGCCTAACGCCGTCAAGCGACCGGTGGCTGGGCGGCTGGTGGATGGGCTTCTTCTTGTCCGGCGCCCTCGCCATCTTGGTGGCCGTCCCTGTCCTCCTCATCCCTGCTGTCATCCCCAGTGAGTGTCCCTCCTCCTCCTCCTCATCCCTGCTGTCATCCCCAGTGAGTGTCCCTCCTCCACATCCCTGCTGTCATCCCCAGTGAGTGTCCCTCCTCCTCCTCATCCTCATCCCTGCTGTCATCCCCATTGGTGACGAATAAAATTAAAATAAAGAAATAGATACAAAATATCTGTTGCGCGACAACCCCTGAATCTTTGTCAAAATTATTTTCGATAATTAAGGGTCTTTCAACTTCATTAAATTTTCCAGTTATCAGATTTATATCGTTTACACCGTTCACATTGTTTACACTGAAAATCTCATGAAGAAAATTTCTTGAAAATTACAGAAAATTTTATAAAGTTGAAAAAAAGATCATTCATTATCGTTCATATTGTTTGCACTCAATTGTTAAAATACAGGACGTCTTGGTAGTGAAGTTTCCATTTTTTTCAAAATTTTGAGATCAGCAAAGACAAATTTAATTTTTTGACCCAAGCTTTCGGCTAGATTAGCTCTAGCCGTCATCAGGGGAACGATGTATTTTTAAACAAAACCTCTTATGGTATCTGCGGGTATCTAGTATACGAAACATTTTATTAAATTTTTACATGCAAGCCGAAAATCATTGATCAAGGGCCTAGGCATCTAGCCGAAAGCTTGGGTCAAAAAATTGAATTTGTCTTTGCTGATCTCAAAATTTTGAAAAAATGGAAATTGTTTACACTGTTTAAAACCTGACTTCCGTAGCGCTCGACTCAATCGCTCGAATATACAATTCACATCAATTTTGGTGGAGTTGTTTGGTATTATTTATGTTAATTTGCGAAAGAATTGCACATTCTAGTGTCCATGATTCTTGAAATAATAAAGTGACTCTCCCCCAGGGAAAGACAAGGCGGTGGAGCACCAAACATCAGTAGACAGCACGGACGCTCTGGACGCGGTCGCAGCGGCGGGAGCGTCCGCCTTCACACACCTGGACGGCTTCTTTACGTCCTCCAAAAAACTCCTCACCAACGTCACGTTTATCTTTCTGTCGCTGGCAGAGGCTTCTGATGGGTTCCTTGTGTCGGGCATGGCTGCCTTCCTGCCTAAACTGCTCGAGCGGCAGTTCGGCATGCAGGCCAGCCTCGCCGCTATGATAGTCGGTGAGCACGGCCGTAGGTGGGGTGACTGTGGGATTTTATTCGAATCAATCAAATGTCCATTCGTCTCGCTTCTGAAACTGTTCGATTTTATTTCGAGTCAAACAGACATCCATGCGTCGCTAATCTGAAACTAATCGATTTTATTTCGAGTCAATCAGGCATCCATGCGTGTCAATTCAAAAGCTATATGATTTTATCCAATTCAATCATATGTCTATTCGCCTCTACTTTGAAACCCTTCGGTTTTATTTCGAGTCAATGAAGCATCCATGCGTCTCTATTCTGAAGTCACGCTACGCTACACCACCAGGAGCCGTGGCCGTGTCTGCAGGAAGCGGAGGCACGTTTTTGGGCGGCTGGGTCATCAAGAAGTTCCGTATGGGCTGCACCAACGTTATCAGAATGTGCTTCATAGTGTCTACTTTTTGCACTCTGACCTGCTTCTTCTTCTTCGTGCACTGCCCGGACAGCAGCTTTGCCGGCATCAGCACCACGTATGACGGGTATGACTGTGCACAATTTGGTCCTACTTGATAAAAATCTCGTGATGTGTATGTATATTTCGAGTAAACTAATTCATTGGTCAGTCTAATGCGTAACTAGGTTAAGTGAATTAGGTTAAAATTATTGTACACCTTAGAATAACGTTGGTGGTAGGATGCCCTAGAAGTCGCTGAACTTATTCTGGCCCACAAGTAGCTATACTCAAATTTGACCATTGTACTAGACTTAATAAACAATCTTCCTCTGTATCACTTGTGGTAAGTAAGTTGTTTAAATTGTTTAAAATTTACTTCTCGGTGCACCGGTGTCCTATTTCCCTGACGCTATTAATTTCATCTTCAGCTTTTTTTGTCACTTTCAGTGAAGATTTACTTCCCAAGAAATATGTTCTCATAAAATATTCTTTATTGTTGAATAATGTAGCTCTTGGCTATGTTTTTTCCCTTGTTGTCTTCTTTGTTCAAATCTTATTCATGATGTCAAACTTAACACATTAATAGATCGTTGTTATCATGATTAAAGAAACTTATGTACTTCAGTGTTTGTAATGCATATCAAAAATCGTTAAGTTTTCATCGCATTGGGTGACTCGCTTTGGGCATGTTCCAGTTTGGACCCAGTGTCGCTTCCGAACATAAGTTCTTCCTGCAACGCGGCATGCAGCTGCTCGGATGTCTCTTTCAATCCGGTGTGTGGGGCCAATAACGTCATTTACTTCTCTCCCTGTCACGCCGGCTGCACGCAGTCAACCAAAGAAAATGACCAGGAGGTGAGCCAATAACGTCATTTACTTCTCTCCCTGTCACGCCGGCTGCACGCAGTCAACCAAAGATAATGACCAGGAGGTGAGCCAATAACGTCATTTACTTCTCTCCCTGTCACGCCGGCTGCACGCAGTCAACCAAACACAATGACCAGGAGGTGAGCCAATAACGTCATTTACTTCTCCCCCTGTCACGCCGGCTGCACGCAGTCAACCAAAGATAATGACCAGGAGGTGAGCCAATAACGTCATTTACTTCTCCCCCTGTCACGCCTTCTGCACGCAGTCAACCAAACACAATGACCAGGAGGTGAGCCAATAACGTTATTTACTTCTCCCCCTGTCACGCCGGCTGCACGCAGTCAACCAAACACAATGACCAGGAGGTGAGCCAATAACGTCATTCACTTCTCCCCCTGTCACGCCGGTTGCACGCAGTCAACCAAAGATAATGACCAGGAGGTGAGCCAATAACGTCATTTACTCCTCCCCCTGTCACGCCGGCTGCACGCAGTCAACCAAACACAATGACCAGAAAATGAGCCAATAACGTCATTTGCGTCTCTCTCTGTCACATCGGTCGAAGGCAGTTAACCAGACTCGTTGACCAGGCCTTCAGTTCGAGACCACAATGGGATATTTCGAGCTCAAGGGTATGTAGGCCTTCATTAGTTGAAATCGAATAGGTTTTTGTTCTGTTATGGACCATCTTTTTTCGCTTCACCGCTGTCCTGCTTTCTCTCACCTACTACTCTCTTCTTCATCTTCTATTGTGTTTCACAAGCTTCGTTCCAAACTGATTTTTTCTATGCGCATGGGATGTTGTGTCAGAACACACCGTGTGTATAGATTCCGCGTTTCTGGAAGCTCACACTGAATGGTGTTTTTTTTTTCTTTTTTTATTTGGAGCTCCTTAGTTGCGGTTAAGGATGCTTCAACTAACTTTTCTAATCTAATTTAGTGAAGGCTTTATTTTAGGGCACTCTTAATGAGATGAATCTTTTAATCTATTCTTATTAATGTTAAGTTAGTTTTAAGTAAATTGACCCTTTAGCTTTCAGGTCGCCTACAAACCGTATGAAAATTGCTAACAAAGCTTATGAAAATTGCCTTCTTATGGAAATTCCCTACGAACGACCCGTATGAAAATTGATAAGTAATGAAAGTAACTGCTAACGGAAAAAGACGACAGCATTAGTGTATAGCTTTTCACCCTTACCATGCTGATCCACTCAATCAGGTCTTCACCCAACTACGTAAAGAAAGTGGAAGATATCCTTTCACTCGCATTACTAAAAAGGCTGAGGCAACACTCAACAACTCCAAACACCCCAATTTTACCATATTGACGAAGTGCAAACGCTGAGAGAACACAACATATGAGTGGATTGTTAGTTCTTTGTTGAGACAGTTGTATCGCAAATAAACCTTGCATTTTGCTTAGCGACCATACGCTCGAATTCTCCCTCAGGAAAGCACCTTTATTCATTGTTCCATAAACGCTTGCCAGTTCCTTAACTTGAGGGGAGGAATTGCTTAAAGTAGGAGAGTTCCCCATGACATTTTCAACTCGATTCTTCCGTTTTCTATTATCAGCAGAGAAGCTGATTCTACTCTCGTGAAAATACCACGATTGCGCGACTGGCAATGAACTAAGTTTTTTCGTTTAAAGTATGACATTTTGCCCTTGCACAGGGAAAATATGAGAAGATGTAACGCTCCACTCCTAAATTTCACCATTGTTCTTTCTCGTTCTGTCTATTCCAGAGAAGCAATTATTTACGATATACTTATAGATATGACAAGTAAAGAGAAATATTTTTTATTCTACCAGATATTCAGCAATTGTGCGTGCGTGGATACACTTCTTGGTTCCGAGAATGTCACTTCGAGCGGCCGCGACAATCTTTTACCGGACCAAGCCACACCAAACATGTGCCTCAACGACTGCGGCTACCTGCCTCTCTTCGTGTTTGCCATAGCCGTCGTCATGTTCGTCACATTCTTCATCTCCATGCCCAACATCAACGGAACTCTCAGGTTTGGGAAACTTTTATTTGCATGTATTCATAAATCCTTCTCATGTATCACTTTCCAAATAAATTGTATATCAATGTGTCTTCGGTCGCAAAACACCTGAACCCGGAAAAGCACTTGATTGCAGTAGCGA
The DNA here is from genome assembly GCA_030386875.1 of Morinoia aosen. NCBI lineage: Eukaryota > Metazoa > Arthropoda > Malacostraca > Amphipoda > Talitridae > Morinoia > Morinoia aosen. The sequence continues at coordinate 34,959,126 of CM059564.1, forward strand.
AGCATTCATAAGCTGGTGGATATGTGAACATAATTTCTGAACTTAAAAACAAGTAAATCCATATGGCCTTACTTCCAAATCACAAAGAGTATAACTAGTATTATTAGTTTTGCATGTTTGAAGCTTTACATCACCATTGAAAATTCAGTGCCGCGATGTGTTTTTTCCCACAATTTCTTTTCTGGGAGATTTTTTGTGCTGTCTGTGAAGGACGGCAAAATGTTGTTAATTCGTAATTTCTCAGGGGTTCCTTAGTTCCTCGCTTCAAATCAGCTACCCACTTTAACCTAGACATGCCGAAACGTCCTTTAGTTAATCAGCTATTATTTTTTTAAATACAATTATTTTTTTGAAGCGCTGGTTCGTGGACGTTTAGTTCATCAGCAGTTATATTTTTTACACGTTGCATTTTCTCGCAGCGCAGGTCCTTAGAGGTCGAAAACAGAGGCTGGCGTTGGGACATCTTCACTTCGCCCTAGACATGCTGAGGCAGCCATTAGTTCAGCAACAATTATTTTCTACTGCACGCTGCACCTCTCGGCCCACAGGTCGGTGGAGGCCGAGAACAGAGGGCTGGCGTTGGGGCATCTCCAGCCACTTTGCCCCTAGCCATGTTGAGACGGCCTTTAATTCAGCAGTAATTTTGGTTCTAAGCAACTTTCTTGAAGCGCAGGTCGGTGGAAGCCGAGAACAGAGGGCTGGCGTTGGGGCTCCAGGCGATATCGTTTCGGATGCTGGGCAGCATCCCCGGCCCCTTGCTGTACGGGGTGGCCATCGACCAGGCCTGCAACCTGTGGGGGGACACCTGCGGTGTGCAGGGCGCCTGCGTCGCCTACGACAACGCCGCCCTCAGCAGGTCGTGTTCTGTGCCACTGTCGTGGGTAGTTAGGCCGGTATAAAACAGGTTATTTTTTTAATTTTTTAGCCTTGTGAAATAGTTTAACTTCTACTGAGAGCTGTCATACGATAACGCCTCTCTCAGCAGATCGTGTTCTCTGCCACTGTCATGGGTAGTTAGGCCTATAGAAAATATGCTATTTTTTCATTTTTCAGCCTTGTGAAAAAGTTTAACTTCTACGTGGGACTGTCATGGGGAGGAGGTTGTCAGGCCGTTATAAAACTAGTTATTTTTTTAATTTCTCAGCCATACAAAATCGTTCAACATCTAAATGGTTACAATTTTCTTGTGAAATGGTTAGCAACAAGCTCAGTATTTCAACACGCGTTGAACTTGTACAAAAAATGCGATTATAGTTGTTAAAGCAATTGCATTTTGCTTCTTGACCGGTAGATCACGCAATAATTTTGAAGCCCTTGCCCATAACTTATGTTTGAAGACTGGAGCCAGAGCTGAGAGAAAAGTATGAAAAATTGCTTCTATATGTACCGACGGATTTTTCATGAGCTGAAATATCTTACAAATGATAACCAGATTGAGCACTAATTGGAGCATGCCATGCCGCTGACGAAGTGTCTATAGCAAATACTGTTTTGAAATGAACAGGTTTTAAATGCGTCTATGAGCTCCACAACGTTAGTGAAGTCACACACAGGAAAAATATATCAATACCTACAGCACATGAAGTCAAACACTGGAAAAAAATATACATACTCCCAGCGCATGTTTCACGCTTTAATATGCTATAGTGTGGATTACCAAGTCATGCTAGCATTGCTTGTGCGCGTGTTTTGAGTTTTCATATTTGTTCGCTTGTGAAAATATCGTCACTTCTTAGACACGAATGCATGAACATAGTTGGATCCATAGAAACAACGAACATTTTAACACTAGGCATCATTGAAAACGATAATGATCTGCATGCGTATGAACACATACATACAATAACCATATAAATGTATAAAGCATATACAATGCCAAATGAATACCATATGAAAACTTTGACCGCAACGTGCGCCCCGATGGCCAAGCAGGGATTTTCATAATGCTGCTGACAGATCAATAGTCACAAACTCAATTTAAAAAAAAAACTTAATAAAAGCTGAATGAGAGTGTGATCCAGTTAATGACTGCTATTTTTAAAGTTGATTTGATCACAACAATTGACTTTAAATTTGAGTTGAATGTTAAACTTCAGTTTTACAAATTGCAGTCAAAGTGTTAATCGCTCGATGATTATCAAACAGGTACATGTTCGCGATTACCTTCACGGTGAGGCTAATCTCGACAGTGAGCTTCTTCTTCGCGTGGAGGAAAAGCGCGTCAGCTGAGAAGCTAAAAGTTGAGCTCAGCGGAGGCGTCGCTTCCATCTCACCCTCCGGAGGTGGCTGGCCAAAGACGGGCAAAAGCAAGCCATCTGACGGGAGTTACGATAATCCTACTTTAGAAATAACTTAGTTTAGAGTCTCTTCATCTAGCTTCAAAATAAGCCCTCTCTCTCATTGAGGTGTCATCTTAATTGTAAGAATATGAGTCAGGATTGCCTCATCTATCTCCAAAATAAGCCCTCTCTCTCATTGAGGTGTCATCTTAATTGTAAGAATATGAGTCAGGTTTGCCTCATCTATCTTCAAAATAAGCCCTCTCTCATATCTAGGTGTTATCTTAAATAATTGTTAGAATTTGAGTCAAAGCGGCTTCGCCTAGATTCAATGTATGCCCCCTCTTTTCGAAGTGTCATCTTAATTGCTAGAATTTAAGTCAGGGTTGATTCATCTAGCTTCAAAATAAGCCCTCTTTGATAAAGGTGTCACCTTAATTAATTGTTAAATTTGAGTCAAAGTTGTATCGGTTAGATTCAAAATATGAGCCCCTCTCTTATCGAGGTATCATCTTTATCGTTAGAATTTGAGTTATCATGAGACTGCCTATGTCAAGGTGTGACGCTAGTGTTGGTAGGGATCGTTGATACTGCGAACACACGGCGCTCAATTGTGCCTCCCAGATTTACTTCGTATTATAATTATTGTGTTGTCATAAATATTACTTGGAAGTACAAAATTGGATACATTACTGTGCAAGTCTGCCTTTTCAGGCTGCATGCGCGATTTAATCTCACAAGTCTGCCTCCCTATGGCGCTACCCAAGCTCTACGTTAGGCTGCGTGGCTTGTTTTTACTTACTGTTACGAGAACTGAAAATTTCTCTTTTAATTTTAACATTGATACAATTGGAAGCGCAAGAACATGCTACGATTAAAGAGTCATTTCATATTGCTGTTGTTCATTGCTTCTTCATCAGTTTGAAAAGATAAACGGATCGATATCAAACCTGGCAATAGCCCTCAAGATTATAAGCTGCTTATTCATTTAAATCGAACACAACTCATCGTCACGGTGTAGTGTGACTCGCATTTTGCATAGCTAAAAGTTCAATAACCCTACGTTTACTAGAAGAGATCGTGAAGACGTAACAGCGTTTACGAGTACAGTACATACTTCTCTAAGTCACTGTTTCTTCACTCCCAGCACTCCAAGACCTGAAAGTGAAGAAGGTCTGTTTTTGTTCCATTATAGACCATTTTTTTCATTTCACTGAAATTCTGTTTTTCAGCACCTCTGAATTCCTTCTTGAACTTTCTTCTTGTTTCATAAACTTCTTTCCTTTCATATTTTTTCTTTGCCCTGAGTTAAGTGGAACACCTTGGTGCATTGAATTCGCGCTCCCTTATATCCCTACGAAATGGTGCCTTCGTCCTTCCTCTTTTTGAAAAAACCTGTCTCATGGTTAGAGAGACTTAAACTAGCTTATAATTTTAATCTTCAGATCAAAATGTGTATATTGGTGACGTCTGTACGTTCTCAGGTCTGACTACTTCTTGTTAACATTTAAAAAAACATATCACGCGAGGGAAACGTTGCGGTCGAAGCAGAATCCGAGTATGTTATTTGTTTAGAAGTTCAGTACTGCAGTGATTATGGGAACTAAACTCTTATCTGAGACGGAAAGTTACTGGGAAATTAGCGTTTCTTATGTAAGGGCGTTTGTTGTAGTGTAGCTCGTCTTTTGTTGTACGTAGAACCGTCCACTCGATTTTGTGAGTAATGATATATTTTGGGTTTGGATTGTTTTCCAAAAAATGGTTGGATGAATTTGCACTTTACTGAAAGCTTATGTAGGAAGTGTACCTAATCTATATGGAGTTGGATTCACACTTGCAATGGTAGAAAGTCCGTTGTTGCTCCAGGTACACACGCTGTTTGAAGTATATTTTCGCAGTGTGTTCCTTAATTCTAATGATTTTTGTAACTAAATGGGGGACCGTATGTTGGAATATTTCATTGTTGTTTGTGATGATGGGCATTCAAATTATTTCGTGGAATCAATTCCTAATCATACTACAAACCCAATTAATTTTAAGGATTACTTTTATTCAAATCTATAAAACTGGTGATAGTTTAACTGTTTGTGGTGTTACCTGCGTTAAGAACACTAAAGTTATTTCTTATAACTTCTTATGTAAATATTAATACCGTCATTGGAGTAAAACAAGGACAAAGTTGACAAGTAACCTTCTTGAGTAAGGCAAATCGTGAACATTCTTTACAACTTGAAAAATAGTAATACTATTCTAAGTGTGTTACATACATTCTCCTATTCTGGTCATAATGGTCAATGTATTCGATGCCCCATTTTGGTGATGGCCAATATATTTGATGCTCCATTTTGGTGATGGTGTTCAATATATTCGATCCCCTATTTTCTCCCATTTTTGGGTGATGGTGGTCTAGATATTGTAAAGTATTACTAACTAAGTGCGATTTGGTGTTTATTATCAGGCTCTATTAAGTATCGTTAACAGATACGTCATAACCTAGGAATATTGTCACAAATTAATTACAATTGTGAACAATATGTGACAGTTGATGTTCCCCTCAGGGGGATACAGGTATTGTATCTATGGGAATTGGCGCTCCCAAGAGGACAATGTGAGGGCCCGAGCTAAAGGTTAGGTAGGCTTCTTTTTTGTTGTAATAAATTAGGTTTTTGTTTTGTTACGGACCATCTTTTTTCGGTTCACTGCTGTCCTGTTTTTCAGCACCTACTACTTTCATCTTCAACTTTTTTCTTGTTTCACGAACTTCTTTCCTAGCTTACTGTTTCTGTGCACCTTGTGCATAGATTCCGCGTTCCCTCAACTCCATACTAAATGGTGCCTTCCTCTTTCCTCACTTGGAACATCTTTGTCGTGGTTAAGGGAGGCTAGAACTTTCTTGTATAATAATAATAATAATGAAAGTTGATGTTTCAATACTTGGCTTAAGAATTCAATGTTCACTATACATTAAATTAGAGTCACGAGACCACCAATACCAGTTAATCACTAATAAAATCTACACTATTTATGAAAATCACGCTTAGCTTGAGTTAGTCTAAAATGAAATCTCGACTCCAGATAAAAGTCAATGGTTTCGACGAACAATACAAGTCAATCTAAATTTAGGTCTTGACCATAAGTAAAACCAAGTGTGCAGTCTATCTATAGGAGTTCCAAGTCTAATAGTGGTCTTTCATGTACTGTGACCATTATAACGGTAGCAGCCTGCGGGATTTATGAGAAATGAGAATCGGTGAGAATTTAGGGACAGGAAAATTTGAGGGTTGCAAGGATGTAAGAATAAGTAAGATTTCAAGGTCAATAGGGAAGTGAAAATAAGTAAAAATTTAAGAACCGGAAGGTTATGATAATAAATAAGAACTTAAAGACAGGAAAGATATGAGAATAAGTTAGAATATGAGGGTTGCAAGGATATGAGAATAAGTAGGAACTTAAAGACAGGAAAGATATGAGAATAAGTTAGAATATGAGGGTTGCAAGGATATGAGAATAAGTAGGAATTTAAAGACTGGAAAGATATGAGAATAAGTTAGAAAATGAGGGTTGCAAGGATATGAGAATAAGTAAGAGTTTAGGCTCTGCAGATTTGAAATATTAATAGAATTTGATATCTTCAGGTTTTGTTTGTAAATTGATTTAGAGGCGTCCTAACTTCTTCAATCAATAATTGTTCATGACTTTTCCTAACTGTGTCCTAGATTGCTCAATTGTATTGCAATTGTATGTGTCGTTCAGCATCCCGGTGACTGGCTGTGATATTCCTAATGAATAATATATCTGTGCTTTCCTGAGTGAGTGGTGTGAAATAGTTTTTGCTTTCTCAACTCGAGGCCTTACTGTATTCCGTCCAATGAGGACGCTTATTTCAAGTGTTCAGCTTAAGATGTTCACGGTAATTTTTACTTCCTATAAATGTGCAGAAGTATCTTTAGCAGTAGAAATGTGCATCTCCTCGACGGTTGTGCTTCTTAGCCTTCTTTTAATTTATGCTTCCTTTCAGCTCAGTAGCGCTCTCTCTTTTTTGAACTCTACTCTTGGGCAGCTTGCATTTTGACCGAATATTTTACTGTGCTGACCTATGTGTCTTTGTAAAAACATGTGAGCAATAGCGTTTCCTCAAGTCCTGTTTTCTCCCTGTTTATGTCTGTGCACGTTAGACTTACGTTGAAGCGCATTTGAGCAAGAAGGAATGTTTTTGACTTCTGGACTTACTCACAAGAGAGTGCTCGTAAGTGCCCGTCCTCAACCAGTGTTGGGAGAATTCAGCTCATCAACAGCAACTTTCTCAGGAGGTATAAGATAGGCAATAAGCTTAGGCTAGTTATATTTGTCTATCCTGTGCCGCCCGCAGGAGGACTTTGTTAGGTTACTTCAACTATGGGTTGACCTTCTGGACTTCTATCTTCATTGCCCTCTTGATTATTTCTGCCTCCATACCCTCTTCAGTGTCTCTTTGTCTTTTGTTAATCTTCATTCCTAACTTGTTGTTTCTATGCGCAGGGTCTCATATGTGGGAACACACCTTGTGCTTAGAATCCTCTTTTTCCTACGTCCATATTAAACGGCCCATTCTGTGACCTCTGTGAAAATATATTTGCCCTGCAGTGAAAATGGAGCCTATGCATTGAAACTCATAGCCTAATTTGCGGTACAATGATAATGCAATGAAACTTATAGCCTTATTTGCAATACATTGACAATGCATTCAAACTCATCAGTTGCAACCAATCCTCTGCAGAACCAGCAACACTTGTTGCAGAAGGTTATCATGGTTTCAATTGCTATTGCAGGAAAATCTTGTGTTGAGGTTTTCTGCTTCTCTTTCTTCCTTGTGGGGCAGGCTGGTGTTCCGTGCAATTTACTTGCTGTACGCGTATATGATTTCCCTACTTATTATTTTTCGCGAACAAGAGATGCTTTGTATGCATATGTTGTATACAAACCGAGTGCCGCTTGCTATATATTCTTTGTATACAAATGTCGGTATACAAACTGGGTGAAAAATGTGTTTAAACTTCTGTGTATAGTTTAAGTTATACAAATATAAACTAACATTGAATTGTTACGTAATGTTCATAGTACACAGTTTTTAATGCATTCTTGTTGTTGTTTAAGGCGAAGGCGAGAGTTTGATTGGTCCTCATTATCATTGTCTCGCATAGGGAATGATTTTAAAGCGTCTCTGAAATACATAGGGTCATTTAGTTCTATTCTGAAATATTACTCCACAAATATTAATCGTTCGGGAAACGAAGAAGCAATGCCATACAATGTACTCTGCATTTATTGAATATGAAAACATCAATATTTGGTGGGGATGATTAAATATATATTTATTTCTCCATTTGATTTCATTCTTTGGAGTTTGTTGTTATTACGCATTTTTAGGCAACAGATTAAATTTTATGCCAATTTTTGTTTGCATTTTCCTTTTAAATTGGATCATGAGAAGTTCTTGAATTAACGCGAGATTGCGTACACACAAAAAAAGATAAGTGGAACACTGTTTCCTAGTGTCGGTTTTCAAAATATAGACAATAAATTTAACTTTACTACTCCTCACAACGGTACAAAAAGAAAATAGATCAGTGGAACACTGTTCCCCAGTGTCTATTTTCAAAATATAGACAAATTTGAATTTACTACTCCTCAGGAGGATACAAATTCTAAATCTGTGGGAACTACCACTTACAGGGAATAATGTGAGCTCCTGAGCTGAGAGGCAGGCCTTTTTTGTAAGGGTGCTTTTAAGAATGCTTAGTAGTAATGAAATTTTTAATGAGATCCTTCTTATTAAATAAAAAAATGCGTTTTCGTTCAGTCAAGGACCATCTTTTCTTCGGTTCACTGCTGTCATATTCTTCAGCACCTTTAACTTTCTTCTTCACCTTTTATCTCATTTCGTAACCTTCCTTCATAACTTCTTGTTTCTGTGTGCAAGAGAGCTTGTGCGGGAGCATATCTTGTGCATAGATTCCACGTTCCCTTAACGCCATCCTAAATATCGCCCTCATCCCTCCTCTCTTTGGAATGCCTTGGTTGCCGTTAGGGAGGCTTAAACTAGTATCTAATCTATGAGCTCACTGGATTCTTGAGCTCCTTTAAAGGAAATATGTCACTAATGACGGGCCTGTTAACCGCCATTAGGAAACGGGAAGTTCTGAAGTCTCTTTATCACTTTGACTGCGACCTGAGCCACCGGTGGTCACTGAGGGAGTTTTCGTACTGCTGCTGACCGACCGCAGTAGCTACTCACTGAATTTTCATAAATACTTAAGCCCAATGCAGTTAATGTATGGTATTTTCAACGTTGCTTACTCAAATTCACTTCAAATTTGGGTTGAATATTAAACTTCAGTTTTATCTGCTGCAGTCAAAGTGTTAGCGATCAGTGATGACTACCTGGTGGTTGCTGTGGCGTAGTGCTTAGCACGCTTGCAATTTAAGTGGAATAGTCTCTGCATGAGCTTAGCATTGGGAGTCAACGATTTATTCTCTTTGGGAAAATAAAGAAAAAAAGCGCGTGCCATTTGAATAGCGGCTGCAAGAGCTCATTGCTGGCCCAGGATTTATTCCCTTTGGGAAGGAGAAAGGAAAAAGAAAAAAAAAACAGTTTAGTTTTAAAATAAAGTTGATACCAGAAACGTATAACATTGGTTTTTAAAATGTCTTACGATTAAAAGCCTTGGTTGATGCTCACACTCGGGTATCTTAATACCCACATCAATTATCGAAACAAATGATTGAGAGAAAAGCATGGAAAATGCATTCTTTAGTCGCGCTGGATCATTTACGTAAATACAATAATGATTATTGATAAGACAAAAAAAAATAACATAATACCAGCGACACATTGAAAAAACGCTCTTGTTAGTGCACGCTTACTTTGAAATTTGAGCTTAGAAACTTTCGGTATCAGGGATTAATGTTGAAAGTAAAATGGGTGGATTTAAAAAATTCTGCGTCTGAGACTATGAGGTCGAAATTTGCAAGAAGTGAGCCTCAATCCCAACTCGACACTTATATGGAAAATAGGTATCCGTCCGACAGTGGGTAACCATTATTGCGTCCTCTTTCAGGGGAAGACAAGGAGTGTATATATGGGAATTAACATTTTCAAGGGGAGGATTTGAGGTCCGGTTCTTTAAGATAGGTTAGCCTTACGTTGAAATAGAATAGGCGTTTTGCTTAGTCCCAGACTACC